>OV121090.1:16939303-17539303 GCA_921293015.1 Phorcus lineatus | reverse complement strand
TCACCGCGAGCATTGTTAATCTTACTCCCCTCGACTTGGCAATCCTAAAGCACAAGGTCAATAACCCATTTTAACTAAACCTTGGCTATCTGTGAGTGAGTACCTGTCTAAGCTGTGTATGTCTGAAGATTAACAATGCAAAGAGCTGAAAGAGATGGTAAAGAAAGTCCGATTGGAAGAGGCAGGGTAATATCATACTTATGTCTTTTTAACCCTTTACCTTCTGTATTGAGATTGTTCATGGAGTCCCTTATTACTGACCTTCTGTCTAAGTCGGAATAACCTGCTTACACATCAGACGTGGAGTCCTCCAATAATGCCAATCAAGTTAAAGTTATCCTTAAACGGTAAAAATGATACACAGAAATTATGGATTAGAAATATATGATTAATCTAAATGGTAAAAAGAATTTTAAAAATAATTAAAAGTATTTTTAAAAATTGGTTAAAAATGTCTATTAAATGCTTTGTAAACAATACAGGAAAAATGTGGTCTCAGTTTAGTCAGTAATGCTTTTAGAAAAAATTGCTGACAATTTGGGATCATGTTGGCAAACATGTCGAATTGATGGTGATTGGTAATTGCTTTACTATATAGATATGAATATGAGATACAGATATTACATCATGGAGATAACAAAGAAAATATCTCGGTATTCTTTCCAAATAAAATGACTTACATAGCCTAGAATTCTGGGCACTAAAATACTTCTGTCCTGACTAAAACAAGTCTGACATATGAGTGAATGTGCTGTGCATTATTTGACAACAAAAACACAAAGCATGTCTGTTTGTCTGCCAATATTTGTTCTAGGTCTAATATGTCAGATATAGAAAGACTTCAAGTCAGTTTTTTAAGATTTCTTTAATACCTGTACATAACTTTTGTCAAAAGCCACGGCTTTGATAGATTTCCCATGTGAATTATCTTGATGTATTATGATAGAGATATTTTCCCCAGAAAACTCACTTTGCATGCGGTTTCTATACTCTATTATTAGTGAGGGACTTTTGACAAAGGTTTTATAAAAAAGTAAAAGGTTACTACACTCTGAAAAACGAAAGCTATGTTTTATTGGACAATAAAAGTCAAACAGATAAGCTTAAAATAGAAGGTACTTGTGGATGTGCGAATGAATGCTAAGGAATAAAGTTCTCAAAAATGGGCACTTTGAACAATTTCTGTTCTTTCTCAGTCACCATGAGGCTTCTTGACATCCTCTTCAAACTTGCTCTTATTTCCTTACTAGACATAAAATGGGATGTTTGAAAGGTGTATGTGATATGCCTTAGGTCCCATTGAAATCTTGCACATTACACATGCTTGCAAGGTCAAATAACATGTTCCTAATTGCAAGCTAGACCTCATGGGAAATGCAAAGTAGAAATGTATTTCAATTGGTTTTATTTTGCTCTTTTTGTCCATCATGTTGTTCAAAATGCATTCATACTGCAATGTATATTCATTAACACATGCAAAGTTTGTATCTGTAAAGAACTGCTGAAGGCTTAAATCGTAACATTTTGTGATTTAATTAAAATATTTATAAACTGTATCGCTGATCAACGTGAAATGTAAGATTAACTGTCATGGTTTAATGCATGTCTTTGAAAACGCTTTCAAAATAACATGTCTTCATTTCTTTTATTGCTTTTGTGATATTTATTTTACTTGTCATAACAAAACTAATGAAGTACTATTCAAGATGAACAATTGTGCCCCGTATTCAAGAAAATTATGTTGCCATTTGATTTCAGCAATTACTAAGTACAAACTTTGGATGATGTTAGTAAATGTCGATGTCATTGTAACCAACCAAGAGGGAATGGACAAATTCTTTTTTTCAAGTTATAGACAAACAGTTATTGATGAAGCAAAATTTGTAAATTAAAAAATATTTCAAGTTACCAGAAATAATTCTATATTAAGTATTGACATCTTAAGTTGAAAATAAATACAAATGATTTTCTCAATCCATAATAAAAATATTTTTCGGAACAATGTGTCATATTTTGAGTGCTTATTTATTGGTATAGTACTTACATGTTGAGTACCTCAAAGATGATTTTCAATTGATTCTTAGTATATGATGATGGATGTGCTTGAAGATACTGTTAGTTGACAAATGTGATGATTTTGAAGAATGCTTCTTCAATTGAAATGTGTCCATCCATGTACCCCTTTGATGTGTTTTGACCTGATTGGACACTTATGACATGTTGGAGTGGAAGTCCTAATACTGTATATATGTTTTGTTGCCAAGATGTTTGGGGTGTCGATAACAAAAGATGTGGGAGGATGCTTTGGTGTAGCAGGGGATGGAATGGTTACTTGATAAGCACCCAAAATGTGACAAACCCACCATTTCATACCCTTGGTTGGTGACAGTGTGTGTGGATGTTTCTGCTGTGTTATTTCGCATACTAATCTGCTTTCCTATCGCTTCAAGTGGTGGATCAACAACAACAACAACAACAACACCAGCAGCAGCAACAGCAGCAACAACAACTTGAGGTTCCCATGGAAACAGACCAAACCCAGAGCAAAAATGCTTTGCCATGTGTATCACCAGGTAGGGGACTAATATGCTGAGCTTCAGAAGTGTACGCTTCATAAACTGTGCTCATTCAATACAAGTAAATGCATTGTCAAATAATTCTTTATGATTGCTTTTACAGGAAGCTTAGCTATGAATGAAGTTGATAATTGAAATTATTATGAAAAATATGTCTGTCCTATATTTTGCAGTAGAAAAACTCATTAAGAAGTACAGATGAATGTCATCAAGGATTGAACAAACAACAAAGAATGATGTAGCATACAAATGTTTAAAACAAAACTGATTTAAGTTGTGCTTTGGAGATTCTCAGGTATAATGTGTCCTATAACTGGAAAGATCCTGTGCACTGGGATAGTGATAGTAATGGTAATTGAAAGGGGTGTGCACCAGGATAGTGATAATAATGGTAATTGAAAGGGTAGTGCACCGGGATAGTGATATTAATGGTAATTGAAAGGGGTGGGCACCGGGATAGGGATATTAATAGTAATTGAAAGGGGTGGGCACCGGGATAGGGATAACAATAGTAATTGAAAGGGGTGTACACCAACATGGGGAAGCTCAATATCAATAAGAGCATACAATATTGAGCTATTAGATTATTTATGAAATAATGTAAGTAAATGTAGCGGGTAAGGGAATGATAGATTACCATTATACCTGAGAGCCTCCTGACTGTCTAGCCACTCTTTTATTTACATATGCATATTGCTTGAAATATCATGACTTATGAAATGAATGAGATATTGATTAACAAGATATTATGTTACAGGTAAGAAATATGGAGTTTTGGGTGGTGGTGTGCGAGCAGAGACACGATAGCTTGCTGCCAAGATGGTGGAAACGACAAACTGAAGTCTTGCTGGACTAACGTCTGGCGAGACTACGTGAATAGAAATAACAGATTGAAATGATTAATTTGTTAAGATTATTTACTATCAGGCCTATAAGGCTTGGTCAGGTTATGGCCCATCGTCCGGTGTCCGTCTGGCAAGAGTTTGGGAGTTGACTGTAAATGTTATACATTTCAAACTTCTCCTCCATAACTCTTTCACCCTCAAAGCTGAAATTGTGTAGGGAGGTAATTTTGGAATCTGAATTTGATATGTGATTCTTAGCAAATGGTTGTTTCGGGCATTTCTGCCAATACCTTTAGGTGACCTCTTTTGCAAGACCAATGGTTAGCATAGTAATCACAGGCTTTGTAAAGGGCATTTTTGTGATATGATGATGACAGTTAGTAGATGTAGCCTTGACTCTTTTTCAAATATGGGGGTGGCAGGGTATCAACTCTCAAATTCTGTTGACATCTTTTAACAAACAATAATGCTAGGAAACTAAAACCTTTAAAAACATCTTCATCGTAGGATGGAGCTTTGTAAACTTCATGGTCCTACTAAGAAATAAGGGCTTGACAGGGATGCAAATTAATTGACTCCCAATAAGCAGCTATAATAAATCATATTCTTGTGCTAATATTAGGATAGAATTAAAGAAAAATATAACGAGAATATCAAGTGGGTTGTCAAAACCAGGTGCTTTTTTTATTATCTTCGAGTTCAGTTGTGCATTAAGTGTGATTGACGAGCTCATTACTGATCACTTCCAACTCCTGATAAGCTACAGAGACATGGGTCTTTTATCCCCCAGCTAACTTAGCTGGTGGGTGATATCTAAACTGTCTATATCTAGACTCTGTCCGTAAGTTTGTAAGACCTTGTTCAATCAATCTTGATATTTGGATCAATATGCATGTGTAGATGTGCCTTTTGGAGTTTTAAATTTCTTAAGGATTTTTACATTTGCTGGTTTCCATGAAAATTTATTTCAGAATTTTGTTTCTGAAGCAAAAATTGGAGCTGTAATAGCTTTCTCAAAGAAATAGTTGTGGATCTATCAGCATGTGTACATGTGCCATTTGGTTTAACTTCCTTGAACTTATGCTTTTTGTATTTCTCTTGCAAAAGCCAAGATTGAAGATATTTACGATTTGAAACAACCATCTAGTGTACTGTGTAGGGTTACATTTAATCCAAATGATCTGTCAACTTAAAAACATACTGACTTAAGCCTGAATGAAAAGTAAGACTTATTATAGTCATAGTTATATTTTCTTCCACAGTTTTTCCAAAGGCGGGGGATATAGACCATATCGACTCCAAAATACCAATTATTATAATTATAATTATATGATTAATAGGATGTAGGTAGAATGAAAATGATATAATAAAAGGTAAAATAAATATTTGCAATAATGTGTCATGCAAATTATAAGAGTTCATCAATGCTGCTCCAAGGCTACTCTAATAAACATTTCATTTAATAAACACCTCCCTTGACAGTTGCTCTGGAACTGAACAGACTTGTGGAACAGACCCAGTCGTCCCCGGCAACCAGCCCCAATCTTTTCCAGCTGCCACCTGGAACTGTACCAGGAATCAACCACTCTGGATCTATTACTGCGACAACCCTTGCCAGCAGGATCCCAACACAAGCTGTGCTGCCGATTGTAAAACAGGAGGTAGAAATGACACATTCGCCTGCGCCTACCATGATGGATTTGTCCAATGTCTCGCCACAGCATCAGCCCTGCTTGCAACAGCAACAACAGACATGTATACAGCAGCAGCAGCAACAACAGCAGCAGCAGCAGTCACAGGCTAACAACTTTGTGAACAAGGCTTTGTTGGACCTTCTGAATGCATCAAATCAGCAGACGATCCAAGGTAACAATTTCTAACTCATCAGCTCTCTAAGGCCAGATGTGCTCATGGCATTGGTCGGTGGATGTAAATATAGCTTGTTGCCCCTGATGAGGACAAAGTTCAGACAGGTTATGAACAATAGCAATACTTTTTTATAATGATATCTAAAGTTGTAAAAAAACTACAAGTAATTTTTTTCAAAAAATAAGTTATAATGTCATAGTCTTTCTTGCATGACCCGTGATTTAGAGAAAGTAGGTTTTGCCAGATATGTCAGCTTCAGCTAAACATAATGTATTATAAGCTAGTAAAAACAACACAACACAAACAAAAGGTATTTTTGATGATCTTTCCATGGCTGAAAATATTTGGAGATATTTGATAGCTGCATTAAAGTGTATTGCCTTCTTGGATCGAGAGATAATCAACAAGATGTAATAATTATCATCAAGCTGATGCTGATGCTGATGCCATTTCCTTACATTTGGGTAACACAAGATGATATAGGAGGCTTTATAGACATGGTTCTAAACTTTTGTATGCCAGATAGCATTGTTTCTATTTGCACTCGTCGTTAGTGTAAGTTCTATGTAGATGGCTAACAGGACTCACTGTTCTTTACTTTCTCAGCTGTACCAGCTGCGGGCAGCCAGTCCAACCCTGGGATCATATTGCTGGGTAACAATGGCCAGGCCTCCCCAACAAGCTCCACCGCTACTCCCAACAGTATGCTGTCCAGCCAGACAGTGCAGGGATTAGTTCAAACTCCGCCCATGATTGTCATTCTGCCTGGAAACAACCAATCACAGGCTACGGTTCAGAGCCCTGTCATTCAGAACAACGTACAACAGAGTGGTAAGCTTATTCCTCTCTTTGGTCTCTGACCACACCAAGTGGCTTCCCTTAGCACATAAAGTATATATAAGTGACAATGATCTATAGATCACCAAAAGACAACTTGAGGATTTTGGTACTAAGGACTGACAATAAAAGTTATGATCACGTTACGAACGATATCACGAATATCCTCTGATATTCTATTTTTAGTTTATAGGCGATTTTAGGTGATTACCTTTTATGTGAATGTTCTTATGACAATGACGTTGTTTTGATAAGTAAAATAAAGAATGTGGTCAAAGCTCCACTTTTATTTAAGATTATTTCAATTAAAATGAAATGTTGTTTTGCAGTGGAGTCAATATTGAAATCTCTACTGAACCAGCAGAATGGAATGTGCTAATTGCGGCTAAATTCTCTTTGAGAGACCAATGTGAACTGACTGTAGAGACAGCTTTGGTAGATTGTTGGACTAAATGTGAACAGATTCTTGAAGGGAGATGACTCAAGGAGAAGTTGGACTTGATGTGATGTGATGAGACGAGAGGTGTTGGAGTAGAAATACAGACTACTCAGAGGACGTTTGGGTCTAAAGTTGAATTGTGATATATATATGTATATATATATATATATATATACTGGAGGTCAATAAGAAGAGTGTAACTGACTGAGGTCAGTTGTGAATGTTGATGATATGACTGTCAATTGCAGGACCTTTTGACGAGTCGTATGAGACTGTTGTTGACATCAAGTTAGTGAGATGATAGACAGGTTTGAGACTTGTCAAACGGGAAAGAAAATCTGTTTTGACATTTAGTCAGAAGGAACAGTTATAACATCAGTCGGGTTAGTGAGACAAGAGATTGCAAATTTGCGGCTTTGCATATTATATGTGACAAGGGTGCACCACTTGTGCGTCCCTGACTCATAGGCAGCTATGTTTTCAGCATTTCTTTTGTATTGATATATATGGGACCTTGTATTCATGTTAGGGTTGTTGAGTGTGAGTTTACTGTTCATGATTGCCTAACCTTTCCCCTGACCATCACAGTGTCCTACACTGTTGCCATAAGAAGATGGCAGGGAATTTTCATTCAATTTGATAGATATCATGCCTTAACCCCCTGACTGCCAAGAGACCATACATGTGTCACAGTATGATTCAACAAAAAGGGTATAAAATTTAAATACCACAATATCACATATCTGTCGGTGAATAAAAAAAAAGAAGGAATAATCATCGAATTTCCCATGATTGATAACAGTGGTTTGTTAATCTTTTCTGCATGGCCAAGAATACTATTGGATAGATTTTCTTTTGCCAGGGACTTTATTTGAATATACCCTTTCAAACTATAAATTAGTTATTTAGTGTTTTTTCACAGACCAGAGTTACATGAAAGTCAGTGATTGAACATAATGAAGTAAGAATTGGCTTTTAAAGAGTAATGAATTTTGGATTAGATGAATGATTTACTCAACATCTTGACTTGGAAACTGAGAAGAGCACCAGTACAAGTGGAATCATTTTGTCATTGTATGGTCTCCTGTTGTCAGGGGTTTATCAATAAGTGACATGTACACGTCTTTCCCCTAAACAGTTACAACATTAAAGCTCAAAATTGTTTAACTGAGTCTTTTTGTCACTGCCATAAACTGTTTATGTCAAATATAGTTTGGGAATATGTTTTTATACATTGTCATTTTGGAAGTGTTTACAAATATCTAAAGGGAGTTGTGTTTTGAATAATTAGTGATTGATTGGATATTAATGATAAGTAGTGTTGAAAGCGTTATAAATGTTTCAAACAGAATTTAAAGAGATTCAAATTAATTCAAAATTAATTAATAATTGTTGTTAAATTCAAAGTAGAAGAAGTTTATTGTCAAACCCTTTAGAATTTGAAAATCACATAGAAAAATTGTGATTGTTTGATGAACTATAATGAAATGATTAAAGCCAAATAGTTATCATGAACTATATGCAAATGAAATATTTTATAATAGGGGAGACGAAATATGTCTTACTAACGGGTCTTACTTTCATGATGATCATTTCCAAATTAAATAAATGACATTTTTAAAGAGTGGTAAAATTGAAAATTGGAAAATTGATTTACTATGTATTCTGAACTCAATAGGTATACCTATTGAAAAGTCCACCACTTTGAAGACAATATGTTAAACCTTCGATCACGTGCCTAATAAATTTATATGTTGTGGCATTATTGGTCAGTTGTGGCAATTCATTGGAGCATTCTCATGACAGAGGCCCTATCATTAGACTAGCGAGTAGAATAAAGCTTTTTACTCGGTAGAATTCAAACATGTTGTAAGATTGTCATTAATCACACGTTGTCAAATCACCATGGCTACGACATTAGAATACTCTGCTTCAGCAAATTATCTTTGGCTAAACTTTACAGGTTTGGAATTGATTTTCAAATAAAACATGGTAGAATTTTTGTTGAAGAATAACGCATTTATGTGATGAAAC
This sequence comes from Phorcus lineatus, assembly GCA_921293015.1. Lineage (NCBI taxonomy): Eukaryota > Metazoa > Mollusca > Gastropoda > Trochida > Trochidae > Phorcus > Phorcus lineatus. The sequence continues at coordinate 17,530,703 of OV121090.1, read as the reverse complement.
ATATGCGTAGTAATATATGTAAGATTTATTTTTATATATAATTAAATTTGAATTTACAAAAAGTATTTTGAATTCATTGTAGTATAGTTTTTAGAACTTGAACTCCCGAAAGTTGTTTTGAATTCTATTCTCACCAAGAAAAAAGGGAAAAAGTCAATTTCAAAGCTATGAATCTGTTTTCTTAACTACCAGTAATAATAATTAGCTGAATTTAATGCTCAGAGCAGGCAGTTATGCATAGTGCTAATCTTTATTATTAATGATGATGGTTTTTGTAGAATATAATTCTGTAAATTTCTCAAATTTTGACAGGAATTTCATTTATTGTATGTTCACAACTTTTTGCTGTGAGTTAATAGCACAAATCATCAGAGTTTTGATATTTTCATGTGCTTGGACATTTATTATAACACCCATTTTGTGCTTTGTATCGCTTATCATTGCTTACCTAGATATCTCCTGTGGAGAACTGAAGAATCATTGTTTCATCCAGTCTAATTTCCAAATGTTTTGTAAATCAGCAATGTTATGGGAGTAGCTGTTCAGTATAGCTTTACTAACTCATTCCATTAAGTGTTGTCAGTTTCTGTGTGGGGTGTGTAACAGCCATTTTGTCTCTACTTTGTGTGTCCTGTGCAAGTTTATTACTTTGGGCATGTTTTGATGTGTAGCAAATATTTCATTATATTTTCATATGTCCAAAACTTTAATGTAAATTATTGCCATGAAATGTATTTAATGTTTTTTGTAAAATTCTTTTAACATTCAAAGACACTGCACTGTTTCTCTGCCACAAGTGTCTACGGTATGTTTGAATGGTCACAATCTTTTGATTTTTGAATGTCTCTGTAGTCCTGGTGGTGAATCATATCCTATTTCAGTTTAAATGTGTTAAATGTGGAATGTCATCTTAACTTCATCTTGCCAATCTACAGGTGCCCAGAGTGAAAGTATTATTCATAAATCATCACGAGTATATCATCCTACATAAAGACAATACGCTAGCTTCTTATTCAACTGTGCCAAAGTTTCGGTATCTTGGCCATGTGAGTTCTCCCTGTTGGATATTTGAAAGAGGCATTAAGAATGATGAATAACCAAACCAACATCAAGATAATGTCAGATTTTTTTCAAACAATTTATGAAAATGTGTTTAAAGATGTATTATTAATGGTTTGATTTTTTAAAATAACTTTGAATTATTTTTTAAACAAAAAAGAAATATCCTGAGATTTTGAAGTCAGAATCTGATCTTGTGAACTGGTATCTGTTGAGGTTCCTACAGAAAAGTAATGATGAGGGAATAAAATCAGGGAGTTGATTTCATTTGAAATAAGAATGACAATTTTGGTGACCAAATAATATAAGCTGTGGTACCATTTCAGCAAAGAGTGCCTGGTATTTTAAACCATTTCGGTTGTAAATGATTTTTAGAATTGTCCCTTAGATATCAACCTTTAACACTTTTACATGAGATTTTAAATTATCTCAAGAGTTTTTGGTAATTTTAAGGAGATAATTGGCAAGCGAAAAACATAACACATGCCACTTCATTTTCCAGTACCAAAGTCACTTTTTTTTTCTCTCTTTTTTAAAATTTTATTTCCAGTCTCATTTGAATTATATATTATCATTTTTGTATTTTTCAGTTTATGTTATAAAATTTCTTTATGTTTTGGCTTAATGTACCAAATCAATCTTTAGTCAAGATTTATAAAGAATATTTTCAGACAAAAGTTCTTAGATTCTTAGATTAGGATTAATTCTAATTTTCCAAATCAATTGAAAAAGTTGTTGGACATTTTGAGTAATAATTGTTAACAATAGAGTTCTGATTGACTCTTTAACATGTGATATGATTCTGTCTAACTATGAAATAACATATGTTAGCGCTTGTATTTGTTTCTTTTCACCGGGATATGCAAACATTTTTAGCAACTATTTAATAGTGTCATTGTTTGTAATGTAGATACTTGTAAATACGTTGTAATATTTTGTACATACTTTCGTTCTTGCGAAATTAAATGAAGGATACTACGAACCGAAGAAGCCAAAGATACTCTAGATTTTCATCTCCATTTAGACATGGGACGTCATATCACTTTGGATAAAGTAAATGTGACTATTATGTAATTCTTTATAATTGACACCTGTACTTAAGGGTATGCTCATCACTTTTAAATGCAAAATTGGTCTTTGTTCATATACATTTGTAAAATATCATTTTATTCTATCAAAAGCAAGAAATCATGCCCACTTTTCCTGAGGCAGACAAATCTGATCATTCACTGTTCTGATGTAAATGAACTAAAGCATTTGGTCCTCTCTATTTTTATCAAATGTGAAGTGTTTCCATTTTTAGGGGGAAAAATCATAATATATATTTCATAATCAATATCCAACTAATCGTCAAAATTCCACGTTCTCTACCAGAAAAATGGTAAGGCGAATATTTTAGATAATTGATTTTTCAGATCTACTTAATAATTGGCAATTCCTATCAAGAATTAATTTTTTCTCCCATTTATTCGCTTTATTGTTCCCAACAATCGTTCATTTGTGTGCTGTATATGACGACCTTGTTAAGTTTGTGTGTTCATCATATGTGATTGAACTATGGTATTATCTTGTGCCATTATTTGACCAAAGAATTCACATTTGTGTTAAAACAACAACACTGTACATTGCCCCTGGAAACAGGGAAAATATCCTATTGTAGAAGCCAGTAGTGTACATATTTGTCATAAGCAAATCAAATTCTTAGTGAATTATCTTTCGGCTTCCTCCATGTTTATCAGTTTCATTACAAATATTTTTTGAAAATATATATATATCGACACATTTTGAACTAAGTTTGCAACTTTTTAATATAGTGTCTCCAAAAATACTTATTTCACAGGTTCATTTTCAATTATTTTTGGCAGATTTAGTTATCATCAGCAAACTTCTTAATGGTAAAGATATAACGAAATTCAAAGTATTTCATTTATGACAAAAAGATGTAATAAGAAAATATTCATTTGTTTTTAGGGGTTATTTATAAAAGAAAATAAAGATAATATAGATCTAAAGTTAAAATAATTTGAATGTCTTGGTTTGAACATTGCATGATAAATCTGTTCCTTTGTGAAACTAGTGATCATTATCCCTTATACATCTGTGTTGTCCATTATCAAAGTTTTTAACAAATTAAGAATCTCAAACAGGCTGCATGTTGGTTTGTTTTTGTTATGCTTTGTCTGGTCAAGATGTAGGAGGATTGTAACCTGTCTCTTCATTATCTTTATCAGCTTTTATTCCATCAGTTATACGAGTTTACGTCTCTTACATATCACTTTGCATTGGCATAAAGGAAGAGCATTTCATGAACTCTCATTAATACTCAGTATTTTGTTTAAAACTAAAAAATTAATACTTTTTTACTAGTATTTTTGTACTATTACTTAAACAATTGATTCTAAAAATATTCTGGTCATATTGTACATTATTTGTTAATTTGAAAGTTCAAAATTCATAACTTCTTTCATTGTTAAATATTTAATTATCAAATGTTTTAAAAGTATGTATTCCCTTTTTGATAATATCATTTAATTGTCTTCCGTTACACTGTGCATTGTACAGTGAAGTAATTCAGTCTAGTCGAAAACAAATGTTTTCATGGTAGAAAGATTCTTCTCATCTTAGATTAAGATAGATAAAGATTTTAAAATCTATCATCATCAAACAATTGTCAAATTAGCCTAATTTCGAAGACATCTGCAAAATTTACATTTAGAAACCATTCTTATACGTTCAAAGTTTGATAATTTTTTTGACAAAAGGTATTTAGGGACAGATGCAGTTTTCTTAAGTGATATTTTCACCCGTGTACAAATTTTTGTCTATTTATCTCAATTCAACGTGGGATTGTCTTAATCTGTGCAGGCTGTTTTTTCGCATAGTGAAAGGATACCCCCTTAGAGTAGTTTTATGCAATATCTGTGATCAGTTGAAATGTACAGATACAAACATAGCTAACCCCATCCACACATCTAGGAACCAAAATTATTTTCAAACGTCATTACTCATCCCGTATGGTTTGCCGTGAGATTATACCAAGAGGAATATTTTCTGGATCGACTGGTGTCTTTTTGACAGCAGAATGTCCTTACCATCACTGATCAAAGTTCATGTTTTGTAGGAAAGGCATCTAGAATGTTACCAATGTTTGTATCTGTAACTTGTTTAATCAAAAGTCTTGTGTATTCATTAGTCATGTCATTATCATCAGCACCAGATTCAGATTTCATATTTCTGACAGCTCAAACTGTCTGTCAGTGCTCGATAAAACATCCAAATTGACTTTATGTACATACAGTTTGATTTGATAGGAAATGTGAAATATTGTCTTTAATGTGTTTTGTTGAACATGCATAGATACTTAGATTATTAATTTTTTCTCTGTGTTTATTTCCATTTTGATCTAATAATTTCATTCTGATATCTTTTGAACGTTACTTTCAAAATTTTTATGTGTGAAATTCTTTCGTAATTTATATTCTAAAACAGTTTTTCTTTAAGGGTCCTGCTTTAACTAATTGTTTAAAACTTGTTGAAATTTATTAAAATCTAATAATGTTAGGAGTGTTAATGCTATTGTAAGTCGTGTGTGACTCAGTATTGCAATGCATGATGATGGCATCATTTTGCTTGTGTGCATGCTTCCATATTAGAACTACATGTACATCATCAACATCTGTAGGATGTTTTCATTTACCCTCATTCCATTTGATCAATTGTTAAGAACATGAAATTATGCCTGAAAAAAATAAAGAAAATCTGAAAGTCTGAAACCAGTCAAATTCAATTTTGATGTGTTATTTGGCTGCTGTTATGCTTTCATTGTTGTCATTAACTGTGAAAAGTGTACCATTGTTAATGTAGCTTTGAATCCAAGAAAAACATTTTTCTGAAGCAGACAATCATTGTTATACCTTCCTGGAATGTTCATTTTGTGGTAAACTTTACTGACTGTTTACGTTTTATCATAGGTTTTTAAAATTGTAAATCATTTACAATTTTCAACTAAAAATTACATGAAGAGAACTTCTTTTTGTTCCCAAAATTGTATTTTTTACCAGATTGGTAAAAATAGATTTTAAAGAAAATGTCATAGAAGTGCAAACATAACAAAATGTCCAGGTTAAAGAGGGAAAATGTTTTTCTTGGATTAGGCACAACCTATCACAGCGGCATGTTTACAGCGATGTGTTACCATCCATGTCCACCAATGTCCTGTGACCGATTTGTTGAAGCACCGCAAGGCCTGTAGCATCAGAAAAATACCAACCAGGCCAACAACCATGGTGACTAAATATACACAATGGGGATTTCAGTGACATATCAACCTTTATGTCAAAGGAACCCTCCCATTGTAAATTGTTAATTTTTGAGATTTTTATTTTGAAATGATACATTACAATGTGTGTATTATAGATATTTTTTACTAGGATGGGTTGCATGAAAGGAGAACATAAGAGAAAGAATACCACCCTTCAATACAACAATCATTGTAGTAGTAGTAGGCATAATCATATGGGTCATTTGTTTATCATTCTACCATTGACCAGTCATGTTTTCTGGATATATATCTAGATTGTGTTAAAAAATGCTGGGAAATTGTAAAGAATGCTTGACTCAAAAAATATAAAGACTAAATTCTTGGCCAAATATCCCTCATTGACAAATTCATCACCCATGCATTTCATTCATACATATGTTGCAACCATATCTGTTATATGTTGTCCAAGCTGAGTAAATAAATTTGAGAAGAATTGTGGAGTTGTAATGTATTATTTTGATGAAAGCTAAAATTTCTGTATCTACATGCCGGAATAAAAAACTATGCTGTGATGGATTGAATTTGGGTTTGAAGAGGCAAACCTTTCCATCACCCCTGGGTTGTTTACAAAGTCGGATGATAGAGACTACACTGTACCCAGATTCCTTGCAGTTTTCAGTGGTACTTGACAAAAAGGAGTGATGTTATAGATCTATCAAGAAACTTTTATACCAATAGCCGTGGCATACTTTCAGTAACATAATTTCATATGGCATGTTTTGCTATCAAAGTTAACAATTCTAGGTGCTACACCTGTTCAGTAAACCAGGTTCTCCAACCTACATATCACATGCAACTGTCTCACCTATAAGCCTTTATCTGCAAAAATATTTCAATTTGAAAAACGTTTTCAACATGATGATGAAAGCGCTTCATCTTATTCTTCTTTCACTATACCTTGCCTTCATTTCAGATTGGTTCCCTACCCTAACTAATTAATGGTTAATGAGATTCACGATATGAGAAATGACCCTGAGTTGTTCTGGGCTTGAAGACCTGGTATACACTGTGTACCTGAACCTGAAACACATAATAGCTTTTGGTTGACATGGATTCTCCACACACCGGTTGGCACTACTCTCCTTTTTCACCATGGAAAGCTACAGCAGGTTTGTGTAGAGAGTCGGACTGGTATAAGAGAAACAGGTCATGGACATTACTGCACTCTGGTAGTTTGGTCCACTCTAGACTGTGATTTTATGAACACTTCAAGAATCGACACATCCAGAACAAAATATTTTGGTTAAACGAAATTCGGTTGGATATTCCTGAGCATTATTGCTGTTACAAGCTCATTAAAATCAAACTGATTCAATTGCAAAGCTAAACAAATCATCAACTCATATTTTTACAAAACAAAACCCACAAGGCTGTAAAACTGTAATACACAAAAATGTCTATGTAAATTTAGACATATAAAATGATACCTCATTTGAAGTTTCATCCTGCTACATCAGCGTAATTGAATGCGCTGATCGAGCTCCTTTCATATACCCTGATCTCTTTCGAGCCAATTCCCTCGTACGGCTTTCGCGGCTTGGTGTTCGTGGCTGTGCTCACCTGTTACTGTTTAAGCCAATGAAATGTCGTTATCCAAGGAGCTTTAAACTACTCTTTAGAATTTTCCATTCGGGTTGTGCCGCTGTTGCTGGATGCGAGTCGTCTCATTGGCTGGTTAGAAAGCTATCAATACGAGGCTTTTGGCCTTAAGGATATCAGGGTATATGGAAGGAGCTCGATCAGCGGAATCAATTACACTGATGCAGCTGGATGTTGAAGTTTTGTAAGATCGTTGACCTAATGCAGTATCGGTGTCTCGAGCTTCTGTGACCACTATTGTAAGCATGGTAACCCCCATAACTCAGACGCGTTAAACGCCAATATTTCGTAAACACAACGAATGCAAAGATACTGCATTTCTCTCGATAATACTCACTATCCTCACTCAAGTAATCTACCTCGTAAGTTATTTAACAAATATTTACGTATTCAGGTAGTAAAGTGGATTTTAAAGGCCGAAAGTATTTAATGTTACGTTACATTAAATCCGCATGAACTACGATATCGGAAATATTAAAATTTTGCTCATAACCAGAAAAGCGGAAACGGCATCCGCTATAGTCAATCTAATAACAATGCTAATACTGTGTTATTAAATTGGTTAATTTACAACATTTCTTTCATAAAACATATTTTGGGTAAATTCAAATAGCTGCACACAGTACTACTTCAGCCGTTTCCAAGTGTCAATAATTTTTCCGTTTTGTGTACAGCTAACCATAGATTTTTTATATATCCAAACCGACAGCGGCTGTCTTAACGTTTTCATTGTTGATTGCAGGTAAATTGTAAAGAATGTATAGTATTTCATTCCATCGATAGAAAGTTAAAGTGAATGCATAAGTCCTCGTAAACCTTAAAATAGCCAATTTAAACCGTAAAAGCGTGCGCTAGTGCCTTTAAAACAACATCCGTTATGGTTGGTTGCACTGAAGTTGACTACACTGTTACCTTTCCCAACTAATGGACTGGTCCAAACAATAAGAAAACATTTACAGAGAACGACTTTATTCATGATATCACACACAAAATATAATATTTTGTAAAAATAAATACATATTAATAAGCATAAATCAATTTAAAATATCAACTAATGACTTTATTCATAAATAAAATGTATTCTGTTTATTCTAAAATATTCAACACTAATACATATTCAGTATACATAGAAAGTTTAGCCAAGGTTCAGCAAGTGTCCTACTGAATCAAGGAACTCCAATTGAAACTTGTCCCAGCATGCAGCTTCTCTTGGATACGGGCAAGTCTGTTTTCGGTCTCTCGGTGGACCCTCTTTCTAGGTGGGAGTGCAACGAGAGACCGAAAGCGTTGATCTGCTGGAGTTTGGCTCACTCTGCCATCTCTGAAGATGTTGGGGTGTAGATGGGGAAGTTCTTTCATCAACCTGCTGTGGAACCTTTCTACGTTGTTGTTTGTACGAGGGCCGACAGTCTGGTGATGATTCCACAAGTGTCAGGGAAATCTGGCTCCATTAGTCTACCCAAGTCTCTACAACGTATTCGTTCATGCCCTTTACTCTGGGAACTCTGTGTCCTGGCCCACGGGAAGGAGAGGAAATCAAGCAAGTCGCCGTATCCACCTCTTTACCTCAGGGTCTTCTTTGTAGAGGACAGCGATGCCGAGTTCTTAGGTCTTTCTCCTGACTGCCTGGGTGAATTGGAAGAAACAACCCTTGACTTCTACTGCTGGGAAAATTGTTGTAGGTTGAATGGGCAAGTGGAATCTCTTTTGGAATTCGTCATTCAGCATCCTGAAGAGCCTGGCATAAGTGGACTGTTGTCTGTCAGGCATCAAGACGAATGGTGGGTACATGGTTGACAGCTGCGTGCACGGATGATGTAAAGTTGACTCCACGGGTATGTGAGTGAGCTATGCTCGATAGATCATCACTATTTGCCCTTATTTATTATATTAAATGAAGCCTGGTGAACTACAGCATCAGTGGCTCTATATTATGGAATCAAAATCTAGTCTTACATCTGTCGTGTTTGAAAGCTACACATTTCTTCTCAGTTTTTTTCACATTGGGACCGAAGAGGAGATATTCGACCCCTTAAAACTGAGTGTGTGTCAAGGACCTATTCATATCCAGAGCAAAGCTGCTTTCCCTCGAAAATGATGAAAATAGGAAAATACTCCGGATGCTGCTAAAGATAAAGTTTTCATTTTATTCAGTTTTTAACGATATTTAATGAAGATACATTTGATTTATAATTGAAATATTTTAAACTTCAATTCTTTCAAGAAGATACGCAAAGTTACTCATCAATTTCAATCAATGTTTTTCATCAATTTAGACCCTAATCTCCACATTGCATGTTTCAAAACTATTTAGGAGGTTAAAACCACACAAGTGGATATGTCTACTCAGAGAGCACACAAAAGAGGAAGTTAATCGAAGTTTCTTTAAGTATCTATTTTCTCTTTTTCAAAGCTAACGAGATCTCGTTGCACGATTTAATTTTAGGTTGATTGTTAACGCATCTTTACAATTTACAAGTATTAAAAAATCACTTAAAGATACTAAGGTTAAAGATATATATGAACACGAGTAAAAACAAAACTCAATGAACGTTTGCGGAACACCGGAAAAGCAGAGCAGCCCCGAAACTGACGGTTCTGTCTTCCACTGTTTCGTCTTCTTCACTAAATATATTTTGCAATTGAGTATCTATTGTTGTTCAAGAATACCGGAAGTAGTTACAGAACGATCTCGTTTAGCGAGACTCTGACTTTCTCCGCATGATTGGCATGATTGGCGTGTTTGAGAAAACAAGAGCTGCGCACACTATTCTAAGACTTGGCCGTCAGACACACTACCTCCCAAGTCCAAATGACGAGGTTCCAGCATCTTTGTCAACTGCTCGTAAGTTTGATTTTTACACAAGCACGGGAGACATCGATGCAGGTCATATACAACATATAACAAGGCTATTCACGTAGGCATATCAAGCTCCGATATATGTGCTGTTATAAATATACTTATGAAGTGACATCGGTAAGTATCACTCCTAACGTATTCATAAATGACCAACCTCCAATTTAAAAGTGGAATTACGTGTATGTCACCTGCTTAATTAGAGCTACGTTACTTCAATTAGTGAAAAGCGACTTTTATTGCGTCATCGTAAGACGGAAGTACCCAGATCGAGGTATAAAGCCTCGTTCCAGATGCGACCTCCCTTCACATTTGGTTTTATTTTTTGGAAAATGGGCAATGTGAAGGGAAATGCACATGTTCCAATTTGACACGTGCATTTTTATTTTTTTGAAAATGGGCAAATGTGAAGGGATTTTTAGTCCATGCTGCTCTTTAAGGTGTTGCGGTGCTTCTTCCATTTCCTGTCTTCAATATAACATCCCACATAAACCAATAAGTTAGGAGCTTGCAATGCTAAAGTGTAAAAATAGACATTTTAGTCATAACGGGTAAACCGCTGATTGATTCCTCTGTTTCTCAAGGTTATTTGAAGGGCGGTTTTGGAGTTCTGCTCTGAAAACCAAGCTATTCATGTAAAGAGTCCTAATTCAACACATTTACATGGACACGAAATTTCTTTTTAATTCAGGAAACTGAAAATTTCAAAAGGCACCACTTCAGTAGATGGGTAACACACATGCAATGTTTCAGTAAGATATGATGAGCGGTTTTTGAGAATTGGTCAGGGAATGAAGATACATCTGTATGAGTCCATATTCAACACATTTACATTGAAACGAAAATTGTAATTTTTAAATTTTGAAAATATCAAACTCCAGTAGGTTATTTATATCCATGCAAGTTTTAGAGAGATCTAATGAATTTGAATATTCTGCCCCGGAAACAAAATGTTTTCGGATGTACTGACAGACGGACAATAACAATAACACCGTACAATGCTGCCGCACAGTGCCGCATTCTGAGGGTATGGGTTCGAATCTGGACTCGAAATGGACTCCCGAAAAGTGAAAAAATTGTATCAATGAAGATAGCAATTCAAAATGTAGCTATCTTAAGTTTACACACGTACTTACAAGTTCCCGAACAATGAAATATATAGCAATGATATACTTTATTTCTAACGTTTAATTTCACTTAATTCCTTAATGTTGAAAGATCGCTTTTCCTAATTAATTCTGAAATTGTTTTCTTTCGCAATTTATTTCGGTCATAAATGCTTAATAATTACACTTAATTCTAACTTTAATTTCTTTATTAGCAGCTATCAAGAACCTTTTTTGTGGCTCAAATTTCTATATATTTTCCCTTTACTTCGTGTAACATTTATTTCTAACAAGTTTAACAGATTTCAAAGGGAAGTAACTGGAGATCGAATGGTCAATCCTTATGAGGTCATTTAGATGGAAGTACGAATCTCGCTAACTGTCAACTGGGACGGTAAGCAACGAAGTGTGTCAGACGATATCACTGAACCATATATAAGGAACGTGAAACCCTGCTTTCATTTACTTCTCAACAGTCGAGCAGTGAGGACGAGTAACAGTCTTCTAAGGTAAACATCTTCTTTAACTCTTACATTCACTTTTTCATGTATCTTTGCAGAGTTTATCCAAGGAGTGGCGACCGCACTTGCCCCTTCGTTGACAAACTATTTAAAGCTTTGTGACGAAGATATATGTATCTACAGCGTGACTTCAACCTCGCCGCGATGTAATCGGAGAATTGAACTTTGCTTGTCCCCCTTTTCATTTATCCCCCCTCCCTCCCCCCGTCTTGGTCAAGTTAAAAACTATTGGCTTATGCTTATATTGGCTACTATAGACTGATTTTTTACTTGTCTTTAGATTTCTAGTGAATTGTTATTGAATATCAAACTACACACGACAGTAAATAAATTGGATTTTATTCAGATGCAAGAATATAATTGTGGTTTATCAGTTACAACGATGAAAATATAATTTTTTGGGTTTCTTTTCAAATGGCAAATACACATTATCAAAACATATATAAATAAATATCCCACTGCTTCCCGCATCGAGCTTTGTGGTCGGGATATTTTTAAAAATGCATATTTCTGTTTGAAGGACGAACAAAGTGTACCATTGACATACTGGATTTAAAAAAGATTAATTTAAACATGACTTATTGGAATCATTCTTATCTAAAACAAGATTACAGCCTATTATAATGTTGTATTTTGTACTGCAGCACTGGGTTGTATCCATGTATTATAATATTTTATTTTTTCAATTCTAACATATAACTTCTATGTATGACGACCCTGTCTCGGGGTAATACGTTCACTCTGACGCTGCTCCAGTGGACAGATTGATGTACACCATATTTTATAATGTTTTTAGTGTCTCGTAGGTCATTTTCACCCGGGCACCTTAATTCTTCTTATTCATAATACAAGGGGGTTTGTTAATGATTAACATTTTGATAAAATGGTACCGTTTAGAAGTACATTTTGCACTTGAAAAAATGCAGTTATATTTGGTTCTCATAATGACGTGCATAAGTTTTGAAAATCTAAGGATTGTAAAATTTTCCAGATGTCGACAGAAATCTATCTTTTTATACAAATGAAGTATGAAAAACCATAATAACAGTCTTTCGATCATTAAGGGGTGATAAAGAAGAATATATGATACTAATGACATTTGTTTCCTAAAGCGAAATAGGGAATGTTTCATACAATTCTTTTTGGTTTTCATATATGCGCACAAATATCATATCTATACTGTTTTATGGAGAAAACTCATCATGTTAGTTGTATATAAATTCCAAAAATGCTAAATATACAACAATTAATATCTTGTTTTCATTTAAACTCAAGCATGATCTTACATAATAATCGAATTCGAATAAGATACACCCTAACTATATGTATAGCAGTTACATGACCTAAAATACACTTATTTGTTTCATTTTCTGTAATCGATCAGTTTTAATATTCGTTTCACTGATTTTTCCGGTTTTCGATAAAAAAAAATCCATACTTGGATCACAATATTGTCAATTTACTCAACTAGTATGGTTTATCATTGCGATCTTTGACAACATCCACGACCTCTCTATGAAATAAAACCATCGGACAAACTTTGTCCAATTGAACCCAAAACATATACTCCGTATCACTTTTGTGGTATCATCGAGGGTTCTTTCACTCACGTTGTGTTCTCGGTGTATACGAGTCACATTGACAAGGTCAGTTTTTCACACTAAAACCAACCATAATTTATTCTCACACATACTGTGCTATGAATTATACATTGAGAAACATTGGCCTAAAACGTTGCTTATGCAACATTAATATATATATATGTGTGCTTCATATCTTGATAGATTTACATTAAACATATGTCGTTATTATATTCTATTTCGTATTGTTTTAGTAAAATCGTTGACAACATTTCACATGACGCACGAAAAGCCTCCGCTGTAAAATAGTGATACTCTTGTCCTAACGTCCACTTTATCGATTTAAAGAATGAAATCCAAGCGAAACACGACTTTAAAAAAAGTTTACAATTTTGCATAGATAAATACATTTGACGCAAAGATTTCAGTAATCATTATTTCTTGCATGACGTTAACGACAGATCGCTTGGCAACCACTCGGGTGCATTCATTTCCTTTTGCCAATTCCTTTGTATCACGTAAAACTTCTTTGTATAACATTCCTCTCAACTTCCTCTATATCTCATTCTTTATACAGACAGTTAACCAGGCAGTTAACCAGACGAACTCGTGCAAAACCACAGTTAGCTAGGTAAAACATGTTTTCTGCCCATGGGTGCATGTGACATTTATAATATGACACTGTGCGGCTACAATAAGCTTGTAATGATGGGTGTCAACAAACTTAACTCCAAATAATTCTTAGGGTTTTGTATACAGTGAATTTTCTTCAGAAATATTGTTTTTCCTGAAGAAATGCCACATTAACAATTTAATGTTTAAACAGGTTAGAATTGCAATCATGTTCGATTATTTTAAAATCTTGAATTTTAGGGACATGAATGGGTAAACGTGATAAGAAATAATTGAATGATGAAGAAATTTTAAAAAAATTTGATTTCAATAAAACCCAAGGATTTTGGTTTTATAATATAAATAATTTATAGAGATGTATGTAACCAGTTTACAACATGGTGAAATATAAGGGATGTCATATTTTTCGTATTTGCATAAAGTGGTACCGGATGTTGACGACGGTAAGCGTTTCCTGCCGATATACTGATAGTTTAGCTGATACTTAAGTTGATAGACTATAAACGATAAGAAATTTTTTTCTACGTTCTTTCTCTTTCTTTGAAATAAATGAGTCAACGCGCTATTTTCTATATCCGTGAAGTAACAATACCAACATTATGTTATTATGTAAAAGATTGAGAGGATTCAAGATGAATAAATGCTCCTCGAATAACGTTCTAAACGGCAACTGGTTTTATCTCGTATTAGGAATTGCATAAATGTCCTTATGTCAATTATCCCTAAATATTCCTATCTGACTCTCCCTTTTAGAAGACCTGTCGATAAAATTACTAACGATACAGATTTTAATGTGTTTGTTGTTTTCACTTGGAATACAATTAAGGTATTTTAAAAAGCTTTGTAATCGGTCCTAAAAGTGTACAATTTAAAGGACAACCCTTATCAATATGTTTTAATTTTTTTATCAAGTCAATTGAAAAATGCTCCTTGATATCAACACGCATAAATCAAATGTTTATGTCCGATTAAAATGATATAAAAAACCATATAATTACACTTCCTAAAACAGGATAAAATCTCCAAAGCCTGAAGTGAATACATCCGGTTTGGAAAGGTCGAGTTGGAAATGAATATTTCCCTGAATAACCGTTCGTGGAAGTCAAACAATGGCTGCGTGACTTTTGACAATACGTTGAAATAAAATACCGCCATTAGAAAAGTTTAAAGGTGCAACATCGGTTTTGACATTTATTTTGTTTTGAAACAAAAAACATATAAAAAAAAATATACGTGCTGATTAAAATTCAAAATATCTCTCTCGACGTATACATTCATTCTTAAATGACAAATATATTTTTTAAATATAAAAAAATATATATTTGCAACATCACAAATCACAAAACGTATACTTGGTATGTTAAATACAGTATATAAAACCTGAATCTTTAACCACAATGACAAGCCGATGTAGCATGATAAGACACTAAAAGCTCCCTTGACGCAAGAAGACATCGTTGATGGAACGTATATGTCATATGCGGTGTCAGTGACCTTTTTCAACTTTGTTTAAAACGTAATCCCGAAAAATATTTTACACTTACATTGTGTACTAGGGTTTTCTCAAAGAAAGTAAAAGAATATTAAAGGCCATTACAGCGAATAGGATAATTTATTAGTTTGCGTTTTAGGAGAGGCCGGAATTTAATGGATTTTGAGTGTTTTAAGAACACCAAGCGTTCACTTCGAGGACTAGACGTAAAAGGTGTGCTAGACAAGCTATGGCTGGGCAACAAACAGCTCTAAACTATTTAGAAACTTGATTTACGACTTACAAATCCGAAATTTGAAGGACGTTTAAAGCATAAAAATCTTTTTTTTGATAAAAATTTATATACATGTACTGCTGTTGTTTTTTCCCCTCAAAAAAGAAAATTTACGACTTCGTTAATGATATTTAATCCGGAAATTGACGTGAGTTTAAAGTATTCTTAGGTTTTCATGTTCAGTGACTGCTGGTTTTAGTTTTTCTCGCTCCGTTTGCAGATGTTTAAGTGTTTTATTACCATCGATTTTCAAAGCATTGACATGAACGTTAAGATTTGATAGCTATTTAACTCGTCGATTTCATTCATCAAAATGCAAAGTTTTGTAAATATTCATAACGTTGTTGAATCCGATGCCGATAATTGAATTCATCATTCGGTGATGTTTACATCAGATATATTAACACCACATCTGTGGAAACTTTAAAATCGAAACATAGATATGCTAGTTTTTTTTTACGTGTTTAAGTCTTGAAGCGTATTCAAGTATCCTTGAAGGAGGAATTACTTATCATATTTAGGCCAAATTTTTTTCACGCACCTTCAGTTGTGTTGTCATAAAAGTGTTGTCAGCGGATAGGCAGCCAGGTTTTTAAAAATAATGGTTTAAAACTTTACAACGGCGTTAAAGTGACATAGAGAATGTTTCATAAATTTTGTATGTTGAATAAAACAGAGTCAAAATACCTGACCTAAAGTAGAATCGCCTTTCTAAAGTATCATCTTTATCTCTTAAATGCCAAAATTATATTTTCGTTAAAGTGACATAGAGAATGTTTCATAGATTTTGTATGTTGAATAAAACAGAGCCAAAATAACTGACCTAAAGTAGAATCGCCTTTCTGAAGTATCATCTTTATCTCTTAAATGCCAATATTATATGCTCTTATTTTTCTCAATTGAAAATGACAAACAGTCATTTGAATGTAAAGAAGACGAATTTCTGTTACCCACTTACATTTATATTTCTTAGATGACCTACTAAGCTCCACCTACTTATATTTGTCGTTGTGTCTACTGTACATAAGTTTCCAAAATTACGTTCGAGTCATTGCCGCGCGCCATTGTCCGGTTTTCGACCTTAAATCGCGAATGTAACCTGTTTATTGTTACTATTCTGAACTGATAAGCATTGGGATGTTCAGATTCATCAACAGCCATCACTTCTCGATCAAATAACACCATTTACAAAGTTTGACATATTTGACCCCCACAAAATACTTTGTGCCCTTAAATAACAAAACAGTATATTTCTGTTAACAAAGTCATTACACATTATGAAAAGAGTGCTCGAATTTTATAATTAGCCTGATAATATGTTTTACACGATTACAAAATCAAGGCTATCTCGCCAATATACGCTATACCTGAAGAAGTTACCAGTGTCTCTATGGCCATTGTCAGTTAAACGATTAGCTAACATTTGAAATAACATTTAATATTATTGTTATATGTTTCTTTAAGGCAATAGCCATTAATACATTTTCCCTTGACCTGTCCCCTAAATCATTTTGAAAGCAAATGAAACACGAAGGGTCACACGAGTTAACTATTGGTCCGTGTTTCTAAATGTTTAAAATGATGGTAGAACCGAGGTTAGTGTAGTTGTTAGTATGGTCAATTGCAAGTTGTATTAATTTGCTGCGCTGTTTCTTTATGAACTGTCCAACTCGCCTTTCAATACGTTTGTAAAAAAAGATGTCGAGTTGACGTCAAATGCTCGGTGGAAAATAAATTCCTTTGAAAAGCTCGGACGAAGGTTAGTGTTATAAGAATATCATTTGAAAATACGTCAAATAAATACTCTACAGGGACGATATCAGTGGTACGATAAGCAATTGCTGCACGCTTTATTTGCGATTCTTCACGATTGAGGTTTATTTGTCTTCTTTCATCTTTCTCTGTTGTCATGACAACAAGTCCAGCTATGTAAATATTTTGATTTATAGCTTCAATGATTCAGCGGTTACTTGACTACATGACATGCCCTAAGGCTGATATAACCTTGTGCTATATTAACCTATATTTGATGATGTAGACAACTTATCTAATCCTGATCTGGAGTCAGTATATATTTTAAACTACTTACTGTTATTCAGTTTCACGGCTGGTTGATTTTTGTGAGTGATGGATTTACTCCTAGAATGATCATGATGATAGTTGATTAGCATTCACTTATAATTGATCGATTAATGTTTTTTTAAAACATCAGAAAGAATTGGAAGTTCTCAAGGTGTCATCTTTAATATGAAAAGTTTAAAACATTTTGAATGACAAAACATATTTGACCACACAAAGACAACATGTCCCATTAACCAGGTGAATAAATCATGTACCGGTAGGAGTGGTGCAAAGCAAGCTTTTACTTCGTCGTTTATTTATCGTGATTTAGATGTTCATACTTTCGTTCAAACTTGAGGGACATGTAAATTCAACATTCATGTATCATGTCAAAATAATGCGCAATTTGTAGCAATGTCATTTGGGGGGGGGGGGGGGGGGGGGGGGGGGGGATAATGGAAGTTGTTGAGAGATATCAAGTTTCTACTAAGTGTTGTTTACTATCTCTTATTATGATTTCATAAATAATAACTATTTCAATTCAAATGTCAAAACTTTTGAAATGTCCTCGTATAAATTTAAAGGAAGACCGTGACATATATCTTTTAGAAAGTGTTTAAATAACTGTTCACCAATTTCTTTTGAAAAGAATGTTTTAAACACTTTATGAAACATGCTGTCAAATTTTAAATCAAAATAATAATAAAAATGCACAAAAGTTAAATATTCGAATGCCATCACCAAGAGAGACCAATGTCGCCCAGACCCTTTTAACTTGATCATAAAATGTTTATGTGATCTTCATTAACTATCTTACACTGTATCCAAAAGTATTGATGGTAATTCCATCTTTAAACATATTGGGTATGACTTGAAAAACTTACAAATCACTCACACTAAAACATTAACATTCCTGACCCCAGCGATGAAACATAGGGAACAAAACAACGTTCCTGCGTCATGCCTATATTTCTTTTTAACCAATGAGAACCCAGGAGATGTCTACCAGCGAAGATAAGGAAGGTGATAGATTAGTTATACTTGTCAAGCTGCTTTATGCGGCCATCTTTTTGTTGGGTCATTAAACGACCTGGCGCTGAAGGACACATACACTTCTTTTCTCTTCCGCGGTAAGAATCCAGGTACGTTTTATTGTAAGTTTGGCTGGAGTAAATACGTCTCCCAAACGTTTTCATGGAAATACAGTTGATGTATTTCTATGCCCGAATAAGTCAGTTTGAGTATATTGTCAACTTTATGAAAATAGTGTATGGCAACTGTATATGACGCTCAATCTCTCCTATATTTCGATATTTAACACTTAAATGATTCAGTATGTGAAAATACTTTTGATATTACCTTTTGAATATAAGTATAATGTTTTACTTTCAGATCGAAAACATATGTTTATCTGACCTTTGAACTTCATAACATGTTACAAAACAATAGATGGTTTGTAGATGGTTTGTGACTTCTTAAAACACTAATTTAACTATGAAACCAACATGTTTATTCAGAATTATTAAAGAATTATATTACGTTTTATCGCTCAATACTAAATACCTTTACTTTTTTTTATCTACAAACGAGTAAACGATTAAATCAATTATTCAGGCAATTGAGCAGCACAGAATTGACAGCCAAACCTTGTTGACATTGTCAGCTCTCCATTGTTTCTCACTGACGAGATAGCCCTAAGCAGGTTATTTTTTCAGGTTCAGTCCCTTGTGATGTCGGAGGCGAAAGGGCGAGTTGGTTAGCTGCTCGTACGATCAGTGCTGGCTGTGTTTCTTGACTCTGAGGGTGTGAGTTCCTATCCCGCAAAGTACTCGACCCGAAAAAGTTTCAGAACCTTTTCCAATACAGATATAGTGCGAGCCTAAACATAACAATATTACAGTCCTTTTTCACGCAATGCCAAAAATACCGATATGGCAGAATGTAAACTCTGTAGTGGAAAAATTCATTGGTTAATTCCTAATATGACATTTTTTTTATTTCAGGGCACAACATGGCGTTACCAGTAAAAGGAACAATGTCTTTGCTTGCGTTGGCTGGAATTTTTGTGTTGTGTGCGAAGGGCAACGAAGGGATACAACTCTTACCTCCCCAGTTTGATCAGATTTGCAGCGTTAAGGAAGAAAAAAGCAACGATGGTGTTGTAAACATAAGATGTGACATTACAAGCAGTGACCAGCAGTCGTGGCGTCTTGACACTCTTCGTGATTGGATAATGGGGAATAATATTAGCCAATCAGAACGATTCTCTTATGACTTAATTTGTGACCAATCAGGAGGTAGTGTATCGATTCCCCATCCAATGAAATGCCCAGGATTGCATGGTCTTACGATCAGGAATTGCAATGTGACTGATATGTTTGCAGACTTTGGAAACCCAATTTTGAATACAATAGAACCAATGTTGACGAAGCTTGAGGTTATCGATTCAGTGATGGTTCAAGAGAGATCCAATCTTTACCGTATGTTTGCAAACATTGAGAAACTAACATCCGACTACGAGTGCCTCCAGGATAAGGTAGTAGAGCGGATTGTCTACAGAAATGTCTTTTATCACATCAAGGACGATACTGAGGAGATGATGATGAAATGCGTGGAGAAGTTCCTCCAGGGACAAGGATTAGTGCCTGGAATGGCTTCTGATCCAACTGAAGCAAAGTCTTCGAATTCCTCAGGCAATTCCTCAGAGCTTGTTGGTCAAGAACAACCAGAATCCTCTAGTTCTTCGGACAGTCCTTCAGATCTTGTGGACATTTGTGACAGCTTGAACTCTGGAAGTATAATCGATGTGCCAAAACGAATAAAAGACTTGGACATCAGATGTGACTACGAAAGGCTTCGTTTCTTGGAGGACAGTAGCAGTTCGGCCATGTCGATCTATGACTTCAAGTTTCTTGCAAAATATAATAAATTCCCTGTCCTGGAATATTATAATTCTTCCGACAACAACATTAACAAGGTTCCAGAAGAATTGGAGGACTGGAGTTACCATTTTGATGTTTTGAAATATATAGACCTCTCACATAATCGCATCACCACATTTTCTGAGTTTAAGTCTCGGTTTGTGGAGAAACAAGTCAATGATACAGTTATAAACCTTCAGTTCAACAACATCACGAATCTTGTGCCTTCAGATCTAGTGCATTTACGGGACCAAAGGAAGCAATTCATTGATATCAGAAACAACCCAATTATCTGTGACTGCGAACTGAAAGACTTTGTAGTAGCTTTAGAGGAACCGGATTTGTTTTCAGGATCATTGGAAAAGTACAGATACATTGAGGACATGACATGTTATTTTCCAGATGGTTTATACGGAAGAACTCTGAAGTCCCTAACGGTACATGATCTAGGTTGTTATTCGGACGACTGGGTCGAACCTTTTATAGCCCTTGTCCTTATATCAGTATTTCTTCTTGCAGTTATTATCCTGGCCTTCATTTATCGTCGAGAAATAAGAATTCTGTTCTACACGCGACTCAACATACAAATGCCTGGTGTTGAATACGTTGGTCTTGGACAAAAGAGATATCATGCCTTTGTCTCCTACAGTAATGAAGATGAAGACTGGGTCCTGGACGAGCTTTGTAAGCAGCTTGAGGAACCGGATTCCAGCACCTACAGCTCTGATTCACAAAAGAAATCCAAACATCAGAATCAGTTCAAGCTCTGCCTCCATGCAAGAGACTTTGTCCCAGGGATGACCATAATTGAAAATATCATCAAAAGCATTGAGAACAGCAGGCATACACTCATAGTCCTCACAGAGAACTTTGTGCAAAGCAAATGGGCCATGGAGGAGTTCTTCCAGGCGTACCATCAGAGCGTTCTAGAAAGAAGGAGACACCTTATCATTATTATTCGAGGGGAGCTACCAACGAAGATGAACCATGTTCTGAGACGATGTCTGAAGACATTTACCTATCTCAAGACCTCAGATAAGCTGTTCTATGATCGCCTGGCATATTCCTTGTCCACTGAGAACAAGATGACCAAAGAAGAGAGTTCCAGAAATGAGGAGATTCTGAAGTCTCGGGACTCGACAACAACCATTGATATTGGGCAGGACAGTGATAGTGGAATCTTTAACACCGCTGACGATTCCTTTACCTCTGTGGGCGGACTAAATACACAAACCTCAGTCGTTTCAACAACGAACAGTGAAATAGCACTTGTAGAGGCGACCCATTTGTGAGTGTTTTGAAAATCACTAGTCATACTTTCATTAATATCCTTAGGATTTGGTACACTTAAATTTGTCTATTTTTCTAAATCTGTGAACAATGTTTCATATAAGAAATGTTTGTAAATGTTGTCATTTGGATGTCATCAAGCCTAGAATGTCATCCAAAATGTTATAAGTTTGAATATTCATCTGTGTTACCAGACTTTGAAGATTGACCATGGCATTACCAGGCTTGGAAAGTCATTCATAGTGTTACCATCAGTCTCACTAACATCTGTGATTTTACAAGAGAAGAAAACCTATCAATGGTGTTTTAAGACTTTCAGGGTTACCAGATTCATAAATGGCATGAGCAATTGTTTAAACTTTCAGCCATACACAAATGTTGAGTTCAATGCAAGCAATGATATGTTTTGTTTGTTGTCAGAATCACCGTTTCTACCAATGTGGCGATTAGTTTTAACAGTATAATTGGGTGATATTCGACTTCGACAAGGTGCTACGGTTAATAATTTTGTCATTTGATTTAGATTTTAATGTCACTTATTAACTCATATTTGTGTATTTTATCTAAGCATCCATCAGGAACTGACAACATCATGGTTAAAATTTAAATCAGATTGGAGGAATTTTTCATATAATTGACACTCGTGTTGTAAATAACCTTGTATATATCTCGATGAATAATGCATAACGTCAAGGGCTATATGCATGATTTAAAATGGCATGCGTTAATTTTGTTCGAAAATATAAGGATCTCGCTGTAAAGGTGTTTATTTTTTAAACCCCGGTTTTGAATTTTTTCACTAAATTTTTATAACATCTCTTGCAAGTAAAGTAATGGTCTTGCTATAGATATAAACTTACCGAAATATACTACCTTTAGCTTTGTACATCTGTATGCATTGAGGCATGTGTGTATGCAAAGGCTGAGTTTAGCTGTACGTGTAATAATATGCGGACGAAATTAGCAGGGCTGTAAACGACTTTCTCTCGACTCGAATCGAAATGATTTTTGTAAATTCATTGTTCAGGAAATTAAAAAAAAATATCAACTACCATAAAGGTTTGTAATCTCTTGATTCCAGCCTCACATGTTTCAATTACTCGCCTACAAAATAATTTTTTCAACATTTTCAGCGCTAAACACTTCGGGCCATAACCTCCATAAGCTTCGACGTATACGACGCGAATGACGAAAATGGGACGTAACTTGCTCACTTCCTTTGCATTTTGTATCCGCTGCGTACCGCGAAACTTGACCGTTGGTGTATGTAATACTTTGTATGTATGTTTGTATGCAAACCCATTTAAATTGTATAATCTGAAATACAAGTAATAAAGACATGAATATATATATATTTTTTTAATGTGTTGTTACTTGCAAGGAAATGATGACGGAGCTACCTCTGTTGGGAGAGAATGACATTTTACAGGAAATCATTAAGGTAGCAACCTAATCTTCGGCATCCTGCTGTATCAGCATATTTGAATCTGTAGAACTCCTTGGAAATCCCGATTTCTGTCGTATTTACGATGACGTAGAAGGATGAGTCTACAGTAAGTGAAACAAAGCACTAGTTAAATGAAGATGGATAACATCCTCAAACTGGGTGGTTGGAGACATTGTTTTATCAACCACACAATAAGCACTTTTTCTTAATTGTACATTTGGAATCAGATAAGCACTCACTTGGTTTACGGCACGACAAAAGTAAAATCAAAGTGTATACAATCCTCAAGCATATGAAACACTGTATTTGAATCGTTTCACATCAGAAATGCATTACAGGAAATACGGTATGTTTTGCGGTATTTTAATTAAAACGATACATATAAGTTCTTGTAACAGCGATGTTGCAATACTTTGTCAATGACTATCCAACATCAACAAGTTTCATTATTAATACATAATTAGATCTATACATTGTATTCATAACATATATATATATATCAAGAATCTGTAAGGTTTATAGCATATATTTTCAATATCTTCCCTCTCTGAAACATTATATTTATAGTAGCATTTCAGAAATCTCACTTTTCATGCGTCTCATCAAATAAACAATATTGTTTATACAAATGTAATCGTTTAAAAAAAACGAAGCTTGAGGTTCCGCTTTTCTTGGAAGCAGAGAGGATATACTCGATATACTTTTTCATGTCAATCGTTTATGGCATTCAAGGATTGGCCAGTCATTTATTTTATGTTTACCCAGAGCTGAATGGGGTAGAAGTGTGTTCACCTAGCTTAGAAATCGTGTGTACTTTGTTAAACAGCTGTTTGACCTTGACCGTAAAGACAGAGACTACATCAAGGCTGACATAACCGAAATAACGAGTTCGTGGTAACGACTGAAAAGTAGGTTATATCCTTGTGTGAGATGCGTCGTTACGATAAAAGCGCATATATGGAAGGAGAAGATTATGGGAAATATTATTATAATTATTTCCTAATGTAACCTACATAACTTTGTTAAATATATCTTGACGTGTTTCCAGTTGAAATACAAAGGGAAACAACAAAATGGCCCCTTCGTTCGATTTTAAACTTGTTTTTCCAATAAATACAAACGATGAATTCACATATCTCGGAAACTTTATTACACACCGTATGTACAACTACAACTCGTGCGACATTTTACATCAAGCTTAAACTATTCATGTCAAAAACGATACAAATCAGAAGATAATAATGGGAATGATATGTAGAATTTGGTTCAATCCATGCCATAAGAATTTTATTATTAATTTGAAATTATGCAACATTTTAAAAAATAAAAATTGCATACACATTATAAGTTTCATAGAAAATATATAAATATAAGATTTACATAATTTTATCAGATACCTTTTAGTATGAAGGTTTTTGTGACTCGCAACGTCACCAAGTAAACGTAAAAAATCTTACTTTATCAAACATGTTTGCACATAACGTTGTTGAAAATTCAACATAAAAACAAAGATTCTTTCTTTCTTTTATTTCGTTTTCAAAAACCATGAATGTCAAAATTTCTTACATGTTGTTTGTTGGATATAGATAGTGATAAAACATGTAAAAAGTAAACAATATGGAAAGGACGCATGACATACATGTATATGATGTCTATTTTATGATTTAGCTACCGGAAGTAATAAATAACAACAAAAGCCCGATAAAGTAAATCGCAACACTTCTTATCTGTGTCAAACACCCACGTGCATGCATCACCAATAAGGTCATGGAATTAACCAATCATAATTCGGGAGCAAGATCACGTGGTTATTTGACGACGATGACTGCATATTGTGCTTCGGAAATATCTACAGCGACACTTAAATATATACATGAACTAAGGTAGGTATATCTACATCTAATTTTATTGTGCCTTGAAAACAGGCGATCATATATAGTCAAATTATCAAATACAGCATTATCATCAATAAGCATTTTGGCAATGCCATGGATCGAACTGATATTTTGAAAACAAACTTAAAAATAAAGCCATTATTGTTCTTTCTTTTCTTTTAGTCGCATTTTGAATTTGGAGATGAATTTTACTTTCTATTTGCCGTCATCACATCGAAACGTCACCGTCCCAACCCATATTAAAATTGCCTTCGAGAAGCATCAAAATTTACCCAAATTAACAACTTTCTTATGTTTGAAATATCAGGGGACAGCACTGTTCATACTTAAAGGAATTCATTTATCTACAGAGAACTTAAAAGAGGTTTGAAAAAATTGCGATTGACATTATCAATGTTGAGAAAGACATTTTCACTCCAGCATTACAATCAGACGTGTCGTCGTATGGTGGCGGGATTCGAACCCTCTTGCTGAACACGGGATCTGTCGTGCCATCAAAAAGTGGTATCGTGAGCTCCTCTATACGCTCGTCGCTGTAGGGAGTTTCATCAAAGTATGCAATGTACGGCTTGTCCACCTGGGCATCAACGTGTGTTGCATACCACATAGGTCCTGGCATCGACTCCATCATAAAAACATTTTCCCTATTCGTTGGCCTCAAAGCAAAATTCCCTATGTCCCCATATTTCATAAAAAGGGTTTCATTCACCCAAACCCTGATATCCCCGAAAGCCAAGTTGCGATAGAGGCCCATATAGTCCTGATATGGTCTCTTTGGTTCGGCCACCTCGCCGAGACCACCGGCCATGTTGATGTGACCATCTGAAGCCACACTGACCAGCTGGTCAAGGGTTTGACAGAAACTGGACACTGAGAACCATGGATGTCCGTGGATTAACTGGTCAAGCGCGTAGATGTTGACCAGCGTCTTGGCAGCGTAAGCCTTGGCTCCTTTGTCGCCGCTAAAGGCAACGAATACACCCAACTTCCGGTCTGGAATGAAACTGACGAGACTCTCGTATCCGGGTAGGGAGCCATCTTGGGATAAGACTTTGAACCCTGAAACGATAAACAAAGAATGCATTACGATTTGTGTACGGCTTAAAAGTGGTCATTTAGCGCACCCTTCACTCCTGCTTATAAGCGACGAGAGTTGGAAATCGTCGGCATGGCTCCCCGCCTAAGAGGACTTGAAATTGGTAAAATATAGGGAAAGTGAAACGTTAAAGGATAAAGGATAAAGGACAAAGCACAATACCAGTTGTTCTCAGATCAAAACGCAACGAAGGACGGGTGTTACGTTAAAGTTGATGTCTTTGTTCACTTGTATGACGTTCTAAAGATGTCCTGTTACAAGGTTCATAATCAGAATTCTACGTGTGTTCCAGCATGATTGCCAAAGCTCTTTCAGCACCCAGACAGACTAGGCCGATGTTTACGTGCGGCAGTTATTATATTAGCACCCCGAGAGCTAAATAGTATCTAAGTAGAAACAACGTTACATTATACAAGAACTTTGGTGGATGAGTCTTAAAAAGTTTGCATGAGCTTCTACCAAGATAGCACACTCCTTGTTCGTTTAACGTTCAACCCTTCAAAACCATCCAGTGGATAGGCGTATGTGATTTATTAAAAAGTAACAAAGAAGCAATCCCCCCCCCCCTCCCCCATACGTAAATCCAAATTACATCAAAATCAGCATTACTAAATCAAGCAAAAAGGAACAAGTTCATCCAAGACGGTTGTTGACTTTCTATAATATCAAATAAGAATACCTTGGATGATACAATGGGATGCCTATATCGTTTCATAGAGAGAAACAACCTGCTATGGATCCGTTTTAGCTTTTTTATAGATAGCATATCGCCTTATGTGCTGCATCATGATTATATCTCAATCCCTCTGGTCGTCTCGTGGAATGCTGTTTCTCTTTATACCGGACATTTTGCAGTCGTTAAACAGGTGATACCAATTTAACGAGTTCTAGACATGATGAAGCACTCGAACACTTTGCACTTAAAGTTGTATCCGGAAACTTTATGGTACTTCAAATTAACAATGGGAAGGTGGATATAGTGGAGATGCGATGCTGTTCTTTCTCATAATAAATTTATCTTTTCTTTGAAATCGTTAAATACATTGCGTTTTTCTCAAAGGAACAACTGTTCATGATTTTTTTAATGATAAAAACATAACAGGCATATTACATATGACACATAAACCTCTGTAGCTCTTTTGGCTTAAGAAGCAACATCATGCGATTTTAAAAGTTTCGTATTTGTCTACAAGATTTGTGAATATTCAGCAAATTTGAGTCACTGAAATAAAAGCTGATGCTTCAACATTTACATGTAAATTTATATGAAGCCCACCTTTTTTTAAACTTTTTAACAAATGTCGGTATTTATGTTTGAAAATACCAGAATGAGGTCATACCGTTCAATTATGGAAAATCCTTCTCAGTTCTGAGAACAAAGAACTATCTTATATGCACTTACATCATTATTTGTGTCGTCACCGTCAACATGATATTTACAGCATTGCACTCTGCAAACTATATTTTACATTTCCCCAGTTTGGGATGATGATCATAACCATTATTGATGTAACATGCATCCTAGTCTAAAATTTACCTCTATACTGGCCAGCTATCCAGCCGAGCGTGTTCGCATCTCTGGTGTAAGAGACTTGTATGTCCGGTTGTCTGAACCCTTCGACCTTAGCGCTACCTTGACCTCTTGTGACCTGTGCACTGAACAGCTCGTTCATGAGGTCAGGGGGCAAAATCTGACGGCCATTTTGAGTGACTCCTTTGTTGATGTTAAACAAGAGCCATTTCCCCATGTCTTCTGCGGTGGAACATATGGCCGACCCTGCAGCGTTGACCTCACGACCTCTAGAACAAAATAACACAAGGTTGCATGAATAAAGTCCAATTCATAAATTATTGATTAAAGATTGGCAAATGTAAGTTTACTAACTGAATCAAATTTAACAAGCAGAATAAGGAATCTTTCTGTTTAATAAAAAATGAATGTAGATTTATGCAAATTTTGAACTGCAAAATTAGGCCTACTTACATTAAACGGGACAAGAGGAACTCTTAGTAAAAACAATGCTTTTGACATTGCAAGATAACAAGGCTGCAATATTTGCATTAAATTTTGAATAATTCCGTTTCACCGTCTGTTGACTTTTGGCACTTTAACGTGGAAGGTGACAGTCACAGACAAGGTCACTTGACATGACCCTGTTAAAAAGAACGAGTATTATTTTAGATCTGATTTTTTAAATTTTTAATTTTGAACCACACTAAAATAGATCTGGACTTATATAAAGCCACTTACTTAAGTGCCTCAAAAGGAATGGTCATCGGTTGACCATTGTAGCTCATGACGGGCTGTGCCAGGTTTTGCTTGTTCCTAGCGTCAGTGTTGATGAAGTAGGTATTGGTCATCCCCAGGGGTTTGAGAATGTGGTCTCGAACCAGTTTGTACCACGTCTGTCGACCAAGCTGACGCGCCACCTCCTCAGCCAGCACAAACAAGATGTCGTTGTGGACATATTTCTCTCGGAACGTGGCCACTTCCGGTATGAACCGGATGTTCCTGAAAAGAATCAAATGTGGACTCATGGTTTCCCGGGTATGTATTTGTGTTTGATTATTGCTTGATACTGTGTTGATACTGGGATTTTAAGGGTCTTAGATCTAGATATTGTTTTGAATCATGATTATTTTTATGATAGTTATATATTAAATCGGGCTATTAAATGGGTGTTTCTGAATTGCTTATAAACACAATGACTGCAAGTATGATCTAAGAATATTCAGAGATTGGACTACAGAGGCTTATCTGTAATTTACCTCGAGGCACTGGTAAACAGAAGTTCAAACCTAAAGAGGATTTCAGTTAACTACAAAACAAATTCGTTCGGCGACCAAAGTAACATATATAAACTATATAACGTAAAAATCAACAATTAATGGCTAAGACTAAAACCAATGCAGAAATGTGCAGAAGAGAATATGTTGCACGAGCGTTACTCCAACTGAGCCACTGACATTCAAAATGATAATTTTACTGGCATCGTAGAATTTTCGAAGTTTCTTACCATTAATATCAAATTAGAGTATCTCCCTAATAAGTGCATGTCATCTATGTTTGTAAGATCATGACAACAAAAATAACATTTTATTGACTATTTTACGAGATAAGTTTCCCCCCATTTTACATAAATTCTTCAAGTTTTAACGAAGTTGCTGTCAACAGTTGGCTATTATGCTGTTTTCTTAATGACTAAATCAACGTATCGAGTATGTTCATCTGTTAAATTGACATGAATTTCATTCAGAATTGAAGGCATATCTTTTATTTTAAATAATTTTTAAAATTGTTAAGAGTTCGGAGTTCATGTCTTAAATTTTGATATTTCTTTCGGAAATGTTTTACTCAGAAAAACTTTCATACATTTATGGAGTGATAGAATCACTTTTGATGAATTACCAATTGTTAAATAGCTTTGAGATGACTGACAGTATTAGATAATCTACTTAAACTATTTGGCTTGCCTTGAATGTTATAACGAAGTTATCTAGGGTCATTT
This sequence comes from Phorcus lineatus, assembly GCA_921293015.1. Lineage (NCBI taxonomy): Eukaryota > Metazoa > Mollusca > Gastropoda > Trochida > Trochidae > Phorcus > Phorcus lineatus. The sequence goes on along the minus strand of OV121090.1, from coordinate 17,501,042 downwards.
GGATCATTGAGTTTTACTATTGCCAGACGATTTCCAAGGCAATGAAGATTACAGAGATTTATATTTATACAGAAATCTGAAAATGGAGAACATTTTGGGTTAGTATAAATTTTGCTTTTAGACATGTATAAAAAAAATAGAGCCATGGGCTCTGTAGCTCATCAGACTTTTGATAGAAATAGGTGTTTGGGTTTAGACCATGGGGTCATGGGCAGTGTAGGAAAGATAGCCTGTCCCAACGTCCGAGTTATTCACAATCAAATAAAAAAGGCCCATTGCCCATTTGGGGTCAAGGGGTCACCGAACCTACAATTCAGAATCCCCATTGTCCAAGGAGTCTACACACAACTATTAAGCTATCAAGACCTTTTGGAACTGGAGAAGAAGATGAAAGTAGGATTTTAAGGTTTCGACCCCTGTGACCCCATTTGGGGTCAAGTGGTCACCAAACCTACAATTTAGAATCCCCAGTGTCCAAGGAGTCTTCGCACAATTTTTCAGCTCTCTAGACCTTTTGGAACTAGGGAAAAAGATGAAATTAGGCTTTTTAGGTTTTGACCCCTGTGACCCCATTTGGGGTCATGGGGTCACCAAACCTACAATTTAGAATCCCCATTGGCCAATGAGTCTACACACACCTTTTCAGCTCTCTAGACCTTTTGGAACTAGGGAAAAAGATGAAATTAGGTTTTTTAGGTTTTGACCCCTGTGACCCCATTTGGGGTCATGGGGTCACCAAACCTACAATTTAGAATCTCCAGTGCCCAAGGAGTCTACACACAACTATTCAGCTCTCTGGACCTTTTGGAACTGGAGAAGAAGATGAAAATAGGTTTTTCATGTTTTGACCCCTGTGACCTCATTTGGGGTCATGGGGTCACAAAATCTACAATTTAGATACCCCATTGGCCAAGAAGTCTACATACAACTTTTCAGCTCTCTGGACCTTTTGGAACTGGAGAAGAAGATTAAAATAGATTTTTAAGGTTTTGACCCTTGTGACCCCATTTGGGGTCATGGGGTCACGAAATTTACAATTTAGAATCCCCATTTGCTAAGGAGTATGCACATAAAATTTCAGCTCTCTAGAGTCATTGGTTCTGGAGAAGAAGTCGAAAAAGTGAAAAGTTTACGGATGGACGGATGGACGGACGGATGGACGCCATGCCATGCCATAAGCCCATTGGGTCTTTCAGACCTGATGAGCTAAAAATTAAAAACTGACATTAAAAAGTAAATTGTATATCAATCGGTGTTATTTTAACAATGATGAAGACGTTTAACATATTGAAGTTAGTAATGTTCGAGCGCGCACATATGAAAAGGACGGCACGAACTTTGACTTCTAAGAAACATAAGATTCTCTATCATAAAATAACATGTCGATACTACAATATCAACACTAGATAAAGCAAATATAGCATGTAACATATTTTGTTTACAAAGAAAATACTACCACAGATAGACTTCGTTATTGTAAAGGAGTAAAAGTAAAACGCAAGTGAAATTTTTATAGTTCTGAATTATTAAATATTTTCAAAAATAAGGCGTGCACGTGAGATAGACAAAAATCAAATCTATGATATTATTAATAATTTACTGTTCCTTGATCCATAATACTTTTCTTCAAACCCTTTATTTCATACGTATGCAGTCAAATCTAGACTTGCTGGATGCGGACATAGACTGTATTAAAGGCTCCTATTTGATACACTGTCATGAAACAGGGCTGCAAATATTGACGTAATTTACGCTGCTATGCAAGTACTAATTTTCTCTGGTTCGTCAGGCAACTGCCACACTAAATCAGACTCTTAATGCAGGTCTAACCCTTTGTTGGCCTACGTTCGGTTGTTCTGTGTGTGTTTAAACCAGCTCCCCGCACGTGTGTAACCCACATAGGATCGATTCTCTACATCTCTGCGACATTCTAGGGCAAGCTATCGGGAGAACGCACACGAGTGCCACCCAAGATGAAGACACAAGGATTACCAATCTGAATCACAATGCAACTGTGTAAACCATTGGATTGGGAAGGTTTTAGCTACACGTTTCAATTGTGTTTTAAACTGAAAAAAAGAGAATGTAAATTCACTTACATCTCATGCTTTACACAGAGAGAATTGTTTTGTAATGATGTGGACCTCGCTATCGACGGTTTGCTCTGTCGTGGTATGTGTCTTGTCATTTCGCTTAAAGTTACACGAAGTATGTTTAAAAAATTGCGTATGAATTGAGTAAAAATACCATTTATCATTGTGTTAGTTCAAATTGTCTTTCTAAAGTTTCATTTTTAACTCTTAAATGTCAAAATTACGATATTTTCTTTTTTTCAATAGCCGAAAAAGGGCCATATAAATGTTAAGAAGTCCAAATTCTGCGTCCCATTTACATTTTTATATGTTCAATTACTTACGTCACCTTTTAACTCCTTTTTGTCTTGATATCTGCTGTAAATGAAATTCCAAAATTACGTTTCAGTCATTGGCGCGTGCTATTGTCCGGTTTTCGATCTAAAAAAACGACTCTAACCTTTTTTGTCACTATGGTGAACGGATATGTACTTAGATTCATATTTTCACTATTCCTCTATTTAGTTTCAAGTCTAAAGAACACCATTTATGAAGTCTGAAATACAAGAAGTAGTGATTGTTCTGAAATTTCCATCTAAATGATTATGAGTTCAAAATATTGACGACAAACTGGTATAACCCGGAAGTTGTGATCGAAAACCGGACAATGGCGTTCGTAAACGTGTGAAACGTAATTTCGGAAACTTATATCCTGCAGACACAGAGACAAATATGGACTGGTCGCGTAGATCAGTATTACTTATAATCGTCTGCAGAATTTCTCACTCCTTGATATCAAATTGGCGGTTTTTCGATTATAATCAAAATTAAAACTTTTCGCTTTTAGAAATATTGATGCAAGGAAGGAGGCTATTTGCATTGAACTAAGGACATATGGCATTTTGGCTCTCTTTTAAGATACATACAAACATGAAAATACTGTAGTCAATGTAATTGAGACAGTAGAACTCTTCTCATCTTCTGTTTCTGATAGAAGTTTGTTAACTGGGTGCCGTAGATCACTTTTTTAGAAAAAAATATTTACCTTGAAATATAGGTTACTTACGTCACAGGGATATTCATGGATGTTCAAATATTAATTGGAGAATTACGTTTAATTGGTTAAATATGAATAACATCAAATAAACCACATTAACACCGTTATTCAAAAGTTGAGGAAACTCAATATTATTTTATCAAACTTCAGTACACACATTGTGTCTCTATACTGTTTATACTTGTCATGACTAGGCTTATAAAAATGTCTGATTGACTGAAATAAGCAACGTAGACGTGCATATATGTATTCATAACATTGACAAATATAAGAAACTATATCCTTGTTCGTGTCAGAAACAATTTTTCCAAGTTTGTTTGACGGCCTGTTCTCTTTTTTTGCTTATGTTAGACAGCTGAAGCTGATTAATAGAACACAATGCCGTGAACTTCCGGGTACAGGCTGGTTCCTTAAGTCCGTTACACTTGCGTTACACAAAGCTACCACTTGAGACACTTTCTTTTCAACGATTAATGCATGAGATGAGGTTTTCTTACTCTCAGTGTGTGACATACAAATTAGCACCATTTACCAGCTCGCATGAGCGATTCTCCCAGTTGGCATCCTTGTTGTACTTTGATGATACAAAATTAAAAACATATAAAGGGTACGTGAGGTCATGAATGGTTGTCAAGTGTCAAAGACATCTTATATTACATTCTGTTTTAAGTTTGACACAAGATTATGAAAAAAGCAGGTACTGATGTTTTTGTGTTTTCATAGAAGAATATATTTAAAAACATAACTTTACAAATCTACTCAAACAAGTGTAGAAGCGAGCAGGGCTCACATACCCCTGTTTCCTGCTTACATAAAAAAACTTCAAATCAGATCAGAGCTTATCTGTGAAATGATAATCTGTGGATAAAGCTGAATAAGTTAGAATCACAATTTCAGAGGGTTACAATGTTGTAATTGTTTTTCGAATTACAGTTATTCCATTCACCAAATTCGATTTGAAGCAAGGACGGTGCTATTTTGACGTTTTGCTTCTTAAACATTCAAATAAAAATTTAAACAAAAATTTCTTCATTTGAATAAGCTATTTGAAAAGGGAAGTTTCAACATATTTCCTTCTTGGTCTGGCGTTTATCATCACCTGCCGAGGGACGTTACCTGATAAATGCCCTTCTGTTATGCTGAAGAACATTAAACTATATAAGAACATTAGATTGGTGTCAGTAAAGATTTACAAGCCATTATAAACTTGGACACTGAGACACTTCCCTTTTCATGTTTGAATTTTTCTGCTTTTTTCCGTGTAACCCGCCTTTTCGTGTCTAACGTGTCTGGTTTCATCCAATTTTGTCTTTTCACATTGGACATTAATTATGAAAGTATAGAGTTCCTGGTTGGTTCATCCTAAGATCTAGGTCTACAAAAGATAGTTTTTGTTCCGAACCCTTCCCTCGATAATTGCTACAAATTTAATACGAAATGCGAATGTGGGTTTCTTTGCTGCTTTATAAAGCATATCGAAGATTCGTGCGTAATTCTAAAGTTACGAATGTCTAGAAATTGTTTTTAGAATCGGTCGATAATCAGTGGTAGTGTCATGGGAGATGATCAACCTATATAAAGCCTGCCGTGGTTATGATTGTGAGCGAAACCAAAGAGACATTTGCTTATAAGGTCTAAGGGTTGGTCGGTGTTATGTAAGATACATTTACCATTATGTCATATCGACAGTTCGGATTATACACCTGGATGAAGCTCTCGGGAGAAAATTTACCATTTTCCGTGTAAGATAAAGCTGAATGGAATTAAAAAATATATTCATTTATTGCGAGTTGACATTTGAATTGCTTCCACATTTGGACATCCTGCAAGCCTATTATTTCAGGAAAGAAATCTTACTGCAAGCAGAGCTTTTGGCGATACCCTGTCAGGTTTCTTTTAGCCCAGACCTCCTTTTCGTGTCACCATATTGCAATTTTGCATTATAAGCGCCCACTTTCCTCAACCTACCCGAACCCATATTCCTGTATGTAATTAAGGGCGACTGCCCGTTCCCGTTAACAGATCTTGAAGAAATTGCCATAAGTATCTGGTGTAAGCGTAGGAACTTCTACAGAATACCACGCAAACAACAAACGTATCTGAAGACCGAGGCGTTGTTTGTCCAGTGTTTCTATAACGATGAAATCAGCTGCATTGCTTTCTCACGTTTTAATGTCATTATACATTCTGTCCCAACAGAGGTAGCTCCGACATAAACTCCTTTTACTAACCCTTGTCCTAATACAAGCGTTTCTCAGTCTAAAGATGTAGATGCCTGATTTGATGCAATCAATGTTAGTTGTGCAATCAGCGACGCTGTTTCAAAAGTTATCATTCGAAAAGCCTCAGTTAATTTCGTATGCTCCGGGAAAGCCAAACTATAGTTAGATGTGCACTAAACACTTTGAGACCACTTTACAGAACACAGTCGCATCAATTTTACGACTACACCTTTGCATAGGCCTCGATGACAACACATATGCTATCCATGGATACGGTGTTTTCATTCGCTGAAATGTTGGAGACTATGCCAATTGCAACATGACGGAGGAACGAGAAAAAATCTCAAATAAGGAAAGAGGTTAGTAATGGAATTTATGACGGAGCTACTACTATTGAGAGAGAATGGTCATCATAATCAATACATCCAAATATCCATTGAATGCTAGTTCCACGACCCCCTTCTACCGATCTCAACCCAACACTAATACACGTCCAAACGGATATACATACCCTCATTTATCTGATAAGACCCTGTCTTTTTGATGAATTCCATGAACTGTATTTGTATTGCTTAATTTCAATTAATTGTCTTTCAAATTTAAACATTTTCATTTGCTTTTCCTTTTAACTCCAGCCCGTCCTCTGGTTCCCTAAAATCAACATCAACCTCATTGTCCTCTACCCTACCTGATAAGACGTTGCCTGTCCAGTGCGTTTGTCTCGATGACGGCGTCCATGTTGCTCAGCCCGGTGCGCATGGTCAGAATGTCTCTCAGGCTAAGGTACTGGTTCCGGTATCGGTCCCCGAAATGTACAGCAGCGCCGAGAATTTCCTGAACAGGTGTGTCCCATGTGAAACTGAAAAAAAAAATTATGAAAGAATATTTTAATAATTATGAGTTAATTCATATTCTTTAAATTCAGGTCATTTGACTATTGGAGACTTCGTCCCTTGTTGCTGTCAAAGTACACGTCAAATTAAAGATTTTGTTATCAACACTGTAGGGAGGATAAATCGAAGGTAGAGGAGGAGAAGATATGATATTCTTAATATGTTCTGGTGCAAAGCACTTTATCTGTCATCGATGTTGTTTTCAAATTTCACCAAGCTTCATATATCATGTAATAAAACATAAAATACGCCGCATGAATGAATTGCATTCTTTGTGAATTATGTTATTCATTTTGCTTTAAACATAATAATAATCTTGTTGAATACGAAGTATAATTAGTATGTGCGAAAACTTTGTCTCTTTTTAACGATAAGAAAATCTGTATATATATATATATTCGTATAACATAAGAATCAATGTCAATGAAATTGTTGCCATATATACGACCAGAAAAACAAAACATCTGTCTTTGACAGCAGAAAAACAAAACCTTAGACCCATGTGCCGTTAACCCCACTTCACGTACAGTGACTTGTCGATACGTTGTACGGAAACATTTAGGATAACGTGCTCTCGGTTTACCCATGTGGGGCCCTTATGGCGGGGGATTCTTGCCGTACACATTTCCTTCACTCAGTACATTTGTGTAGTAAATGGCAACATACAGTTATTTGAAAGGCTTTGCTTTGTGATTTCAACAAAAAGAAAAAATGTGTTCATTCAAAATTCATAACTTGAGTCAAATTTCTGTGATCAACGCTTCCAACTCGTGATTTGACAATTGTAATTTAGAGATATGATAAAGACCTGAAATCGGTTGGTCGCAACATTTGTAAGCTTTGACCTTTTAAGTGAAATAAGCAATGGAGGACAACTGCTTTGCAATTTGTTAACAGCCATTTGTTTAAAAGCATGAGTATGAAACCAATGCCAATGATAAACTTACATTCTTTGAGGAACATTTTAAAGAAAAATATACATGTTATTGGTCAATAAAGGTATTTTAAGTATATATTGCTTTTATAATGTTTTAGCGAATGACACTACTACAGTCAACTAGGGTGTTAACTGTCACTTCTTAAGAAGACACATATTAAAACCAAAAAGTTTTCAATTGTAAGTTCAAACCCTAGTCACCTACATCAATTATTTTCTTCACTTCACCCATGTTATCATCGACCTTATCCATTTGAATTCAACTATATAATTACGTCTTAATTGTATCGGGATGGTTTCTGACCTTTACAAACGTGACTCAATATTTAAGCCAGTCAATCATAGGCAGATGTGCCTGAATTACACCTGCACCAACAGTAAACAATATTCCCACTTGGTTGTACCGGAAGGGAGATAACTGTTTACGGAATGAGTACTGTAAGAAACTATATTTCCCCACCCTTTGCCCCATCACGATTGATTCTCTTTCTAGGCTACTGCTGAAACAACAATGATATTTCCTCTCCATTACGGGCGACTTTGGTGGATCCAAAAATAGCCCATGTATTTTAAGAGGGTTTTGCTTTTAATTAAATAAAACATTTTATACTTCCTTCATTCAAACCAATATTCTTTACCACAAACATTTCATAGGGTTATGGGTTTGTTCATTGTTTGGGGTTTGGGGGGATGTCGAGTCTTCCATTTTGCGTTGAATCGAACACCTTTGAAACTTGGTAAAGATTTCTGCTAGATATATAGGTGAATCTAATGTTTCTTATGTATTGCAAATCACTTATACCAATTGATGCACATTTAAATATTATTCGTTTCTTTTACGAATACCAGATGTTTATGTGTTTACGTACAAGGTGTATCACTACAGATGAAGTAGATATGGATGAAGATGAATAAAGATACATTCCATTAGTATAACGGTATGGCATGTAACCTACAAATACTGAAGCAAAGACCACGTTACCAAATATATGAAACAGAAATCGTTCATGTCCAAATGTCGAAAACCTGTATGAAAACAATTGATTATAAGTCAAGATACGTTGAACATTATCATTTTAATAAATTCAGATATACAGTTGTATAGTTCCAACTTCATATAAAGGCTGTTGATCTGAATTTAGTGCTTAAACAACGACATTCTCTCTTCGATAATGAGATTTTGCATTTAATTACTTAAGAAAATAATCAATCTGTGATACTGTACTAGAACTTACACTATCCTATCCAATCGAACAAATTGTTTCCCCTTAAGCATTGGATCATGACTATTCTCACGTACTGGTGGGAAACCGCACCATTGGTGCCATTGGCGAGATTGGGAGGTCGGTGACACCGTTACATCCTATTTCAGGAAGCATGTTCTGTGACTGTGGTTACCGAGTAGAATGTTCCACTGAACACGGAAAACTCTTACAACAAGTGTAACCAGGAGGTATCTGATACAAGCTGCTAGGTACATGTTATTTAGGATTAATACTAGTTTATCTTCAGGATACTTTCCATTTTACTTGACCCTTACAAATCACTGTAAACTTGTTAGTATCTTCCATTGCTTACGTTTTTACAGAAAGGAAATAAGAGTTGATTTTAACAATCCATATTTGAAAGATGTTGCTTTCAAAGTTTAAACAAATAGTTTTTAAAATTACACTGATGTAGGCCAAGTTTCTATAGTAAATATCTAAGTCATTTCAATACTAAGTTGTTGGATAATGTTTGCATTATATTATGCTTCATACCTTTATATTCCATAAAGATTAATAATGATAGTAAAATAACCAAATAGATATCACATTATCAGTCATTTAGTGTGATTGTAAATGACGTGTGTTTGTTCATTAAACTCAGAAATAAACCATGGCTTTGAGTGCCAAATTGTCAATGATAACTTGCATGTACAAACTCATCTAAAGCAACAGTGATAAGAAACACAGATATTTTTTGTTTCATTAGTCAACGAAGAACTATAAATGTAAGCTTGGCACTGTGACTTCTGAACACATATAAGGCTTCTGTTCGATTTTCTCATCAACTGATAATAGTCATCTTTGTCGTAGGGAGACGTTATTTAAATCAAGCAGAACATTTGACGTTTGGCCCCGTACCACATAACATGTCATCCTAAATTACAAAATGTAGCTGTACAATGGTGAACGGCTTAAATCTAGAAGCCTTTTAATTGCTTGTCTGTTTTTATCACGTTACAGGGAAACAAAGATTAAATAGACAAGATAGGTTATTTTTCAAATATATATATATATATATATATATATATATATATATATATATATATATTAAATATAACATACTTCACATAGTCATTGAGGAATCATTTTAATCCGATACTAGTATTTCGTCAATAGTATTGACTCATCAGGGATGAAACGATATGATCGTTAACATCGCATTACAAGCGTTTTTATAACAAAATATACGTACAATGTACAAGGATATATTGTAAATTATGCTAATCAGGTGACATCATGGTTCTTCCTTGTTGGTCTTCTGATTGACACAATCACTCTCTTATGAGTTTACCCCTTGAGCAATATGTTAATGTGACATAATCCCTTTTGTTTTTAAATAGCTCAATTGTAGTTAGAGATATATGTCAGTGATTTAAGGGTAATCATCTCATTGTTTATTTAGTGAGGGTCTATAGGTGTCAATGAAGGACTCTTCAAGTCGTAAAAGTGCATTTGAGACACTGCCCATGTTAGATTTATGAAATAATTTATAGAAAGGAAATATTTTGAAATCACCATTTTGCACAAGTAGAAAGATGTTTATTTACAAATAAACAGCGGTATCTGCTATCGTTATTGTGTTGTCTGTGTAAGGTTACCCTATTTCTTAGGCATTCAGTTTTACCAATATAGGATTTTTTACACTTAGGGCACATTATTGCATAAATGACATTTTTTGAATTGCAATCAAAGTTAGATTTTATTTCAAATGTTTTGCCATTGTCAAATGTGAAAGACGAGCCTTCTAATAAATGGGGACATGTGCCACATCTTTTATTTGAACATTTGGAAACTGAAGGTCTTTCTGTTGGGTTTTGAATACCATCATATTTAGCCCTTGTTAAGATGTGTTTAAGATTTTTGGGCTGTCTTTTGCTTTTAATGATTTTATTTCTTTTCAACATTTGGCCTAACCTCTTGTCTTGACTAAGCATAGGGAAGTTCCGATGTATAACAGGGAATAATTCCGCATTGTTTTTATTACATAATTTACAATATATCCTTGTACATTGTACGTATATTTTGTTATAAAAACGCTTGTAATGCGATGTTAACGATCATATCGTTTCATCCCTGATGAGTCAATACTATTGACGAAATACTAGTATAGGATTAAAATGATTCTTCAAACGACTATGTGAAGTATGTTATATTTAATCTATATGTGACCTTGCGTTTGAACCAATTCAACTTTTCATATATATATATATATATATATTATTTCTGGCTTTGATAAGACAATTGGGATTTTTTATTTACAAGGAAGGCATTGCTCACTGATTTTAGTACACAATCTCAAATTGTCTCTTTGTGAAGTCATATTTCACCGGTTTAAAGACCAGCAAGGGTTTTTCTCTGTGGATGTTATAAATGTATATGCTTTAAGACACTAGAGAGTTACAACAAATTAAAGTGAAGGTTAAATGTCAAAGGAAAGGATATATAACACATTAAGGCACATCATCCGATGTGTTTAAAGTCGTGTTTACATGAAATACGACCCGTACAACTGACCACGGCAAGAAATGTGACCGACTTTGTGACGTCACAAGATCAAGTAGCATTTCACACCTGTATCTATACTTTCTACCACAGGTGCGAAACAGTCCAGTGGTTACTATGGCAACAATGCCAATATAAGGTATATCTGGTCACCTTTACACCCTCTTATCTTCATTCTCTTTCCATTCGAAAGACAAAATCGCTACTTGGCATATATAAACAATGGCGCTTGTTTGGTACTCATTTAATACCACAAAGATAAAATTTAAAGATTTAAAGTTAGTGTTGGTATTTTAAGCCTTTTACAAATAGCGTCATTAATCAGATCAACTTTGCCATAAGCATATTAAAGAATATATCCAATTGGAATACTGGCTATGACTCTAGATCTCTTATTTATGTTACATACAGCGAGTCTGAATCCATAACAACTAAACACAGTCCTTTTTGCAATCAATATACACTTTATGTAAGTAAAGTAACTGAAAAAGATGTTATATATTCTTGAAAATAAAATAGAAATTGATATCTATATATACTGTATATTCACAGAAAAAAGGTAAAATGTTGTATTTTATTTTTTCAAAAACGAACATCAATATTGTAAAGATAGATTTCATCTAAATCTGTTTACATGTAAACCATCTTCATGCAGTTTATAACGAGATGGACTAAACTGATATTTTAGATGTATAATGTATACCACTCATTTACGCTGGGTCAAAAGTCAACTAAGAGTTAAGGGATACCATTAAAACGTTCACTTCATCACTGTCACAGTTACAGTTACATCAAAGCGATGGCAAGGGGAGACGATCCAACAATAGATACATCTTTGCTAATGGCGCGGTCTGATTGGTGGAACAAGAGAACTACCTGGTATAATTTTCTTCTTCCCAATCAACAAAAATAACGCCTTCCCTCTAAAAGTTGAGGAAGATCGTAGTAACTACATCTGTGTTGTAAAGATTTATTATATACAAACACATTATTTCCATGAAAACGTTGAGGAAACTTAGTCTTGGAAGAAATGTCTTTGCTTTAAACAAGTTGAAATTGTTTTTATCCATACTTGAAAGTAAATGTGTAATTTACAAGTGAAAATAACCCGCATCATTTAGAAAGATAAAGAGCGCATTTCCTTTAAGATCAGTGAGCACATTTGTTTTTGGTTTTTTTTCAGAGATTTAATCATCTTGTCAGAATTCGATGTTTTTTTTTACTTTTACTTGATTTTTAACGAATATAACGGTGTTTCCGTCGAATAGTTATGACCACAATTATAAAATAAATACACGTGAAACCGTTTTTGGTTTTCATTCTCGACATATGAAGGAAAATACTTTTCAAATCTTTGCAAAAAGCTATGCTTGATACTACACAATCGTGTTTCGCCCCATTTAGATTTCTCCCAATCTGCTTATTATTGTTTAAAGAGCCACTCCGTGAGTTGATGGAGTCACATATGCCAAACTTAATCAATGGTGTCATTTGATCGCCAAGTATCGACTGTTACCAAAAAGAATCATTTTAAAGCTTATTGATTTTGTAAAGTGACAATGCGAAGGCAGAAAGTCGCAATTATGATCGAAAACCGGACATTGGCGCGCATCAAACAGCCAAACGTAATTTTGGAGACTTATTTAAAGCGGACAGGAGGTCAGTTAGGAGTTGATAGTGTTTGCGAGGTTATATAATTAGTATCCATGTAAATTGAACGTGTGATCTCCGCCTCTGTGTATTTAGATTTTTTCAGATTTTCAGATTTTCTTGGAAAAACAGTATTTGTCATGTATTTTTCTTTTGGAGAGGAAAAGTTAAGATGTTTTGAATTTACATCATAACATATGACATTTAGGTTCGTTTCAAAGCCAAATAATATGTTATGACAATCACGGACTGGCTCTTTAAACCTTTTTTTCACTGGTGTGTAATGCATATTCGCCTGTCGTCTAGGTCTACAAAAGTTGGTTAAAACTGTTTTTGGTATTCATTTTGATTAAAGTACAAAATGCATTTGGCACATAATTAATATTTTGTGGGTTCTATAGGTCCGGATTGACTGAAAAACTTACGTTACATACTCTCAAATTCTTATTATATATGTACATGCCATATGATGAACATCTTGTATGACAAAACCATCGGAGTGTGACGAATCTACTTAATGTCCCCATAAGAAATAAGGCCGGAAGTATTAATAATACATTAAACATCGTTATTAATAACAATAAATAATAACCGCAAAAGCGTGAATCCACACCGATGTTAGGAACACGATACAATATAACTTATCCCTAATAAAAATAGAAATAGCCAATAATTATTAAGTGTTTATATTTATTGTTACGTCATTTCCTCATAAATATGCTATGTAGGACATATTAATACTATCGTTCTCATGATCGCAGAGCTTTGGATTAACTAAGGGGAATCCCCAGAACCTAAAACCTTCCCTGGTTGGTTCGAATGTATTTGCGGTAGTCCAACCAGGCCCCGAGGACAATTGCGATCAATCATGAAAGCTATTTTGGTAATAATGTCTTCCTGTGGCCTACATTCAGACATTCTTACATAACACTGATGTCCTACAATGCTGTATACTATGTATTGATGTTACCCGCAAAAATAATGCGGCATATAAACATAAAAATGGCCAAGGTATCTTGTTTTGCTAAACCAAAATTCTTTGGATACTCTGATTTGCAAAATTGTTCTTATGATGATATTCTAGAAAATGTCTTCCAATGGCGTGTGTGTATAAAGCAAACGTTGACAGAATAAACTTGCATATTGGAATATCCCCTTGAAACTATAGAGCAACTACCAAGTGCACTGTATCTTTAAAGAGCCACTCCGCGAGTTGTTGGATTCATAAATGCCCAAATTAATCATTGGTGTCATTTGATCGCGAAGTATCGACAGTTACAGAAAAGAAACATTTCAAAGCTTGTTGGTTTTTTACAGTGACAATATGAAGGTAGAACGTCGCAATTATGATCGAAAACCGGACAGTGGCGCGCGTCAAATAGTCAAACGTAATCTTGGAGAATTATCTAAAACAGCCAGGAGTGCAGTTAGGGGTTGATAACGTTTGTCAGGTTATATAACTAGTTTCCCTGTATATTGGACGTGATATCTACACCTCTGTGCATTTATAAGGCTGTTTTAAGATTTTCATGGAAAACCAATATTTTTCATATATATGTCTTTTGGACATGAACAGTTAAGATGTTTTGATTTTATATTACCACATATCTCGATATTGCTGACGATACGCACACTGGTAATATATCGTATTAGTAAAATATGAAATTATTTAAAGTCATAAAGTTAAATCTAAAAGATTGCATGAAATACAATATCGTTAATATTAAAAATCAGTATGAATACCAAAAACGACAGTCGCTATGGTTATAAAACAACAATGTTTATACTGTGTATGATAAATGGGTGAACTTACAGATATACTTTAATAAGAATATTTCATCATTTGTTTACATTTGAGAGATTAAGGTATATTCAAAAACTGCACACATTTTTGGTTCGGCCATTTCAACTAAGCAATGTTTCTTCTTTTCAGCACAACCGACTGTTACTATTTTTTAAATGTCCGTTTTAAAAGTTTTAAAATGGAGACATCATCCATATTTTTGCAAAGGACAAAAAAAATGTATGCAGAAAATGCAAGAATAAGAGTGATAAACGTCAGAAACCATAACTACAGCATTATTTCAGATTTCAACTAAAATTTGGAAAATTTGGAATTTCATATCTCTCTGAAAAACAATGTTTAAAAAATTGTCGTTATCGAGAGGAGATTGAAAAGTAAATAAATAACCTTTTCCAACCAAGTGAAGTTAAAGAATTTAAATCCATTATGGTACACTGCATTGACAAACTCTTTTACAACTTTTATCACAATAATTAAAACTGTTTTAACTTATAGTTTTACATTAGCATCAAAACATTTTGAATAAACGATTTCAGCTTCCGTACAGACGTGAACACTTATAAGTGTCATAATCTGATGAATGAAATAGTGTCTGTTCTTCATAAAATTCAGAGACAATTTTCCCCGCAAATATTTTTCATGTTTTGTTTCGTTTCTTCTGCTCCTCAGTGTATTGTGCAGAGAACAATTCAGTTATAAAAACTGTCATGTACAGCACACTGTAAACAAGCAAGCTAACAGTTGGCAGGGAATATGCTTATAGATTACATACACAGATGTGAAAACATGCAACTTTGGAAGAAGTTTAGCTGTCTTTTTAAATGGAATCACAAGAAAGTACACACGTGCATTTTGTCTATATGGATCACATTGCATCTATTGTTAGCTCCTTAGGCCAATCGACTCCAGTTCGCCTTTACATCACCGTTCCATAATCAACTTAGTTCAGATACTCACTAAGTAAACATAGTGGGTGCTATTTACATCAAATGTGCAATTAAGCAATACCTCTTTGGCCTGACAATCATTGTTCCTGTGTCCCTACTTCCTTCATCTTCAGTGACGTCACATACAGTTAAACGTTACCGCGCTAACAAGATTCGTCAATAACATCCATTCAACACTGTTAATGAAATATTGGCGATACAGTTGATTAATTTGAATAGATATAAACTCACCTTTGAGCTGAGTATATGTATACATTCAATAGTAACATATGTTTTTATGAAACCAATGTGTTTATTTCTTTTTTTTTTGTCAAGTTGAAAATGATTATACAGTACAATAACCAATACTGCTTTGTTTCCTAGTGAGCAAATACACAGTTGAAAGCGGCCAATTTCAACACAAAACACAAAGAAAATCATATATAAACAGAATATCTGCTTTCCCTTGACAAATACTAAGTTTATTCAATCTCATTTTTCATCATCTCTAATCTCATACGGACTTGCCCACTCGTGAAATACCTTTTTTTTCTATTTTTTTATCATTCTATGTATTACATCCCGATGAAATTCAACATTTAAAAGAATTATTAACATTGAAAATTTCGACAAGGTGTTGATAACCAAACCAAACTGCTTTGAAATTCCATGCAATCAAATGGAACACCTAAAATACACAGAATAAACTGAGAACAATGAAGTTTTGGTCGTGCTTTCTGATTATTATGATTAATTATGATTTCTTTAGAAACAACGTCGAGCGTGAAGGGATAACATTACAACTTAACCAAAACAAATATCATGCAACACTCACTTTTGATGTTCATCCAGTAGCTTGGCCAGAAGAGTTGCCGTGAATCCCTGTGTGATATCTCCAAGACAGAAGATACTTTTTGACGAAGCCGATTGTTGTTTTTGTTTGTTGATTGTTCCGAATCCGTGTGCGTAAACAATCTGTCCGTCTTGGACTAGTGACAAGGCCAGTGCGGGCACTCGGGCACACCTTGACACTTCTCCTAGAAACCGGTTCAGATTGTTGGTTTCACTCAATCCTAAAGGTTTACTTTCAAGAAAAGGGATTAATCCCACCAAAATTGCAAAGTGCCAAGTCCACATGGCTTGTTGTTTTCACGGCCAAAACCTATTCCAATTTCTCTGCAAAATTGTACTAATGATAAATGACGTCTGCACGAACTTTTGAAACTCCTCTTACGCCTGAACCTTCAAATTTCACGTCTGCTCCAACCACTCGTACTCTAAACGCGGGAAATCTCAGTTCTTCGTCTGCAAGACCTTTATTTCACGTCTGCCCTCGCGGTCACGTGTTAGAGATCAAACCGGGAATTGTTCCCGTAAAACAATTCCATATGCACGCGGATCTCGCTTAGTCCGTGCAAGTCCAACAGAAAGGTGGTGCCATTGGAGAGCGTGGTACCACTAGATCACGTGACCTCCAAGGGTGTGGTCAATTTGTGGGTGCAAGAATTCCGCCTATTCTGACGCATAAGATGATTCTGTCATCACTTCCAGAAGCTATCATAATTATAGAAGGAGCTTGCACGATTTCGGTTTTTCGCGATTTTTCCATTATGTCGTGTCATTTTCCCCCATTGTGTTTGGAATCTGTTTCTTAAAATACTCTTCTCGCTATGCGAACAATTGTATGTACCCCTTTTTATAGGTCTCCATGAGTGTCATTTATCAACAAACATTTGGCAAGTTGGTTGTAACTTTAGGCTAGTGCGTAATTAAAATATAAAAGAACAAGTAATTGTCTTTTTTTTCGAAAATGGTGATTCTCCTTAATAATTAGATATAGCATCAGATTTTTCTTTTTCGAAACCAGCGCGTAAACTTTCGTGATAAATTCATTCCTTATATGTACATGGAAGTTAAGACTTTATAGAAATTTAATAGAGTTTTATCAGAAGATAGCGAGGGTGTTAAAATAGAAAATGTGTCCTCAATTTTCTTCTTGAAAACTTAAGTTGATGAAGTGTCATATAAATGATTAGAGAAGCCCTGCATGTATGTCATTCAAATAAGGTGAGGTGAGGCGATTTCGGGTGTAATGCACCTTTACTGAGTATTTCATTTATATCACGACTGCTGGTATCACTGAAGGAAGATAGCCCACACCAATATTATGTCTATGCATTGCGGTGAAACCTGATAGTATCGGCTGGGTCTAGCAAACCAAGGGTGGAACTGCGGTGGCGAGGCGTAGGCGGGATTCAGACCCCGGGCCTCATGATCTGAAGCCGAACGCGCTAAAGACTGCACTATTCCGTGCTAAATTCTGATAAAAATTCCTGTTCCAAAAAGCATACCCGATCATACAGACCCTTTAAATCTAGTTACGGTCCTGGGCCTGCTTTCACAAAGCTACCTTACTTAAGGTTAACCTTAACTCCCATACTTTAACATTGCACTGAGGTTACCTTAAGGACTTACGATCACCTTAGGGCTTTGTGAAAGGAGGCCCTGATAGTGCTGAAACAAAAAGATCTGATTTTAGTGTCAATACGAGTTAACAACCAATTGTATATTGCTCAAAAGGGTTTAGCTAAGGTCTGAAAAATAAAGTTCAGTCATCGTGATTTTTTGTTAAAGTACAAGAAGAGACAGAATGTCAAAGTTATAACATTTCTAACTTTACGCGACGTAATCTCCCTCGTAACAACGGTCTGACAACAGTTCTGCACGTTCTGACGAAAATACATCTAGCCAATCACAGACTCCGACAAAAGCCATGCAGTTCAGACTGGTATTGGGAGGAAGGTCCTTGATAGTATAAGTTCGAATCCTGCTACAGTAAAGTTAAAAAATTACTTTAATTCCTAGGAACGCGGTCGATTTTAATCAGACTGCATTCGACACGGCCCGAGAAAAGGTCGTATAGAGAAGGAGTGCATTCTATCCAAAAAGCTTGTTTTTCCCACTTGCCTGTTAGTTCTTGGAATTTGTATTGTTACGCTGTTAGGTGCAACGAACGTATCAATTAATTGCAAATTTGTCTAATAGCTCTTTGCACATTTACATCCCAATCTTAGAATTAAGAACAAGTAATCACCATCTACCTGTAGTTAAAACTAAGTTGTGTAAGCATTAGTTCCATCTTGACCGTGCATAGTATCCAATAGAGGTAATAAAGTGAACATACATGTACCCTCCAATAGTTTTCAACTAATGTCCAACCTCCAATAGATTAATCAAGGGTTGCCAATGGTTTGTGGTAAATACATCGAATAAGTAAATTGAACACATTAATGTTTTACTTGAAAGCAAAATAAGAAAGATTTTGATGAATTTGAAGTTTTTTGACATTTTGTAAACATAATTAAGGCAGTTGGTAACGACCTCAAATAGTTAAAAGTGACTTAGTTTTAAGTTAGATATTGTCCTCAAAGTCGCCATTAGTTTGGCACTCTTGCTCGTCCGCGGCCATATCCTACACAGATTGGTAGTTACGCAATATATTCAAAGAGAACTAGTTTATGTAAGCTATGTAATTCTGCTGTTGGCGAATTTCGCTGCATCCTTGAGAGATGCCAGAGAGATTTTTTGACAACACAGACTTGTTGAAAATATAAAAAAACTTTTTCAGTTTCTTAATCAGACATTCCAGGTAACAAAACTGCAATAATACGTGTTAGTCTCCATCTTGACATCTTTCTGCATGTTTGCTTTCTTTGTATGTTTTATGTATCAGCGTTAGGGGTTTTTTTTCGAGAAATAAAATAAAATTGAAGTTTGGACCAGTTATAGACAATGAGCGAATGTCCATGTATCATGTGAATGGTTTGATACAAGTTTCCTTTACCTTAGTAAACATAACCTATCATGAATAGAGTCTTGTTCGTTGAAACTGTAATGTCAATACGTTGTGTTTGATAGAAATAATGATAAAACATAATTTGTATACATTTTGTCTGAATGTTGATGTAGTTGGTATGCCTCCAAAAAATCTAGCACCAAAACATCTTTTCATTGAACAGGAAGATACATCATTCAATAATATTAATTTAAAACGTTTCTGTTGTTCATACTTTAGGTTTACGATGAATAGATTTAAGATATATTATGTTTATTTTATAATCGGATGATTTCCTTCTTCTTATAAAGTAAAGAATAAAAAGTAAATATTGCATCCCGGCTTAATAAACATTCCTGTCATACATGCTTGTCTTAGAGTAGAACTTATTCGTTCTGCCCAATTGTACATTCATAAACCCAAAAGAGGCAGGTGTAGGAGAACGTTTGTGACCTGAAGGTTCGGGGTTGTTGGAGGGGTTAACAGTTGTTGTAAAGCCAATTGGTGTTATAACACTTATATTAGAGCAGTAAGAGTTACTGCATTTCATTACATTTTAGTAGCCTTTGTCACGTGTCAAAATATCATAAATTATTTAATACTAAGATAAGTTTAATAAGTTCTCACAAATTTATCAAAAAATTCAAATATATGTCATTGAGAATTAATAGTTTAAATGAATTCGCACAATATCTTAACATAATGGCGGAAGCCATGTACCATTCACATTGACATGAAAACTTTCAAACAATGTCAACTCCAGTTTCATCTTCAACCTGCTATTAACTTCCCAAATTTCGTGTTACAATTTTGTCTTGCTACATATGCCTACAACAGTACCTGAAATGATCATGGGAATTGAAGTACTCAAATAGGTACACGTTTTGCGGAATATCGTGAAAATAGCAACCATCATTTGGAAAGAGTTACCCTTTTATTCTCTCGACTATTCGTATTAGCGGGTACTTAGCCTTGTTAACTGTTTAAGATCATGAAGCCTTCCTCCAAGGCTCCTTAAACTTTATCAAAATTCATAATAAAATTTTATTTAATGGTAAGCCAATAGAAGAGTAACTCCGAATTAGAAGAAGATGTTTCATAATTTTGTTCCATATTCTTAAATCAAATAGTGGAGTTTGCTGTAAATTCATTTTATCAATGTATTTTAATTAATTCATCTTGGTAGTTTTATGTTCATTAGTAATATCTTCGTACCAAAAACATGTACATCATAATTGTTAATGAAATAAGTCCTTTGATATTGATAATTGATATGTTTTAAGCAAGAACGTCCTATTTCTTTAAGTTATTTTGACCTACATGTATTGGACTCCTATAAGCCATATGTTCATGTATTAACTCCGTTTTTTATGTTTCCATTAAGGGTGCGCGGAATTATCGGTATATCGATATATTGCAATACAGAAACAACACGATACGTACCGGTACAGTCTTATGAAAATATCCAATATTTTGGATGATATAAAATTAACGATTTCCGTGTAAAATTGCAGATAAATATTACTAAAAACGTGGTTTTACTGAAAGTTGAAGTGTGAACTCTCAAAGTGAAAATAGCACAGACATGTTTTAAGTCCGAACGCAACCACTGAATTACCTCTCTTATCCAGTTGAGCACTGTTCTTATTGTTGTTATTTCGTCAAGTGAGCATGGAAAAATCGAAATATGAAAAGTATCAATATATATTGCGATACGGAAATGAGGAGCGATACCCATCCTTAGTTTCCATATATCATGATGTAGCATATCAAAAGCGCAATAGAATAATGGGTTATTCAATACTAGATTACAACATGTGTTTTGGAGAATAAGGCAAGTGTAGATGTATTGTGAGCAACTGTATCTGGTGCAGTGGGAGGGCAGGGCCGAAGAGGGTTGGTATCGTTTACCGATCGTGGCATTTCGTAAATATTAAAGTGTCAAAACTCACGTGTATAGTTTTACAAATATGTGTTTTATATTGTGAAGTAAACAAGCTATTCTGCACCGAGTGACTCGTTATATCACAAAGTGAAGTGAAAGTGAACCATCGATAACCTCACCCTATGGAAAGAACAATGTAGTAGGCAATAGTAAAATTTCATTTTATTGGGTACTCCAATGTTCATTGTTGACGAAAGACTTGACGAAAATAATCTGTCAGCAGTATCAAAGACATTATCAATTTTATTTTGTAAATGCGGTTTCATTTATGCGTGGGAGTTGCAATACATTGTGAATATTGATAAATTTATTTTACATTCCGCTCAGAGAGATAACGATTGTAACACTCACAATGTAACAGAAACATTCTAATCTAGATTTAAACTTATCTTCAAAAACATCTTTCAACATGGAATCATAATTATTAACTATTTACAACAAAGATTTAAGATGAAGAACACTTTTAAAATGAATTTGCTTATCTTTTGGTGTTCCCAATATGATTTATATAGCAAACACCCTCACCATTTAAATAATAATTCGAACAATTCCTCCCGAGATACGCGTACGGAACCATTGGCGTTATTTTTGTTAGATACATTTTTCGTTCTTGTCAAGTTTGTTTATCTTCTATTTCATATAAACATCTGCAATATTATTTTTATTATTTGATGGATATTTTGAAGGACATATGCAAGAATTTATTTTTTAAACTGATATTTTGAAGGACACGCTCCTGTAAAAGAAACCATGCTTTTATCATTATTTGTGTTTGTGAGATGTTTTACAAACCTTCCTATCATCTGCATATAATGTGTCATGAACGTTTTCAATGATCAGAATAGTTAAGCATTGTATCATGGATTGCTTGAGTGGCATGTAAAATTTGTGGAACAAAGATAATGACAATATCAAGAAATCTTGTAATTATTTTGCGCTGTATAACGGTTGTTAAAATAGGCGTCGAAACTTTAATTCAGACAGGAAAACAAATTTAATAGTTGCCGAACTTGGGTATAAATAAATACTATGTTATAGTCCCATCTTCCTTTTCCAACAGAATTCGTGTATAGTAGTCCTTTTTCATTTAACGATTTGAGAATGAAATTTAAGTCTCATATCTGTTTAGCATCTGTGGAAGGGTAGAACGTCCTTTTACTGACCCAAATGTCCTGCATCAGGATAAGAGATCCCTTGACCCCTGACCTCTGAACTAAGGTCATTTGGACTGTCGTTCAGATGATACTTTGATTGTACAATCGGTGATGCTATTGATGTAAAAGAATAAATAATAATGTTGTGCCTGTTTATGGTAGAGAAACTGATCATTTAAAATTCTGATTGTGCGAAATAAATAAACATTTAAGACAAATTGGATTAAGACCTTACTACTCTAATTACCTCTATATTTGGGGAAAATGAATTTTTTTCGTTTCTTTTGAAAATTTTGAATTTGAATCAAGCTTTACAAGCTTTTCAAGTATAGTCATAATGAAGGACGTAAATGAATTGTATGTTAAGACATGAAATAAGAAGTAGAGATACATTATAGATAACAAAGTGTTAAATAGAATTTTAAAGTAATTGTTTGAACGTTCAAATTAATTTTGATTTAAACATATTCATTTCTTGAAAGAATTTCATTGGTAAACAACTGCAATAGCTTATCTGAATATCGCTCCAGGAAATATTTTAAAATTTGCCAATCCGTAAACTTTACGTACAAAGTCCAAAAATTATGCAAAACACATGACAACGTTCATTCTAACGAGGGCAAGGCATTGACGTTTTGGGCATCAAGTATTCCACAAGCCCATCTTGGCGATCTTCTTACAATGTTCATTATTTCACGCAAAAGGTCGCGGATGTTCTTTCGATTCCCTTTTGATTCAGATAAGATTGGTCACTGCAGAGATTGCTAACGCGCCTTTACGATAAGCATGTACGGCTTTGGTCTCAGAGACTGTTCAAAGACAGGATCCATGTTACCTTCGTCTTCGTCTGGTTTCTCTAGGACACAAAGCTGCAGGAGTCCCGTTAGAAGAAGAAAGATTTCAAGTCGTGCAAAAAATTCGGCCAAACAACGTCTACGACCAGATGAAAACGGTATGAATCGGTCAAGAATAGCCTTGACCAACTGACCTTCATCATCCAAGAACCGATCTGGTCTGAAAATGTGAGGATCACCCCAGAGGTCTTCATCATGTGTGATTGAATACATGTTCAACAACACCACTGTTGATTTGGGAATCTCATACCCTCCAACTTTTGTATCTGTCGTTGTATAGTGCGGTACAGCCAATACTAGTAGCCCTGAATATCTGAGAATCTCTGCAGTTGTTGCCTCCGTGTAGGGCATTTTGCTTTTGTGGGACAAACATGGCCGGTTTGAACTTCCGATGACGTCACATATTTCCTCATAGACTCTTTGCTGAATATCAGGGAAAGATGCTAACAAAAGAATTGCCCAGGATAAAACATTTGAAGTCGTGTCAAAGCCTGCCCCAAAGACGTTGTCCAGAGTCGACATGATTTGTTCTTCTGTAAGACCCAATTCTTTCCTCTCCGAATCTGGGATGCTTTGATAAGCTGAGATCAACCCATCAGCAATGTCACGAAGATGGTCGCCGTTGAATGTCTCCTTGTGTTCAGCAATTTTCTTCTTTCTGAAAACTTCTGCTCTTTCGACAAGATCAAAGAATCGTTTTGTTTTGTCTTTGAAGACGAATCTTAACCAAGGCATCATGTCTACTGGGTTACCTGCGTTCACGAAGTCAGAAAAATCACGAGTTGTAACCAGCATGTATTTGAACTCTTCATCACATTCTAAATTATCCGCTTCTCCAAAACATATCTGGTACATAACTCCCGCTGTGCTCAAAAAAAGGTTTTCTTTAGGATCAAAAGGCTGTGATTTGTTTTTTTAGAAAAAAGGCAACCAATTTTACAACCTCCCTATGGACTATATCTTCAACGGGATTCTTTCTGGCATTTGCAAAAGTGTAAAGAACACTACTGGCAATCTGGCGATGTTTTATCCAACTTTCATCAAAATGCCCGAACGCTATGTTTTTTCCTCCTGTGATATTTACCCCAGAGTAAAATGGCGGACGACCAGAAAAGTCGTCTGCTCGTTGAACCAGAGCTTCCTTAATGATGTCCTTGCCATTCAAGACAACAGTTGGCCAACTTCCCATTCGGATCTGAAAAATATCTCCATATTGTTTTCTCCATTTCATCAACGCCAGATGGGGTAAAGACCCTAGAAACGGCAGATGACCTAATATGGGCAGTCCATAGGGTCCTGGTAAGCTCATCCGGGTTCTGTTATACAGGAAGTAAATGCTTAGCAACAGGACCAGAGGGCAGCCATATTCCATAAGGGTAGATAACTCCATGGTTGATGCCTCACTGTGAAATATACGAAAATATTTGTTAAATTTATAACGAATTCGAAATCGAAACGTAAACAACTTTATATACCTGTCGCCTCGTGGAACTCGCCAACAGATTACAGCGTGTAAGAGTGTGTTACTTTTTGAAAAAATCAAAAATAAGTTTTCAAATCTATAAATTATACTTCTGACTGGAAACCGAACACCTACATTGTTTTCTATAGCTTTTATTCTTTGAGATTAAGTTGAAAGTAAATTGTTTAAAGAGAAATCAATGAGTCAAAGGATAAAATTCTACCATTCTAAAAAATTCTATCTACTGTCAGGCACTAAACATTCACAAAAGTGGTGATAGATTAAATCGTTAGAGAAGAAGTAGCACGGGTGTTTTGGAAATTTGATTTGTGCTCTATTCAATACAATAAACGTGAGAGAGAGAGAGAGAGAGAGAGAGAGAGAGAGAGAGAGAGAGAGAGAGAGAGAGAGAGAGAGAGAGAGAGAGAGAGAGAGAGAGAGAGAGAGAGAGAGAGAGAGAAGAGAGAGAGAGAGAGACACACACACACACACACAGAGACACAGAGAGAGAGACAGACAGACAGAGACAGACGGAGACAGAGACAGAGAGAGAGGCAGACAGAGACAGACAGACAGAGAGAGAGGCAGACAGACAGACAGACAGAGAGAAAGAGAGAAGAATGAAGCTTTGAAAGGGCTAACATGATCATGGCTATATATGCTTTGTCTGTAATGGGAGTTCATATGAGAATATACCTAGTGAAGCAAGAACGTTCTTTACATGGACCGTGTAACGATAAGTCTAAGCTACAGATATCACCATAACAGATATCAATTCACCTTCTCATAAAGCAAATAATGTGTCGACACACCCGCTAAAAACCCTGTCTTAGTCGACGCACTTTTGATTAATAACGTGTATGCTTAAAGATATTGATATTATATAGATCCTACTTCCATGTGTGTAGCAAACAGTTTTAGTTGAAAAGTGAAAAGAACAGTTTTATGATGAACGGATGAAATAGCTTAATGCGCATTTAAAAGATATTTTACGTTCGCTTCCAACAATGCAGCATTAGTCAAGCAAGTACCTGGATCTTGCATGTGTATTATATCAGAATTTATTGCAACTACCCTTGTCAATAAGAGGACTTCTTGAAGAGGGCCTTTTTGTTAGCCCAATGAACAAAACAACTTGACGATATTTTTGTCATTATAAATTGAACGATTTCGTTTCTTGAAAGTATCAGTAAAAATGTTTGTAAACAAAATTGTACAATGCTTTCAGAAGTTGTGGGTATTTGTTTTGTCAAGAACATTGTTAAGAGAACTTAATTAGTTCAACAAAGTCTAATTGTTTTCATAGGTTATTTTTGAGTCAAAATGGAAACACAGCTATGTCCAACTCAATTAGATTGCACCAAAATACCCTGACCGGTTGTGTGGATCCTTCGATGAGAAAAGTACAACACGAACTATAGCCACTTGGTCTGTGCGTGTTATTTTATCGAAACATGCATGGCGATTCCGTGGATATATACAATGCTCTATATAAATAAACGTTAGTATGGGTAGTTCACTTGCCAGATCGCTAACAATAACACACGTACACGATAGCAACACATGTGAATATGATGATATGTATGTTGTAAACGATACAATTAACATCTTCAATTTCGATTCAGAAACAGGGTACCACTAAAAGGTACCACATACTTGCAACATGTAACAAGAAATAAACAACACTCACCTGATTCAAATTAAGATGTGGAGCACCCTACGTGCATGTAATCTAATATTCTTCGTAATATAACCCACAGTTTAAATGTCCATACAAGTTGTTACTAGATCAAATGGTACAATGCAGCGATCATTATCTAGAAAAATGATAACATACCCCAATCTCGATACCCCGGGTCTAGAGAACTGAATTAATCCAGGCAGTATATGTAACACATATAGACTGTTTTAATCGCTAATTCAGGAAAACATAACGACTCGCGAGGATGTAACGAAAAATAAGTTGTCAGCAAGGATGCGGTTTCGTACAACCATATTAATTTTGAGGTCGTAATATTTGACGACAATAATGGAACTGATCAAATTTTGTGAGATGATAAACATAAATAATGGTTAATGTGACTGGGAGACAGTCTATCAAGTAAACTGGATCTATGTAGTAGAGAGGGTGTGTCAAATTCGTCGGGCAGTCGTGCCCAGGTCATTTGGAGTTGTTGACTTTGGAACTCTACTCTGGACATGTTTTATGTGACTAGCATTGCTAAATGCAAGGACTGAAAATAGTAGGCGTACACGACTATTCTTTACTGAGCGGATTTTCATGCAGTCAGAAACAATGAGAAAAAGAGAAAGTAAAAACCTCACATGCATACAGGCAGACAAAGAGACAGACAGAGATCGGCAGACAGACAGATAGACAGACTATCAGACAGATATAGACACAGAAAGACATAGAGCATGAGACAAAGAGACAGACAGACTGGCTAACAGACAGACAAATATAGACATAGAAAGACATCGAGTAAGAGACAAAGTGATGTTATATATACCGATAAGCAGATAGACAGACGTAGCCGGACAGACTTATACAGAGAGATACACACTGACAGGCGGACATAGATACACACTTAAAGAAAAAGAGATATAGTCACAGAGAGACAGAGAAAGTCTAGCTTAGACAGCGAAAGAAGAACAAAGAAAGACCAAGATAGACAGAGCGGGGAGAAGAAGACGGAAGTAGAGAAGACGTAGCCAGCGACAGGAAAACAGACAGAAAAAGGCTGAGACAGCGACAGAGAGACAGGCAGGGAAAGACTGAGACAGCGACAGAGAGACAGGCAGGGAAAAACTGAGACAGCGACAGGAAAACAGACAGAGAAAGGCTGAGACAGCGACAGAGAGACAGGCAGGGAAAGACTGAGACAGCGACAGAGAGACAGGCAGGGAAAAACTGAGACAGCGAAAGGAAAACAGACACTCGAGACAGACCAAGACAGCGACAGGAAAACAGACTGAACGACTCAGACAGAGAGAGGGTGGAGAGGACAGACGTAGAGATAGAAAGACTGTCACAGCCACATAATGAATCCATGGGCAGAACTCGAGGCATAAAATAATTATAATGATAACCGTACCCTCTTTTGATTACTGATTCGGTAACCGAAAGTCCTAGAAACGAAATGGGCCTGTCATCTGATATCCAATCCCTGGTTTCGAGTATTCCGACTTTAGTGACCTCGAAAATAACAATATACATCGTCACATAATTAGGCCAAGGCTAACCGCTGATTCAAAGAGCCTTGATGTAAGTCTATGAAAGCCACTAACAATGTGCAATACAAATTATGCTATTGCGTCACAATGCTGATACGAGAAGCATGACTTGAAGTAGATACGTAGAGAGACTAGCATTACAGGCACTGATATCTTTATATTCTCAAAAAACCCTACCGAGTTTCGTTATTCATTATTAAAAGGCTATTTCAAAAGATATTGAAAGCGGCCTGCATGGGGGAACCATATCGCTTTTTACGTGATATATGGAGATTTCTATGAGAATATCATGTAACGGTGTACCAGACAACCTAAAAGACAGGCCGTGCAAAAGACAAGCGACTGAAAGCGTTTAAATTCAGCTATACTAACACTTAGTCCCTGAATAACCCTTTCAGGAAATATGGCTTTTAATCAAATATCGTGGCCTGGGAGACATAGACAATCTCTAGACCAAACTAGACTTGCTTTAGAGGATATCTTTATTTTTCGGTAAAGGAAATGTTAAGATGAAATATTGTTTGTATATTGGTCCCTGAAAATATTTTGCAAATAACATTAACCTGAGCCTTGTTGATTCTGGACTACTTAAATACATTAAGCCTGGGTTTGTGGTAGAGGGTAGTACTTATGGTAAAAGATAATAAAACTGTTTTCCTCGTTTATTGGATTTGGTAAATACGTTGTATTTAATAGACATACCATGCATAGCTTCTCTCCTTTGTTCTGATGGATTGGAGATGTATAAGATAAGCAAAGAACCCAAGCAGACAGAGTCGTCAATATGTCTATTTTAATATAGATCTTTGACTTTGATTTTGTCTTTCTTTTCCACTAATCTTAAGTTTCTGAAGTGTCTGGTTTTGAATTGAATTAGATTAAAATGGGTTTATATAATTTATGAAAAAAATAAAAAAATATAATGTTGGCAGATGTGAAATGAATCTTTAGGATGGTTATACTTAGGTATTGATGAAAACATTGGTATTTGTATGTTTTAGGAACGCAATTACTGCTAAGGCATGATTCGAACATGTCCAATCATTATCACATTCAACATCACAAAGTACAGACTAGTCATGAGAAAATTAGAGTTACCTCCCTTACTCAATCACAAATAGGCCTAAATCTTGTAAAGTCTCACTTTTTAATTATGTGCCCGCGTTTTCTTACAAAGACAATATGGCAATACCTTCCCACTGAAGGTTATCGTGCAGAATTGCGATGCAAAAGTAACGCAAATATTAAGATGCGTTAGATTTGAGAATGTTTTTACGATGTTTGCGGCGAAAATGTGACGTGTTTACATGATCCACATCACCACATGCTAGCTGTCGACAGTAAGTTGATGTAATTGACACTTGTAGATAGCAGATCCCACGATAACTACATTTAGAACTTTGAGATTTTGGACTCGTGATTTCGGACCAGTATTTTGTGTTAAGACTTGCGTCTGGAGTAATGAGACGATCATAGTGTACTCATGACTCTTTAGTCTCAACCTCCTCTACCAGCTGATAAGGTTCTTGAGAGAAATATAATATCATCTATCTATTTCTCTCTATCACCATCCAGGATTGCTTGTAAAGTATAATCTGAAGAGAATCTCTCCGAGCCTTGTGTCTCTCCTGTGCCTCTCCATGGGTGTTCTCCGCCACACTCGATCTCCGCAGACCATTGATTGATCGGCTATTGTGCATTTCAAATGGCACTAATCAGGGCCAATGTTTTCTATGGGCTTTTGACATTCTGTTCACTTAGGTAATTGGTTTCAGGTGTTCGATCATTGGATCTTGTCGGCGGCTCTCCTGATATAAGAAGTCTTAGACGAGGAATGCTAGTGACTGAATCACAAGAGAGGAAGTGACTACAGATCAGACTCGTCCCGGTAAGTCTATGTCATGCCTGTTATCCTTGAATATCTGGTTTATTATCAGGACCTGTTTTTATGCTTATTTGGGTATTCTTATTCTACGTACGTTTTCTATGGTTGATGAATAACATCAAGACAAATACTAGATCAAAATCTAAATGTTGTCATGCCATGTCATTTCAATTCATGTTTTAATTTCTCAAGCCAATACCTGCAGGTTTTACTGCAAAGAGTAAGCACCATGGAGCTGCAGACTCTCTCCTGCAGAAATATCATTGGTGGATAAAAACACAATATGAAAGTGGCCTTTCAACCTAAATTTAATTTTTGCCATATTTTAAAATGTATCAGTGATTTTAAAAAGACGTCAAAATGTAAAAGGCATTGAAAGTAAAAAGGAAAATAACTCAAAACTCATATTGCTGCGAAAAAACAAGTGTGGAGAACAGAAATATTCAAGCTGAATGAAAATCTTCAAATACCAATGAAGATAAAATGTGGAGCAAAATAGGATGTTTCTGTTTCCAATATTCATATGCAGAACAATCTCTTTTTCTCAAACAAAATTGGAAGTAATATGAAGTCATACGTTTGCTGTCTCCAAGTGACTAATTTCAATGGAAAAAAAACAATGATTGTCCATGTATTTAATTGATAATCATTTATTTAATGAGCAGTAACCAGGAGGGATTTTAATGTAACAGGAGGGATTCTAATGTAATAGAATGGATTGTAAAAGTAACAGTATAGAATATGATGCTTTTATTGACTTTGAGTGAGTATGTATCTTAACCCTCATCATATCGTTACCATAAGAATATCGTTAGTGCTTCCAGGGGTAAAAAATAATGGAGACGAGTGCGTCAGATATGACTCGGACCCGAGTACCTGAAATTCTTATCTTTACAAGAGGTCATGTTTATGTTGTTCAACCTAGGTATGATACACATATATATGACAACTTACATATGGCCATATAAGGTATACTTTCGAGTGAAACGCTTTATATAGTCCTGCTTCATGACTGTGTATATAAAGGAGCCTTTTATACAGTCTAGGTCCACATGCAGCAAGTCTAGATTGACTGAATACACAGTCTATGAAATTAGGAGCCCAAAGAAAAAAAATATTATGGATGAAGGAACATTAAATTATATGATCAATATGTTCATGTTGTTCATCACGGAAAAATCGTATGAAATTACTTAAAAAGTAATAGTCTTCAGTCCAAGAAAATGGAAGCCTTAAATATCATTACCCTAAGTATGTAGTTACCCTTATCCTAAGAATATTGTTACCTTAAGAATATCGTTACCCAAAAATATTGTAACCTAAAGCAAACTGTTACCCAGCTCATATTGTTACACTTATGACTGATAACTTTTGACATACATATTTCTATTATCATTTATAGTGATAAAATGTTATCAATTGATGACAGGTACACTTATCAAACTATCACATATGATGATTTATTCACCTGGTTATTGATCGTACGATCAAGTTTGATAATCAATTCTTTATACATAAGTAGACATTTTGTCAAAATGGTCCACCAAACTCCACCTTCTCCTCTCAGTTTTTGTTGAACAAAACAATTTACAGGGATCAGCTTTGAATGAACTATCAATAGGAAAGTTACCCCTTCATATGACAAAATACAATTTGAGATGAAAAAAAGGAATTTTCGGAGAGAGTCATAGAAAGTACCATCTTGGGGACCCATGGAAGAATATTTAAATTGAAATTACCAAGAAATAAATGGGTATTATGTGCATAATAATTCTTTCCCATCATCCACATTGTTAAACCTGATACATATTAGATTCGAATATGGAATGATGATATTGTTGCAATTTTCAACGTATTCAAACAAAATTTGAATAAAAATATTGTCTCAGTATTCTAGGAAAATTTTCACCATTTGGTGAAGAGGTAAAAGAAATTTGTTGAATGGCTAATTGTAGAAATTGTCATTCACAAAAATGATAAATATGAAAGTAATCCCGGAGGGTAAAGATGCTGAAAAAATTAATTCTCGGCACTACAAGGAAATACAGTATTTTTTGGTACTTTGGAATTTATCTTAACAAGTTGTGGCTTAATTTTATATATATGTCAATATTTTTTCATGTGTTTTTGTACCTTCTCAACCGTTGATATATACTAAATTTTTAAGATGTTTATCATTTAGGTCTCAAAAAGACTATTGATATATTCAAAAAGAATTTGTCAAGAAATTGATATCTAGAAAAGTGTTTGCAGTATTTTTATACCCTGAAATTCAGCAGCCAACTATTAGTGTCAATATTGGAGGACCATACTGATACAGTTTATGAATAAAGCCATTGATTATAGATAGACCATATTTAATCAAACCAGATAACCTCATCAAACGAGGTATAGATATGCCAAGGTTATTATTAGCATGGCAAGAATTAAACAAACAGTTGCAACCTGTTTTCAAGTCGTTGTGCTAAATTGGCTGGCCTTTTTTCATAAGGCAATGAGTAACAGTATTTAGAGATTTTGTCTGCTGTACAGCACTGTTCGACATGTAGTAACCTTAACCATTAACCCTTACGATGCGGGTCCCGGAATATTCCGGGATGAAATTAGCTTTGACCGCAAGTCCCCTTAGCGAGATACGAGTATCACACTCTGTTTTTCTCACGCTAACTTATTATGACCGCGGGTCTCGGTAGCGGAGCCCGGAAATTTATTGCCTAGCAGTAGTCTCAGTTCAACGCTTGTATTTTCGTTCCGGCTGTCGCTAAGCAACCGTGTTTTGTTTCGTTGGTGTTCTAAATAATGCGAGAACATGCTCCGAAAGTTATGAGAGTATTGATAATGTTTATCGTACCGAAAATAAGCGTTAAAATCACTCAATTTTTCCCCACTCCCCGCCGCACGTGCTAATAGCCTGTGGGCACTTTCTCCCCTCTCGCACGAGCTTACCGACCCGCGCGTGCTATCGTTTGCTTACAAGCGTGCACTCACACCAAATTTACAACCTTCTATCGCACGCCCTATGCTCTGAACCCTTGGGCGTATTACAATACCGGTTGGATCATTTGAAAGAGCAGGAAATTGTCTTCATTTCAATATAAAATACATAACTACGCCACCTGAAATGAAGATACAGCATGTGCCGCAAAAAAGGTGATTTTTACATATTTTTAGTTTTACACCATTTTGTCACACCAATTTTCACATGATGTGCTCAACGTATTTTGACAATTTTTATATTATAAGATAGAGAGAAAGATTGTCTTTCATTCCATGTAAAATTTGTACATGCGCAAAAATAAATAAAGACACAGCAAGCGCCGCACAAAAAGATAATTTCTCTATTCAAATCATGTAAACTGAACGGCGATTTTGACATGTGCCTTTATTTCGTTCATATCTTCTCAACAACTAGGCGTATTTTGAAATTGAGTACCTTGTGATAAAGAAGAAATAATTGTCTTCGATTTGATGTAAAAAAGTTATATGCAGTATATAAAATTAAGATACAGCAAGTGCCGCAAAATTGCGACTTTTCTTTATTCTTTGTGTTTTTACCATTTTCTCGCACTTTATATCACATAAACTTCTCGGGACATTTTGAAATTTCATATATCAAAATGTAGAGAAAAGGATGATCTTTATTTCCATATAAAATTTGTATGCAAACGAAAATCAGTAAAGACCCGACGATCATCGCGCAAACAGGCAATTTATCTATTCATATCTTGTTAACCGAGAAGCGATTTTTTTCAACTGCTTTTTACACTTCCTATCCATTTAACGACAGAGCGCATTATCAACATTTTTATATCACAATAAAGAGAAAAGGATCGTCTTCAATTCTATAAAAAATTTGCAAATTACAATGAAACAATAAAGGAGCGGTAAGTGATGTCGCAATTATCAAAATCTGTTCTCAAATACCTGAGGGTACAATCTTTGCAAACTATATATATTCCAAACCAAGCGGTACATATTTATCATTTTCATATCATCGTAAAGAAGAAATAAATACCTTCATTTTCATGTGTAATTTGCCCATATTTGCATCAAAATAAAACGTGTGGAAATTATGCGACAAATGTCGCGGAAAGGCGATTATCAAAGACTTTATTCACAAGTTATACCCACGTTACGTTGGTAATAACTTCTAACTACAGTGCAAAAGATTGTTATGATTTATTTTTTCGTAAAGAAGAATAAATTGCCTTCAATTCCATATATAATTTTCATGTATAAAAAGCGAATAACTGGAATTATAAAATTGGAAATAAAGACAATTTCTGTTAAGTGTGAGTGAATTTTTCAGCGGGGATACACCGCCTGCACGCGCTGAGCGCGTGCGTTTGCCCGGGGCTACTAGCTTAGTAATATTACTGTGGGGGTCAGAACGTTATCGGGGTTTATCATTACCCTGCTTTCGTAATTTATATCTTTCCTTTAGGATGGCGTGTCGTCCTAAAAATTATCGTAAAATATAGAGTAAAAAATTAGCTTTCTTTCCGTATATAATTTGTCTATGTGCACTCAGGGATTAAATGATTTTATAGCGTTTGAAATATAGACAATTTTTGAATAATTGTAAAATTCATGTTAGACAATTTATTGTAATAATTTTTATATCGATGTCAAGAGGAACTATTCGTCTTCAGTTTCGCATTGATTTGGCGCATGCGCTCTCAGAATTTATGGAGTTATGGCGCCCGAAATGAAAACAAGTTTACTTCGGTTATGGAAACCGTTCCAGGGGTGATAGAAATTTCATTCAAAGTGCCAGGTAAGTATCATCCATTTGTGACACGGGATTGGCCGACTAGTTTTGTATACAACGAAGATGACGTCCGTATTTCGCCATGTAAACACACCATATGTTGTGAAAACGGTCGCATCTGGCGGCGCTGGAATATTCAGCCACGGGTGCTAGTTACGCTTTTACGGTAGCGAGGCGAGTGCTGGAAAATTCAGCCACGGGGGCAAAACTGGTCAAAATAATATTCAGCAACGTAAGGGTTAATCTCTCCGCGCCAATAGGCATGTAAGGCCTCCATGTTGAGCAACCCTCCTGGTCTTTCAAATTCCGCTCTTCTTGCTGCGACCCAACTTGCCCATTTAGCTTAGGTTTTTTCTTTCTCCACAGTTACACACCATATTGTTTTAAGCCTGAATTCTTCCTTTTTCGTTTTTGAGCACATCCCTTTGCAGTAACGTGGTCATTTTCTCGTACAATTCAGAGGATATGCCCAGATGGTGTTGGTTCTCTGTATCTTGCAGCTGATCTTTGTGCCAATTGCAATTTCCTTATTTTAGATCTTGTCATAGCATATTATGCATACATGTTTTCTGAAGCATCAGTTCTGGAATATCCATTAAAGTCACAGGCTCATTTTTGCAAGGCAATTTGAAATGCAAACAGACAAATAGTTCTTCACTCAAAATAATCTTTCCCCTGACATTTGCAACAATTTTCAGATCTCAGCGTGCATTCTGGCCCTTAATAATGAAGTTCAAACCACCCTACCTTATGTCTTTGTCGAGCGTCAGTCCTTACCGTGTCATTTTGCAAAAACCATGATGTAGAACACATGAAATTTGAAAATACCTAATGCTTACCTTTTTCAAATACAGAAAGAACAAAAAAGTGATAAACTCGATGGAGAATGCGTCTGTCGTAAGTATCTGTGCTGCAATTACTAGATTTCTGGTATATCACACTTGCGATTGGGTGGACTTGATTTGAATACCCTTCGGTCTGAAACGGCAGACGGCAATAAGCAGGATCACCCAAAACTGTAAAACGGTCTTATAAATGAAAATCTTTGCAGACCCGACAGGAAAGATTGGTGTAAGCGATCAGATTTTTGCTTGTGAAGAATAATATGTTCAGTTAAGTTGCCTTACGAAAGTGATTCTATGACTTTAAGGGATGTGTAAAATGTAAAGGTTGTCAAGTCATGTTTTTTTAATACTAGGACAACAGAAATAAAATGTTCTAAAATCAATGTATGCTCTTACTGCTGCTGAAGTAGTCCTGCCAGTGACTATGTTTAAGAAAAAGCCTTTAATACAGTCCAGGTCCTCATTCAGCAAGCCTGTGCTAAATAGAAATTATCTAAAAGATAAATTACCCATGTGGTATTTCATAAAAGGGATTCTTATCAATTTTTAATGAAAAAAAAACTTGTTATGAATGGGGCTAAGAAACAAGACATGAAAAAAACCTGCTTGCAGGCCTGTAGGAGTGAAAGGGTAATTTCATTGACTAAATTTTTTGTTGTCTTTCTATTCTTCTGTTTTCTATTCTGATTTACCCATACAATATTATACATGAATGAGCGCCTGATTTCATTACAAAATCTTTTATTCATCTTTTTTATTTATTATTCTTTATAATTTAGAGTGACAATAAAAATTAGCATCACTGTGGTCAGATAGAGGGTTTATTTTACTGATAAAATAGAATGTCTCGCTCTCAATCATGTAAGAGATAATTGTCATTTCATATGATAATGTATATTTTAACCCTTCTACAAAGTTCATTTATCATGTCATGAAATTATTCAGTCAATTAATTCATTCACTTTTCCTTAGCTGAATGTTAAATCGTAATCAGAATGCATTCGGTTTAATGTTTCATAATGAGTAAATAAGATTATCTAATCATGCCGTTCTTAATGAAATAATAATGACAATTAATGCACAAATGGTCCAAAATAGCATCATTAATGAGTATTTCACTGTCAGCTCATCAAGTGATGGTATGTTTTCAATTAGCATTCGTTAGAAAAGGTAATCAATTACACGACAATGTCTGAGTTGATTTAGAACTGTTAATTACCTACGTAGAACTGTCCCAGCATATGGATACCATGCCATGAACTTCGCTAGCATATTACAACTTCACTTTATACATAATTAACCTCTCTGATCTGAATGTACAGTGAAAAAGCTCCTAAAGGAACATATGGGTTATTGATGATCAATTGCTGGTAAGTCGGTGCGATGAATTTTTTAGAAGATTTTGACTTGTGATAGTTTTGGTTAAGGATCTAATTTGGCTGAGTTATAGGCAAAACTTAAGAAATGTTGGTCGCTTAACATATATATTTATAACTTAATGATTAAATAATACATATTCTGGTAAAACAAAATCTATTACTTTATATATATGTTATATTAAATGAGAAATAACAAGTCTTTCTGGGGAACCCATAATGAAAAATTGCATAAAAATATATTGACATTTCTGTTTGAATATCTGATTGAGTGAAATAGAAAATATTTTTATGAAGAAACACATATTCATGGTATTTGATTAGAAATTAGATTATTTATCATTTATTGCTATTTCACTCAGTGAAAATATACAATTTGTTTTAACCAGTGAAGGTTGTATTTAAGGAGTTTTTTTTTTTTATCAACAAGCATTCAAGAAATAAGATCTGTCATTGGAGATAAATTTTATTTTACTTCATGTAGAAAAATAATTCATCTTCTTTTATACAAAATTGATTTTTGTGGGTATAGTAATCTCAGTGAAATCTCAGCTAAAACAATATCCCAATGGACTGCTATATAAATGTATATATATGGTTGTGTATATATATTGCTAAGAAGTACCATGTTAAAGTTATGTTGTAGTAATATATTCATGTGGTGTGCTAGATGTGTATGCTGTTTGCATATATAGTCTTTGTTGACATTCATGTTCAGACATATTGGCTTTTAAGTTTTTGTCCCTCAAGTTGCTGTATTATATTGTCGGAGCCCATTTCAATAGCTTTGTCTAAAATAAGTTGTCTGTGCCTCAATCAAGTGACATTTTAGACTCTGATATGAATCTGTGCTCAATAATAAATTGAAATAAGAAATGATATGAAAAGGAGGGGTTTTATAAAGCTCTTACGTCACTTTGTAGACTTTCTTAGGCTAATTCTAACCATGGGGTTTGACTGTCAGACTAGTGATACCACTGCCGGATTGGTATTGTTTTGATAGGTCAGACACCTGCAAGTTAAGGGTTAAAGGTGAGCATTTCGTTACTTATGCAACACAGACATCTGATTTGTTTTGAAAGATCTTCAAAGAAAGCATAACTTTATTGCAAAGTAACTATGGGAATAAAACTGTCATTGATGTTCTCCATCATTAAAGTTTTGTTAGCTCTGTTATATGACTGTTATAGAAAAAGAGCAAATCTATGTACTCATTCAGCTAGTCTAGACTTGCACTTGCTTGCCTATCTGTCTGTGTCTGTCTGCCTGCCTGCCTTTCTGTCTGTCTGTCTGTCTGTCTGCCCGGCTCCTTACCTGCCTGCCTGTTTGTCTGTCTGTCTGTCTGTGTCTGTCTGTCTATCTGCCTGCCGGTTTGCCTTCCTGTCTGTCTGTATCTGTATTTGTGTTAGCCTGCATGTCTTTCTTTCTGCCTGCCTGTCTGTTTGTCTGTCTGCTTGCCGGCTTGTCTGTATGTGTCTGTGTCTGCGTGCATGTCCGTCTGTCTGCTTGCCTGTCTGTTTGTCTGTCTGTATCTGTGTCTGCCTGCATGTCTTTCTGTCTGCTTGCCTGTCTGTTTGTCTGTCTGCTTTCCGGCTTGTCTGTATGTGTCTGTGTCTGCCTGCATGTCTGTCTGTCTGCTTGCCTGTCTGTTTGTCTGTCTGTATCTGTGTCTGCCTGCATGTCTTTCTGTCTGCTTGCCTGTCTGTTTGTCTGTCTGCTTTCCGGCTTGTCTGTATGTGTCTGTGTCTGCCTGCATGTCTGTCTGTCTGCTTGCCTGTCTGTTTGTCTGTCTGTATCTGTGTCTGCCTGCATGTCTTTCTGTCTGCTTGCCTGTCTGTTTGTCTGTCTGCTTGCCGGCTTGTCTGTCTGTGTCTGCCTGCATGTCTCTCTGTCTGCTTGCCTGTCTGACGAGGTGTCTGCCTGGTGCATTAAATCTACAGATAATGAAGTTCTAAAACATAATCATAGAACAGTGGGGGGTGGGATAGCGCAGTGGTTAGTGAGTGCTGTTTTTGATCAAGAGATCCAGGGTCCAAATCCCGCTAGGGGCTCAGCAACTTTGTGCAGGTTGTCTGCAGTAGAGAACTGTTCTATATGCAGTTGGGTTTGGGTGCAATGCTAGACTGAATTTCATCGCAGTACCACCAATGGTTTGCTAGTTCCAGCAAATGCTCGCAAGTACTCTGCCATGCATAGACTCTTGATTTCGGCCAAAAACCTTCGTGAAAAAAAAAAGAAAAAACTATGTGAATAATTTTTCTTTGAGAAAAACTGAAACATCTTAGCCTATCACCTATGAATCTATTGCGAACATTTCTGGATAGTACTGATGTATTTGTTACTCAGAGATTACTGAAACTTGGCCCCTCGGCAACAATCTAACAAAAACTATTCATTGCTTAAAGGATTATACTTTAACTTTATTGGAATAAATTGTTGTATGGAACAAACAGTTTTAAATATCTCCATTTAAGGCTTGTGAAGCCTTGTCATGTATAAATCATTATAGCTGCAATGTACTCAAGGAATGTCAGTAGCACAGCTGTTGATATTGATTAGTGTGTGTAGAAAATCTACCTATGTAGGCGGCACAGCTGGGAGCTCTTGAAAATATATGCACGTCAATTTCATCCAGGTACGATCATCACAAATGTTTGCTACTTGTAGGTCATTTTGTATTGGCACAAGGCTCTTTAAATCATTTGAAATTAATGATGTTCTGAAACCTACAATTATGAATTTCCTCTTCACTTGTATGTGATTTGACATTATCCATTTCTTTTAGGTTAAAATTGTCTGAGGTAAAAAGTAATTAATACAGATGCTCTAAATTTATAAACTTATCCTTTCAGTCAGTTAAAGATTGACAAATCCTATTAATTCAATAATTGTTTGAAAAGCAAATCCAATAAGTATATTTTTAAGATGATCGAAGAAATTCATTGAAATATACACTCGTCAATTTCAAGCCTAAAGTTTTTAATTATCAATTTTCAGGTCATTTTATGTAAAATCAACTTTCATAAAGCTTGATATTCTCGAAAGTTTGCAAAATAATTGAGGCTAAGGCGGAAATATACATGTATGAACACTTGTCAATATCAAGAATGTACAAGCAATATGTGCCCATAATTTCTATATTTAGGTTGTTCAATATTTCCACTAGCCTCATAAGCTTAGCTATTGTAGAGAGTTTGAAAATAACTGAAACCTACATCACATCACAGTAAGTCAGAAGCAAAATGATTACTTTGTTATTGAAATGTTTTCAATAGTTTTATATGGACAGACAAAGGTTTGATTTTGCAATGCATTTCCTTCTGATGTAATTTGCCGGCAGGCTGATGTAATGTCAATTTGATAAAGGGATGAGATGTGTTTTTTTTGCAGAGGAAGTAATTCTTTTGCATTTATTAGCATTTTTACAGTTAATTTGCATGGAAATAAAAATATAAAATATTACCTCAACTTGGATTCAATCGTCTGTGGATGCGGCCAGTGAGTGGTGGAATGTGTCACATTCTCTGCCATCAGTTAGCTGACCATAAGGCTTTAAGTAAAAACTACTTTAAACCAAGGGCAAAAACATCCTGACAACCAAACTTTCATCTCTCAATTTTTAATTGTGTGAATGAATGATCCCCGATTCATTTAAATTGGTGATCTATTGCTCTAAAGCTATATTGTGATTAGTCCAACAAGGACTAAATTTAGCCAGCACTCAGCTTGCACCAAACAGGGGATTTTTGTTTTCATCATCAAACCCCATTACAGGAATGACAGGTTTGTTTTTGGCATAGGATTTGGGATATCAGTAATAAAATGTTTTGGTGGTGTTGAGATGTTTTTTTCTGAAAAGAAGTTTCTATTTTTATAAGAAATGAACTGTTTTTATTTTTAAGATTTTCCTGTATGTATTGCAGGATATTCAGTCAGAGATTCATTAGAGGAACCATCTGCACCAAATCTCACCAAGGAAAGGAAGACAGAAGCAAACAGAGCATGATTTTGTGAAGTTACAAAAATTTCAGGTACTAGGAAACATAAGACATATCAGATCCAACACGTGATACCATGGAAGAAATTCATCTCCAAAAACAAAATTGGCAAGAAGACAAAAATCCCTGAATCGTGAAGATGTCTTCATTTGGTTCTATGACATCAGAAGTCATCATGGGTGGGTCATCAAAATTTGACGAGGTCTTCCTCCCTGTAAATATAGTGAGAACCTCGGACAATGTAGAAATGGAGCCTGTGGATAATCTTTCCAAGACAAATCTGACCCATTCAGGATCTTCAAACTTCCTGGACAGTCTTGTATCAGGTGCTTCAGAAGGAGCTTCAACTGCCAAGTGTTACCAAGTGTCCATCGTATCGTTTGTGGTCATAGCTATCATCATTGTGGCACTTCTCTTTGGACATCAGTACATCCATGACCTGCTCATTTGGCTTGAGCAGGTGGACTTTTGGATAGGTTACACGATTTACTTGGTTTTGCATATAATTGTGTCCTTTCCTGTTGCATGGGGGTATGTCCTGTTGATGGTGTCCGCCGGTTACCTTTACAGTTTCATGTACGGACCATTGGTCGTGTTGAGTGGTGGTTTTCTTGGAGTTCTTGTGTCCCATTTGACGATGAGAAACTGCTGTAGGAGCTACTTCTACCGCAAGTTTTATAATAGTAAAGTAGAAGCTGTCATAAGGGTCGTGGAGAGTGACCAAGGCTTCAAGGTCATTGCCCTGGCAAGGTTAACGCCGATCCCTTTTGGTCTTCAGAATGGGCTGTTTGCAGTAAGTATATGTTTTAGTTTAGATGTTCTTTCAGCTACTGCGCCTTTCCACTTAAGAGGTGTTAACTGAATGTCCCATGAATTACTTGCCCCCACAAATGATAAAAGCGTTGCTTCGTCCTCCGATTCATTGAACCCTGTGTCTAAAAATTATTATTATGTGACGATATTAAGATACTGTTTCCAACTCTTTAGAGTGCTTTCAATCACCCATAATAATATCAGCCAAGTTTATGAAATTTTAAGATCAATGAAATCATTTTTTCATCAACTTAATTTTGAAACCAATCTTGTGCAAGATACTCCCCAAGACATCATACCTCACCAGGATTCACAAATAACAGTCTACATCTTTTTGGACTGAAATTTTGATACCATGACAAATACTAACTATACTAACTGTTTCATAAAATTTACCATGAATGTAGTACTTAAAGCAACATTAGGGGTTAAAGCGGTTATAATTTTCCGTATCCTGATCCACAGTTAGCGGATATCCCGCTATGGAAGTACATGATGTCATCGTTGGTTGGTCTCCTGCCCATGGCAGTGTTGAACTGCTATCTTGGCTCAACCCTCAGGTCCATGGAGGACGTTCTCGGAGATGGGAGCAATAAAACTACTGGATATTTTATATTTGCTGCACAGGTAAGTTGTTTTTACCTTCATCAACAAAATAAGCTTTTTGTTTTAAAAAATACTGTTCCTAAGAGTGACCGATACGAAGGTGATCACAGTGGCCAGGCCCTAATAACCTTTTTTCATCTCCTTCTCAAGAAGCAAAAATCTAGAAAGCTGAAACTTTGTGTACATCCTCCATAGGGGATGGGGATTCTAATGCATAGATTTGGTGACTCTGCAAACCCCTAATGAGGGCCACTCTAGAAGCAAGAGGCCTAGAAAGCTGAAACCTTGGGTACAGACTCCTAAATTCATGGAGACCCTACAACCATTTGTAACGTAAATGATGGATACACTGATGATCTACAAAGCCAGAGCTCTATTTTTCATTACAAGCCACTCAGAAGAAATAGCTTTCTGTGAAACAGCTTGTTAGGGGTTAATATTGTCATCAACTAAGAACAAACAGCTACTGTTGATTTGCTAATGTGGACTTTTTTTCAAAATCCGATAATGAACACTCAAAATAGCTTCTTTTCCATCAGATAATTGCCAATTAACTTCAATTAGGAGGGAGCAAAAATGTCTGGATGTCCATTAGAGACTTCTCAAAACCATTCCCCAGTATTTTTTTCTCTTTTGGTAAGTTAAGATAGGACAATGGTTATGTTTACTTCAGATCAATTTCATCAAAGAGTCTGGGTTTGAATCCCCATATTGACTCAGCACTTTTATATGCAGAACATACACATTAGTTATAGTAGTTTTCTATGACATATGATGGAGGAAGTGCAGTAAAACAGCTGCTGAACATGAGTCAGTTTAATCATGTTTATCTAAATTTTGCTGAAGTATTATTGATTATTCAATCAAAGGTTGCAAATACTTTGGAGGATGACAAAAAGTCACATTAAAATCTTACCACTAATTAAAATTTATTCTTATAATACTACTACTGGATGACATTATTCTGCCCGTCTTTTGGGATATTTTTTTAGTGTGGTCCCTGTTATGTATTGTGAATTACAGCTTGATAATTAATATTCTGTTAAGAAATAATTACAAAATCAACGTTGTAAAAAATGATCATTTTACCAAGGAACAAAGTTAAAAAAAAAAAATGTTCAGCAGCTGTGAATATGTATTTCCTGTCAGGGTTTGATAGTGCAGTTGATCTTAGGTTTGACATATGGTCAAAAAGTTCTGTGTTTGAATCCTGGTATCAATTTATCAGCTGTCTCTGCAGTTTAGATTGGTCTATATATAATTAGTTGAGTGCAATTCTAAAACATAATTCACTACAGTACCAATTGTCCATTTGTTTTAGTTATTTGTAGGTTGCATCAAACTTCATTGGCAGAATAATGATTCAGGTTTTTCTCCGTCTCAAAAAATGTTGAAAAAATTTGTAGTATCATGAATTCCAAATTGCAGACCTTTTTAACAACTTTTCACTTTTCATGTTTGAATGATTAGAAGAGATGATTTTATCTTAAACAAAGTTATAGTTAAAACCAAAAGTAAACTATTTTTCCAAAATGTTTTTGAAAGATGAAGGAATTAAACTATATGCTTTAAGATAAAAACAACTATTTTGCCTTTGAGGTATTTTCTTCTCATATCGTAATTTTTTGCCATAAATATAATACTAGTAAATAAGGTAGGAAACCAAGTCTATTTCTTTAAAAGAAAAAGAAAATAATAAATCCTTTAAGTCTTATCTCCACATGAACCATTTATCAAAACACCTTTGAATCCAATTTCTTTGGAAAGATAACATTTTGATCTTGAAAAAAGAACCTGTCATTTTGGTTGCAGTTGGATACATGTCAAGATTTGTATCTTAGCTATTTTTAGAGATTAATTAGAAAATCTTTTCAATACATAAACAAATGTTTTGTTCTTTTGATGTACATTTCTGCTATATTTATGTTACATCAATTTATCTTTGCTTATCAATGTGTACCTCGGTTATTCTCAATCTTAAAAAAGCATAGGATAAGAAGCTTGTCAATTGAAGCAAATTGTATAGAAAATGTTTCCAGAAACAAATATGAATACAATTTAGACCTTAAATTAAGTTACTTTGTTTTTAGATTTTTTAACAAATATGTGAAAAGACAGATAGTTGTAAAGAAACGACTGAAAAACAGACTCTTTTGCTTTGGGTAAATGACATTTGCCCCGAGCAAATGGTATTATCAATAAAGCATTAACTGCTTTTACAAAAATACTTGACTTTTGTTTGCAATATTTTTCAGGAACAATTTTAGTAATATGTTCTTTCGAATTCAGTTTCCATAAAGCAATTTCAAATGTTTTCTGTTTGCCTCTTATCTGATTAGCAGAAATGGGCTGGCTGAAAGGAATCTCACCAAAAAAACTTTTTCATTGAAGGACATAAAACTCAACAACAAAAAAACATGTCTTATCTTGCATTACCTTAGGAATTAATATCTTTTCCAGGAGCCAGAACATAAAGCAATCTTTTGATAGTGCTTGTGTGATATTCATGAGTGCATTTCTGAATAAGATTGCATTGTGTTATGTAATCCTGACTTACACCAAAGAATATCTTTTCATTATAATAGGTAGATTACTCCTTTAGGTCAGATCTTTCCATAAAGAATTATAACTCTGACACGCAGAAAAAAGGTCTTGTTAGTTGCAACGTAACTTGATATTGGTTGTCGTATCTATCTGAGGGCTCTTAACACAGCGAGCT
Source organism: Phorcus lineatus (assembly GCA_921293015.1). Taxonomy (NCBI): domain Eukaryota; kingdom Metazoa; phylum Mollusca; class Gastropoda; order Trochida; family Trochidae; genus Phorcus; species Phorcus lineatus. The sequence goes on along the minus strand of OV121090.1, from coordinate 17,456,214 downwards.
GAGATATTCTTTATCAAGAGTTTCTATACAGGTCAAAAGGTTCAGTGTCATAACTGTGAGGCACTAGGGCTGTGCAATATTATAGCAATACAAATATATTGCAGTACAGCTTGAGCAATATGATTATTGCAATGTTATTTTTCATATCGCAGTATATCACATCAAGTAATTTCCAATCAAATTTATTCAGAAAGCTTGTTTTAATTTGCTTAATGTGTAAGAAAATTTATTTTAGTGTGCAAGAAAACCTTTTTGGTTGTGTTGCTAAGAATAGTAGACAGTTTCTAAATATATATGCCATCAACATATACTTAAAACCTTAATCTATTTATTCGTAATTTATATTTTCAATCAAATTTTTTTCTTTTTCAGCTTTTGTTTACTGCTGGAGTTATTTTCTTCGTGGTGCGAAAAGCAAGGGTGGAATTACGAAAAACAGTGACAGACATACCTGAAGAAATACCTTTCAAAGATAAAGAAGCTATTTATGTGAATGTGGAACCTGAAAGCTGAAATATTGAGTACACTCAGTCAAAAATGTACAAAAAATGTGCAGTACTACAATAAACAGTAAATTGATAATTTTGAACAGGATAATGGTGTAATGAGTTCAAACAGTAGTAAAACAATGATAAAAAAAATTTTTTTCAACATTTTATCTAAGTCAATCTAAAGGTACTTTTTAGTGTGAAATTCAGGTTGTCAAGAAAAAATTGGCTAAGGTTTTTTTCCAGCTTAATGAGATGTCTTGCCTCTGAAATTGCATGTGAAATTCATGGACACTACATATAAGTCAACTTTTTTAATTCTGGTATCAAACTATCGTTTAAACACAGAAAATTATCTTTGGTAGTGATCAAGTACCCAGCCAACAGGTATTGTCTCATAGCAGGGTGAGATAAACTCAATTTGAGTTTAAAAAAAGTAAAAAAAAGTTACCTCTCTTCAGAACTCAGATGAGAACTCACTTGCTTGGTCAAGTCATTTTCTTTTCAGGTTTGTTGTAAAAAATAAACATATTTCAAGATATAACACAATTAAGTTGGAGAAATTGGCTGATATATCACAAGACTGTTTTCATGTGGTTTTTGTATTTCAATATGTCAGGGGCCTGACTTACCCTATGAAATATTTTGCCAGGAAGGGATATCTGTTTAAACAGTACATGGCATTTATGTCTAAACAATGACAAATATTTCTTTAGTTATTATATGCACTTGGTGGATTCAACATTTATGGCAACTTCCTTAGATTTTATGTTGAAAGAAGCAAACCTTAGAACTGTATGATTTTTGATTGAATGATTTCCAGTTGATTCCAGCACAAATGTTATTATTTAATGTTGTTAAGTTATTGGGGGCCAGATTCAATTGAATATTCTAGTCAAAATTTATGAAGTTTCTTGTGACTATACCATCTTAATTCTAACTGTGCTTTGATTGCAGCCAGACTTAAATACCACCATGAAAGAATTAAAGGGATTTATGATTTCATTAGCTTACTAAAGACATATATGTATTTTTTTGTCTTTCAAAGTATATATAGATATGTCATTATGAAATAAATCTGGCCCAGCAATTTGTATATATAACTTGTATATTTCATGTGTAAAAATATTGATTTAGAAAGCTGAGAAGATACTTCTCTGTTGAAACATGTACTGTTTTGATTTCCATGTATATTTATGAGAAAGAGGGCTTTATCTGTTTCTATGGCAACCACATCGATCACCAATTCTTCCATGATTGTACCATGTTTTGAGTTTATAGGAATTGTTGAAAGATTGTAGATGCAAAGTTTGAAGAAATTTAAGCTTTTCTGCCTGTTTCCTTTTTACAAAATTGTGATTTATTCCAATTCAGCGACAATAATTTATCATCTAGTTGAGCAATATAATGATTAATTAATTAAAGCAATACATCAAACAAGTATACAAGAAATATATCTTGCATCATGAGGTTATAAAAGAAGTTCTTTGAATTTGAAAATAAAGTTTTTGATTTCCAAGTTTTCTTCAATTACATGTTTCTGCATCATTTGTTCCTTTTCATAGTTTCTTTTTAAAAAATATTATTATGTTCCAAATTCATGATGGATAGTTCCAAAAAAGTGTCTTTGTAGTTATATAAATTTACAGAACCATTCGATTTCTAAATTTATGCCAGAAATTCCTATCAAAATCACATCCTAAGAGACATTTTTGAATGCATTATAACCTTAAATGCAAAGATGGGAATCTTTCTTTAAATCTTTCCTGGATTTAAAAAAAATCTCATCTGTACATTAACTATGCTCTGGTTTTCAGGTGTACAAAAAAGTCAAAGTGATGCTGACCTGGTTTATTGACACTTTATCAGGAATATAGCTAGCTTTGTAATAAGTTTGAAATTTTATGTACAAAGTCCTTGACAAACAAAATGCTTTTCTTATATCTAGGTATTTAAAATTCCAACTTTATCCAGTTTCAATTTTGGCATTTTGAATCATCTTGCCAACAAATTACAAACTTCACCAAATGCTAAAGAATTTGAAATAAAATTTTAAAAAACATTTGAACATAGTGTCATAGGTTTGAAGCAATAGATCCAGAAAATGTTTTTGCGGAGGGGGGGGAGTTGGTAGGGTTGTAAGTTCCCTGGACCCCACCACTGAATGGGATCTCACTGTTACCTCAACCAAACAAACCACAAACAGGGGATTACGATAATCGTTACCCTTCCAATTCTCAAGTATGGTAACAATGTACCTTTTTACCCGTTCAAATGAAAAATTCCACTGTCATAATACATTCTCTTGGTAAGATGTCGCCTAATTTCACAATAAATCAGCACAAACGGTGTATCTTGTCAATATATATGTCACTGTCCTTAAAGGTCTGTAGGTTAGAAGTGCTATCTCTCACAGGTCTTTACGTGGCATTGTGACAGAACTATTTCTGATATAAGCCATGTCATGACGTCTAAGATAGCAATTGTCTTTACACCTGGCTGTTATCAGTGATTGACAGCTGTTATCATTGGGCATAACTGAAATTGAGTTGAAATTGACATGTGCATAAACTGACAATTGTTATATTCAGGGTACAATTGACTGTTACTTATTTAGTTAATTACTGATGAGATGGGCCAAAATTGTTTAGAAATGTTTAGATTTATTCTGCTAAATCAAAATCATCTTTTTAGTAGCATCATCCTTTGTAGTTGGTTATCCAGTTTTAATATTCCTTGAAATAGATATGGATGAAATGTGTCGAAATATTTTCAGAAAATTTTAGAACTTACATCATCCAGTGGATATATTGCTGGTATTTGAAGAAGTTCATGCCATTGGAATGTTACTGATAATAGATATATGTCTTTAAGTGCATTTATTGCTAGTAAAAGGACAGTGTCATCCTATGGAAACATTCTGTAGGCCAGACCCTGAAATAAGGTAGAAGCCTAAGCACGTCTATAAAAAGACTTTAAAGCTTGATTTCTGGAAATGAAGAAATTTCATTCTACTCTTCATTTCATTTAATATTTTTGAAATTTTTCAACCAACGGATGCATTTTTCATTTCAGAGTCTAATTGTTAGACTAGAAATATTCCTGCTTTGGGAAGAAGGAATAGCCGTTGCAATAGTGTTTATACTCAAATTATGTCATCTTTGGTTATATTCTTTGTAATGGAAGCTAGTAGTTCTTTCAAAATGTGTCTGGCCGAAAAAAAATTATCCAATCTAATCAACAGGTGTCAACCAGTGTTTAAAGATTTCTTTCCACAAAGTGTTTTAGAGTGAATTTTGTGACTTTCTTCAAAATGATTATCAAAATGCCCTTGACTTGTAGTTATTGTGTTTCTGTAAAAATCTAGGGTAAGCTTGACTTTTAGAATAACGTGTAATCTATCTATCTAGTCTATCTGTTTACTTCAAGTCCATTATTGTGGATTTCCACAAGAATTTTCTATATATAGCATCCGTCCGACTTTTAAACCTTCATTTGAATTGTGATACACCAACAACTTTGAAGTTTTTCAAAGTTTAAAACTATCTCATGAGATTAAATGTTTTGTTAAATATCTCTTAACCATGTATAACAAGAAATATACGATGTAACTAACAGATATATTTTACTGCTTATATTTTGACCAAGAGTGAGATTATTATTTTATTTCTGATGGTATTAACAAAACTAATTACAAAATATTCATTCCATGTGAACTGCATCAAAACAATCACCAAAAAACAATCTAAATGAAATCAAAGCGAACATATCACTTTTTATGATCTGATTCTTGCATCACAGGGATCGTGTCATGTGACCATTCTGCAAGATCTAGCTTTTAATTGTTTGAATTTATGGAAGGTGAAGGTCACAGACAAGGCAACCTGACACTATCCAAATCAGAAACCTACCAAAGTACGAGTGATAAGTTCTATCTGATTTCAAAGAGATTGTCAAATGACCAGCTTGCATAGCTGTTTCACTATAATCACTGTCAATTGTTGTATGATGTCACAGGCAAATGCATATGGTAACTGTATAGACAATGTTAACTGTTCATGTGCACATTATGATATATATGACACTTGGTATGTTTAACTTAAGGGCTACACGATCTATTACCCTTAATTATCACCATTAATAAAGTCGATTTCATAAAGGTAAATGAAATAGGTTATCTTTATAGAAGAAATTATGCTTAAAAAAATAATAATTGATGCTATACATATTTCTCATTGTGACAAATTGATTTATTTTCCAATTTCTCATTAAACTATATTCTATTTCAGAATGAATATATCACTTGAAAACAAATAATAGTATTTTATTTGATTTCAACTTATGGCATTAAGAATATAGATTCCTGAATAATCTTCATTACGTGTATAGTTTTACAATCATTATTTATTTTTTCAAAGTATATAAATATTATGTTATTTGAATGCAATGTTTTAGAATTTAAAATTCACATTCACACAGCATATCTTAAATACCCAATATATATTTGTATTTAATTATGTTTGCATATAAATGTGTTTCAATTATATATGATTTGAGGGTATTCTTTCTTCTGGTAAGTTTGGTTTTAATTAAGGCCTTAATCATGTTTGACATTTTACTAAAATAATGAATTCAAAATAACCATATGACGGTGATGGTATTTTCATATGCCATAATGGATATCGCAAAAGTCTTCCAGTCATTGTATAAAATGGTATGAAGAGGGTATGGTTTGTTTGTAATTGAAAATATTGTTGGTGGCCAGTTGTGTTGTTGAAATATAATTTTTAATATGAAATGTATAGTGAAATAGCTATATGAATTTCAATTTCAATTTCAATTTAAGTTCTGAGAGAGAGAGACATGACAGAAAATTGAAGTTCACAGACAATCATTTATATCATCAAAGATAATGAACTTTGGTTAGAATTTTTATGTGGCGGGCTGTGATAATAGCAATCTTACTGGCTTGGTCAGAGGGATATCTCTATGGCTGAAATGGTAGAGAGTCTGGCTCTCAACTAGAAGTTCCAGGTTCAAATCTGATCTCACAGTCACTTCTGTCTTATTCACCTTTGTTAAAGAGCACCAAGGTTCAAATCTGCTAGGAATTCAGATGCTCTGTCTGCTGTAGTAAACCACTTGCAGTTCCTTCAGATGCAATTCATCATTCAATCACAGATTTTAAAGTGCCAAGCTCCCTTGGATTAAAGATACACTCCCTGATTTTCATGGTATTTTATTTGGCTTTATTTAGTTTCAATACACCAATGATGACATTCACTCAGAACATCTAGCTATTCAATGAAAAAACAAACAAATCACATCTATTATTAACTTTCAAACATTGTCAACTTAAAATTTAGCTTTTTACCTGCTTAAATAACAAGCTATTAGCAATCATTTTAAACTATTCAGTAATAGTCAGTATTCCTAAATGAAATGACACAATTGATTAAGTTTGTTATACATATGACTTCAAGAACTCACAGAGTTTCTCTCTAAGTCTATTACCACCCAGGGTATGCTAGTTTTACAGACATGATATGCGGGTTTCACTTTAAGGCAATGACAGAATGATGTAACATGCTTTCTCTCTGCAATAGCACTCTGCTCATGTTGAAGTGAAAATCTATTCAGAATGTTCAAAACAGCCTTATGTAAACAAGTTCTTTCACAATAGAAGAGAAATAGAAGCCAAACAAAATTTTAGTTGTTCTAAAACCTGGGCCTAGCTTTTCGAAGCTCTCTTAGTGCTAAGATAGTCGAAAGCCAATGTTAATGTATGGCAGTTACGACTATCTTAGTGCTAAAAGAGATTCGAAAATCTAGGCCCTACTGTCTATCTCTCATTATGCTTAGTTTCTGTCTTTTCTCTTTTCTCTTTGTCCCCCTGATATATTCAGGTGTTTTTTTGATGATTTTCATCCACATGTTGAATTACTGGAACATTGCTGAAAGCATGTAAACCCTAATTTACTCACTCTTTCACAATTAAATTCATTCCAGATATTCAGTAGTTGTAAAGTAGTAATTGCCTTTAAATGCACTGAGACAAATCATTTGAGACCGAACTGTATTCAAATGAGGCTCCATATAACTCTTAACTTTAGGTTCAATATAATCTTGAATTTGTAAAACTCTTTCAAAAAAGATAATCAAGCATATTTTTCTTATAAAATTAAAAATTTATTTATCGAATTTTTCAACATTTGGGTAAATTTTTTTTTGTTATCAATGGTTGTAACAATGAAATGGGTAGTTCCAGTTGCAACGAATAGCCAAATCAGTCATAATAGAAATGTGTAAAAGAGAAAAAGAATTATTTCCCAAAACATTGGGGAAATACTCATATGTAACCGATAGTAGATATTTCTGTTACATTTGTAAATTATGATTGTAAATACTTGAACTGTGATAGATTAATAATGATTTGTGAAAAGTGAAAATATTCAGTCGTGAATATTTTTAGAGGCATATTGATTGATAATAACTTCCCAAGAAAACCATAATAGTTGTTCTCATTGCATGTTCTCTTTTGCATTTTTAAAACCTGAAATCAGATTGTTATACATGTATGTTTGATGAATGATTTCTTTCTGAATACAAATTTTATTTTGAATACTTTCAACTTTCCACCAAAATTATGGATCACAAACCTCAGGACAGGGCTTTATGCGACACAATACTTGTTCGTCTTTGCAGTGTTTCATAATACATTGAAATATTCCATAATAATTCATGATAATAAATGTTTCAAAACCACTGACAATGTGGTAATCAAGATTTTGTATTTTGCTTATGAACCATATTTCAATTAGAAAAAAAGCTAATTTTCTTTGGTAGAACTGACTGTCATGAACATTCTATTGTTTGGTTTCAAAAATTTAGATGTGATGATTTTTCACTAAGATTACCTTAGTGTAATGTTGAAATATTCTGTTAGTACATTTGTGCAACAGAACATTAGTGAAATATTTGTGTAATTATGATTACAGTGTGCAAAATACTATAATGTATGCAGTGGCTTTGTGGTGGGGAAAGTGCTCATGCCAAAAATTTGACAATCATTAAATTTGTTATTAGTAATTCCATCATATATTCAACAAGCCATTATTGCATGGCAATTATCAGGTGTTCTGTCATTAAAGTTCTAACCTTATTTTTTTAAAATGTATAAACGTTTCAGACAACACAGTTATCAAGTTCTAAGTGGCATTTAAGTTAGATAGTTATTTTTTTCATCAAATGGTGTAAAAATACCAACTGCTTTTAAAATTTGGATCATTTGTCATGGGTCTTGAAGTTTTAATATGGTTGATATTTTGGGGTTTGTACATCTTGAACTGTAACATGTTGTATATTATGTATAGATGAATGGTTGTGCTATTGGTTGGTTAATGGAAGGTTATTGTCCACTGCGGTTGATATGCAATGAAATAAACAATAGATAAAATTTTCAATTTGTTTGTTATATTTTTGATTGTTTACTTATTTTGAAGAGAAAATAACAAATGAGATTTTCCTCAACTTCAACTTTGTTTTTCTTAAACTATTAGGGTAGAGTCTATAGACATATATGTATTTCAATAGCTATTTCAAAGAGATAGGAGTCCCTGTGGAGTGGTCAAATTTGCAAAACATTTCAGTTACATGAGCAGAAATTTTATATTTAGCTGATCAAAATCGAAAAAACAAGACTGTAGGATACATATTTGTGACTGTCTATTTCTACCAATAATGTCCCATTCAACTAGCTGCCTGGCCATCATACAGACACAAGAATTTGAAAATAAACAATATTCAAAGTATATATGATATTGATAACAACATACCCTCTCCTTCACCGGTAGTATTTTGACAAATGGGACCGGATACAATCTCATTGAAATCAGATTGAAACTTGCCACTCGTTCCTCGCTGCAAGAAACGCAACGAGGGACAAGTTCGAGCTGATTTCAATGATATTGGGTCCGGATATTGATATCTTTATTTCAAATTTCCTGTTGATACTAACAAAAAGGTTTATTGACATATCTTTCAGGTTTTTTTTAACAAAAGTGAATATTTTAACGATGATCTTTACCTATACGATGGGTACGGAACCAAATAATTAATCGGCGTAGATAATTGCAGGTGGCACTGGGTAGGATTTTAGATAAAAGTCATGAATCAATCGTACGTGCATCTCCTGCAGATTCAAGGTACAATCAATCGCATGTGCATCCCATGCAGAATAAAAGGTCCTGTAACGTACAATGAAAGAAATCCACGTGCATCTCGTGCTTTCATTGAATAAACCAAGGACGGGCTCTTGAATAAACAAAACACGCTCAGTCGCACGTGCCGCTCGTGCAGATTCAAAATATTTTGTATATAGCATGAAAACTCCCACGTGCAGCTCATGCCTTTGGTCTCCTCTCATGAAAACAATCGATGACAGGAACTTGTGATTAATTATAGAATTCACGAACACATAATGTAAGAAGCTCATAATATATTTGTAACATTTCTGGCAGACATGAAAAAAACCGCCTAGAAATTTCTTAGACGATTTATGTTTTTGAAGTTATCATGGTTTTGACATGACTACCTTGGTTGAACAAGATCTCCGTGGATAGAAATAGAATCCTTAACTTACAGATATGGTGTGCTCTTGTAAACAAATGTTGATAATATAATATTAGTCTTATCTGGACCGAAAACCGTAGAAGAGTCAACTTAGTGTCAAACATATTAGTCCGGGGAAACATTATCTACAGACAAGTCTTAATGACATATTTATCATTCCCTTATGTATATTTTTAATGATTTTGCTTCTAAGATGCAAGATAACAAACGTCAAAACATGATGCATCAGCAAATATTATTAAAGGCGCTATTGCACGCTTTTCTGGTTCACATTAGCTATTTTAAAGTCATAGTCTCATTTTTGTAAGGCAACTAAACTGAACTAATTGTTCTTCACGAACAAAATCTGATCACTAACACAAATATTTCCTTACGCATTTTCAAAGATTTTCATTTTTATGCCCGTTTTACAGTTTTGGATGAAGCAGCTTATTGGCGTATGCCGTTTCAGACCGATGAGGTACCGAATCAAGTGCAATCCCATCGCGAGTACGAAACACCGGAAATCTAGTCATCGCAGCGCCGATACTTATGACAAACGCATTCTTCACTGAGTTTACCACCTTTTTGTTATTTCTATATTTGAAAAAGCGTAAGCTATTAGCTATTTTCATTGGATATTCAGCTGGGAAATTTTATGTGTTCTTCGTCACGGCCTTAGCGAAATGACGTGGTAAGGACTAACGCTCGCAAAAAACATAATATTCGGGTAGGGTAGGGTAGTTTGAACTTCATTATTGAGGGCTAGAATGCCTGCAGAGTTCTGAAAATTGTTGCAAACGTCAGGGGAAAGATTTCTGTGAGTGGTGAACTATTTGTCCGGCATTTATTACAATTTGCCTTGCAAAAATGAGACTATATCTTTAAGGTATGTGAGGACGTAGGAATTCACTTTTCAATGAAATGAAATACTCATAATTCATTACATTTGACATGCAATCAACATTGAATATCTTAAGACAGCCGCTGTCTGCTTGGGACATATAAATAATCTATGTTTAGTTTTCACAAACCGGATACATTATGGACAGTTGACAAATTGAAAGTAAAGTGGGCAGCGATTGAATTTTCCTACACTTTGAACTGAGAACAAAGGTTGAAATAAAGTTTATTGTTATTTTTCTTCATTTCTCCTCAATTTCATGATGTTAATTTCTATTGCATCGTTTTAATATTCATATACGGATTTAATCATTGATAGAGAAAATCATCAAACCAATTATCTTGCTAACTAGAATGTTCTTAAAACTATTCCACTACGCATTTTGATATTCTTAACGTTCTCGTGACAATACTGCACTTTATGAAAAACATCAAATTGTATTGCAACGTAATGTTATTACTACTTGATCGAATTTTTAATGCACGGTGTTTTTAGTGTAATCACCACGAAAGATAACCCATGCTCTCTGCAATTTCGGTTTGGTACGCGGAATCACGAGATTTGGTCACTGCGTTCAAACCGGAGGCATTTTAATTACTGACGTGTCAATTCCAATGCTATAAAACTAAGATTAAGGCCAATTACAGAAGCTTTACCAAACCTAAAATCTGCATGCACCGAAACACGATAATGTAATCAATGTATTATCTGTTCGTTCCTCTTATAACCAAATGGGTCATTAGAATGCATACTTTTACTGAGAGCTAGTCTGCAAAACAAACTCGCAATTGTTGTTCCTTCGCCAGAGTTACGGACTATTAAATAACTTTTATAGAAGTTTAATGCTGACAAGATATGATACAAATGTTGATTGTCTAGAATGATAATTGTGATGATGGTGTCGATGGTTGAAAGTACACTGTAAGAATGATGGCTATTTACAGCTAAAGTAACATGAAAAACTTATTTTCATAATTCAATAAGATTTTTGATGAGAAAAATAAACTTAAAACGAAAAATTTAAGAATGATAGTGGTAAATATAATGGTAAAGAAGATATAGAATACGATGATTGTGTGAGCGGTTTACATGGAAACGACGGAGGCGATGATGATGATAATGAGTTTCAGATGATGATGAAGATTGTGATGATATTGGTAAAGATAATTATGAAGGTATTGATATGAAAATATGAAAATGCTTTTCAAAGGTTATTTTGATATGAGCGAACATGGAACGAATACGTCCATTGTAAAAGAGAATGAATGACGACACACATGTTCTTGACATTGATAACGAAAATGATATATTTATATATTTGGACCGATTGGTATAGGTTGTGGCCATGAGTATAAACCGAAATACTTTTTAAAATTGTCCTTGCCTTTTTGAAGTAATCTTATTATGACAATTTTAATGCAAAATTTACCAGACACTCATGGCCTTCTCTTCACATACGATACCAACCGGCCCAAACCCGTTATCCTGTTTACACATAACGTTGACATGTCCCTATACTTAATAACTTATCAAAACATCCACCCATTAACCTACGTTTACCACTTCTTAGCAATGTAACCATACACCGACTATGTAATGCGTCCTCTGAGGTTTCTAAATAAACTAATGTAATCTTTATCAGGAAAAGCGTGAGAACTGTGCCCTCTGTTTCTCCAGTAAGGCTCTATTCTACCGATATGTTCATATCAGGAATAAACATGTAAGGAATTTTAATTCCTCTTCAACAAATTTGCTTATAAACGTAAGTATAAATAAAAGGCCATCTTGGATATTCTCGCTCTTTTTCATGTGAAATCTCAATCAGATATCTACAATGATGATTTCATCTTTCATTACAAATGTCTTTTAAATGAGATTTGATTATAACTTTGACGTGTAATAAATTTTTCCTTCCACAATTTGCTTTCAAAAGTAATATTCCTTTTAAAGGGAGAGTAAACATTCATTAGCATGGCGGTTCCATACAGCAACGCAGCGAGCTCGTGTGCCCATACCATAAGCCTGAATGACTTCACACACATTGCTGTTGGCCCTGCCGTGAGTTTATCTAGTAAACTCGACTTTGTTTACAGCTTGTGATAAGTTGGAATTACAATATGTCAAAATAAATAAAAAGAAAGACAGGCTCAAGACAGATTACGCTTTGCGACTAGCGGAGGTCTGTCTATCATGAAATTCAATACATGAAGTGGTTTCTCGTATTTCTGTAAATAAGCAAATTCACTCGTAAAAAATAATATCGTTTGTAAATACAAAAGTTAGAAAAACTATTAAATCTGTAATGTTTCATTTCTTCGTTATTATGTTTGTTACATTAACCAACTGATATAACCATCTAACTGTACATGTTTATCTGACATGCCATACACAAAACGTTGTTAACAAAGCCGATAAATGGATGTTTGCAAACTTATTTCTGTGTAAAATGTAATTTACGTTGCCAATAAATATGTATTCATATGAATAGACGAATGGGAACCTGTTGGACTGCTTTGTAATTGTATGTCGAATCATCAAATAACAATTGTTTAAACTCTGACAGTAAAATGAAATGTATCAACCTCTTCTTTCTCTCTCTATATAGATAGATACATGTTGATAAGAAGGTAGATAGATAGATGAATGAATGAATGACCATTTGGTATGGAATGAAATAATGAATCAATGAATAAAAGATAAATGAATGAATGAAATAATATATAGAATTCAGAACTTTATTACTATTACAAATTTAATGAATGAACCATGTTGAAGCCAGTTAAACATCAAAATTTACGTTTGATTAATGGCGGGCACCAGCATCGGTATATTGTCCTGCTCTCTATCTAAATAGAGACTTTATTTATACCTTTATTTTGTCCATTTACTGAACCGATAGCACCAGTCAGTTTTTAGGCCAAATGACAAAATTGATATCGTTTAGCATAGGTGACCCCACAATATCACCGAGTGTCTCTTTAAAGGGTTTTAGCACGTAGATAAAGGGATCTCACGAAAACAAAAATGAATATTTTCTATTGCAAGATAATGTCTTAAGTTTTAAATGAATGTGTTGATAAGTTAAGCTATGCGAATCCATTTAACTATCTCGAATGATTAAAAGTGTTCACACAAAAATGGTCGCAAGTGATTTAAGCTTGATATATGATTTTTTGTTTACAACTACGGTTGTTTGGTTTGATTAATGGGATGTTTTGACCCAACTATTGTTTTATTTGGCGAAATTTGAAGAAATAAATTTTACAAAAAACGTGCTACTGCCCCTTTAAATACATTTGCGCTTCTCCCCAGCTATTCCTGATACTGATTTTAAGTGTGTTGGAGAAACGACGGAAGGCCAGAAGATGTCGATGTTGTGGAGACAGACCTGGTCTACTTGTGTAAGTAATTTTACCGAATTCCAATATTCACAAACTTTCCTAAAACAAATATTTTTATATTCTTTTATTTTTGAACACGAATTCCCTCCGAAATGAGAAGTGTCATTTACAACAAATCCCTTCAGTAAGTGGTTGCCTCTGTTTAGTCACGCCAACTATAGCGGGATCCGTACATTAACCAGCAAAAACGCAAGATTAATAACTGTTTACTGACGTCGTTTTGAACTTTTAAATAGGCAGTCTTTTTTCCTCATTTATCACTTATATATTGTCTGCCGAATTTTAAGCTGTATAACTGAATCAATACTTTTCTGAAATGCCACAGACATTCTCTCACGGCGTTGTGTAGTCACGAGTTCTCTCCCTTATACTATTAATTTCATACAAGTTTTCTCGATGTTGGATTTAGAAGATATAACATAAGGGACAAGCATGCACTGGAGTGGTCTTCGAAGAGCATTTGGAGGAGAGAATGGTGTTTATAAAGGGCGTTTATTGGAGAAAATGGTCTTTAAAGGACCACAGAGTATGTTGTTGTAGTAAAATATGTAAAACTTCATATGGTGAGATCATATCGAGAAGTAATGGTTATTCTGAAAATTACAATTTTAATACTTTTCACTACAATATGGTTAAATTCGTAATTTGTGATCGAAAACAGGACAATGGCGCAAACCTGTGACTCAGGGCCTCCTTTCACAAAGCCCTAAGTTGATCGTAAGTCACTAAGGTAACCATAGTGCAATGTTAAAGATGTCACTACGGTAACCTTAGTGCATTGTTAATAATAGGAGGGTTAACCTTAGTAAAGGTTGTTTTGTGAAAAGTTTGTAACTTATTTACAAAAGAAATATGATAATGAGGAGTTGTTGGTGTTATTTGGGTCGTTTATCTAGTATAAATGGGAATAGGACGTAGACTTTCGACATTTTAACCTTTTCGATTTTCATTGAAAACTAATAAATTTATAAAAATTGTCATTTTAGAGATTAAGGTGCACGCTTAGCGAGGGGATTCGAACTTAAATTCGGACATTTGGTATTTGGCTCTTATTTTGGCCACATACAAGTTCATGAAAGATACCAAGCGTTATTTTAAAGGGCATTTAGAGGGGGTAAAAGTTGTTATATAGCTTGTGGGGAGAAGAATTGTATTTAAAGGTCATTTAGGTGATAGAAAAGTCTTTAAAACCATTGAGAGGATAGAATTTTCTTTTAGGCCATTTAGGGGAGAGAATTGTCTTTAAAGGACATTTAGTTGGTGGAGGGGGTGGTCTTCAAAGGTCTTTTAGGGAAGATGATGTTTTTGAAGGGAATTTAGGGGAGACAATGATTTAAAAGGGGATTTAGGGGGAGTTTGCATTTAAAGGCCATTTTATGAACCTTCCATGAATGTTTTTTTTATATCTTTATTGCAATAAATATTTGATGGTAATTGACGTATTTGTTTTTGTTTGGCTTTCTTCATTATTCATTGATTTACAAAACGAGCGGCACTGGAACAAGGCACCAGAGTTGTTCACTAATTTTGCATAGTAAATTCAAAGCCTCTGTCCATCTGTTTTCATGTAGACCATTCTGCTCTAGTTTTGCAAATGCCTGTTCTACCCGGGGTTATAAAAATATCATTATTAGATATATTCATATTCCAATCAAATACTACACCATAGATAACACACTACATGGAAACCAAGTTGAAACCTACAATATACAAACATATGGAAACCAGTCTGAAACCTACAAGGATGAAACAACATTAAACCAAACATGGAAACTAGGAAGAAACCAACATTAAAATAAACATGGAAACTAGGTTGAAACCAACATTAAACTGAACATGGAAACTAAGTTGAACCCTACAATAAATTAACATCATGGAAACCCAACAGGATCCCGCTTGGATAGTGTGTAATGTTCCGTGATTGAAACCAAACGGATACTATGTAAATTCGTAGTTTCAAGTTTCAGAAATCCAGATAGAAACTAAATAAACCTTGTCTGGATACCAAGTGGAAATATTGGTTTCTGTCTCGTTTCATGTTAGTTTCCGCGCTCTGTAGTGATTTGGGGAGAGAATGATCTTTATGGTCGCATTTAGAAAAGAGGTTGGCATCGAGACATGCTTTCTGACCTCATACGTGTCAAGAAAGTTTGGATATACAACAAGTAACAATAATTCATGTTTATTATTTGTTTCCAATTTCAAAACTGTCATAAATGCATGTCTTTTCTTCTCCAGCCCAGTGAATCTTCTGGATGGAGACGAAGACAGGCTGGCCTATGCAGCAGCGTTTGGGTCCACAGCGAGTAACTGCCTGACCCTCTTTCAAGGGGGATACATCACAGAGCACACCCCTATGTGGTCCCAGGGTACTGTAGGATAACTATTTTAGACTTCCAGGTGTTTCTTATCTATAGACGCGTATACAAAATAAATAAAGAAAACATCGATATGTATAACATAGGATGAAGAAGTCGAATCGAAATACCGGAGTAATAAAAAGAAATGCATGAATTAAAAGTTGAAATGACATAGACTACAGGATCACGTCAATATGATTATCAATTATTAATGGTTTCATTAGTATTGTTCATGTAGTTCAATAGTGAAATTTTGGATGGCCAATTTTGATTAAGTATAAATGAGTTAGTATAATGATAATTGTTTCATTCCTTTCGCAGTGCTATTGGCCATGGTTGCTGTCACGGAGATGGGAATCGATTTCTACCCTTTCTTCGCATGTCTTGGTAAAAGGGACAGTATAGTCTGGTCCTTTGTGGGCTTAGCGTATTCAATTATCTGGTGAGAATGTCTTACATGTTTCAAATTATTATCCTTCTGGTGCTTTTTTCACATAGCCTTAGGTGATCGTAAGTTACTAAGCTAACCTTAGCCGTGTTAAAATGGCACTTAAGGTTAATCGTGCTAAAATTTCGTTATGAAAGCGCGCATAGTGATATTCTTGTGACGATGCACAATATAAGTCTGTTCCAATCTACTAAATTTTCAGAATTTTTTTCCTGTACTGCATTTACACGCCAACAGGGATTTTAGATCTACTACTTCTTACGTCGTTTGTGCTAGAAACCACGTCATTACATTCAACACTAAACTGAATCTAGACTTTTGTCGAGTGGCCTATAATCAAGAAATGCATTCTTAGAACCATTTAGATACGTTGAACTCTAATATTAAGTATTAAGCCACTTTGCATTTATTTTCAGGTTTCTTGTCAACCTAGGTCATGTGTTCGAATGTATAGACGACACAGAGTGGGTGTGTATGATATTTCCCTTTGTCTTATAATTTCACAATATAAACCGAATTAATATAAGTACATAATCATACGTGTCATACAATTTTCACGAAACGATTTTATTGTATTCGTTACCCTTGCGATATTACCTTGTCTGTAAAATAACGAGTTTACATGCTTGTTTTGCTTTCATTAATTTAATCTCAATTATCCATACACTTATCCAAAGGTAAAGTTCTACTACATTTCACAAATATATTGTATCTTTAGTTATGAAGTCATCATCAGGGTGAGATTGACCAACTCTAATTTGGGAAGTTTTTCTTGAACAGGTTCATAACTACATGTTTTTTCAAAAAGTTTCTAATTATACCAAACCCTAACACCGTATCATCTTTGTGTAAATGTTTCATTAAATTACAGGTGTTCACAGGTGAGCCTATCGTAATTTAGTTACCTGTCCCCACCTGTCGTCTTTACCTGGATCTCTTTATAGTAAACCCAAATATCATATCATCTTTGTGTAAATGTTTCATTTAATTACAGGTGTTCACAGGTGAGCCCATCATGATTCAGTTACCTGTCCTCACCTGTCTTCTCTACCTGGTTCTCACCTTTCTCTGGAGGTTCATGTCTGCTGTACTGGCTGGTTTTAAACACCTCGCTGCATCGTCGGTATGTCCCTATCATGTCATTTGTCGTAGGTTACATGCACATCATGAACATGCATCGCCCCTAGAATATTTCGATGTAAATGGGGATGAGGTCGCTCTACTGTGTCACCAATGTATAATGTTAAATGCAGTCTCCACACCAGGGGAACAGGGTTTTTTTTACCGAAATTTGGACGAATTATGAAAATTGATATAGAGTTACTTTGAAACATGATCATTTGAAATGTCTCTTGTTTATGCGATTCTTCCCATTTCTTGTCATATCGTCAGACGGATGACGTGGAACTTCTGCACGTGTTTAGTGATACCAACGCGATCAAAGCCAAGGTGTGTCATTATTGTATAGTTTAATCTATATGTATGTATATGAGTACATGCTTCTTATCAGTAAAGGCATGAGATGTGCCATGTTTCAGATTTGCATTGATATAATGATAACTACTTACCGAAATGTTCGATGGCTTATTGATATTTTCCTGCTTGGTGTATCTTGTGGTGATACGCATTATTTTATATACGCTTCTTTTCATTTCTCTACTTTATTCCAATTCCTAACTTATAAATCGACGTTGTATTAAAATTCCAATAAAATAGATGGAAGTTGTATATTGCAATAATGTTAATGTTTTATTGGTTAAATAACACTATTACGTGCACCCAGCCTTTATCAGTTTTTAAAAGTGAGCTCAATAACACCTGTTATAAAGTTCAAATCATTGTTTGTTTACAGGCGAAGTTCCAACTTAGCAGAAGCCATCAGTGTCAACATGTGACTCAACTACTAATGGGCGTTCGTTCTACTTTACCGTCGTTAGTAGAAATTTTGTCTTATGTTTAAGAAAAACCACTTAACATTTTCGAAAACAGCTCATCTAACAAAATAAAAGCTTTATCAACGGAAGTGCAAAACTAACACTCGTTTGTGTGACTAATGTTTTTTTTCGGAATCAAGCATACATGTATAGGTATTTACCAAAGGAAAAATGCATACCTTATTTTCAGTTTCACTAATTTCTCGCGATTCTATAATGAGAGTTAACTTTCATCAAAAACGAAATTATGAATGAGATTGTTGCAGCTGTCGGGAGTTTTAAAACGATGTCTTTCACTAAGCGTTGATATGGGCAAAATCATGAGTCTTGTATTGGCCCAGTTTTCTGGTCGGCCCATATTTTCGATAGTAGCCAAGTCGTCAAATAACATGGTATGGTCAGTGGTACTTAAAATCAAATATTTGGAATAATTTTAAGCATTTATTTCCAGTGTAGAGATGTATGACACGAGTGTGTGGAGTATTCTTTCATATCGTCAGGACCCGACTTTCCGCTTCTCACCCAGAATAACCGCCACCGTCACCGTTACATTGCTGTGTTTGTATGAGGTATTTCAACTTTTGCCTTTACGTTTAATCCCTATGCATGTGCTATGATTTGAGAAAATTTTATTGAGGTGAGGGGTTTTGGGTTTTAACGCCGCTTTCAAGAGTATTTCACTTATACCACTGATGCTAATATTATTGCAGGGAGAAAGCCCGCAACACCACTGTGGCTATGCATTGCAGTTGAACTAGCGAATCATTGATGGTGCTACGCTGAAATTCAATGTAGCATTACACTGAAACCTCACTGTTTATAGAGCAGTTGTCTATTGCAGATAAAGTTGCCGAGCCCCTGGCGGGATTCGTACCACTTTGTCCTAAGGCGAATTCCCTAACCACTGCGCTATCCCTCCCCCTGTGTCGTTTGACATTTACGAAACGATAGTGATTTTTAGTATAACGGGGGCAATCCCATTTGTACTCAAGTTTCCATCAATGTTGTCAAAACACAACGTCTGCAGCATACCACCTGTCAAGGACCCATTGACTCGGTGAAGCTGGTAGTTTTTGTTTTTTTTATAAAAAGTAATAAGTGTTTTAGGCTATGGTTAAGGAATTAAGCCCCTTTGAACAGCTGAGTTAATTATTGATAAATAAAAACCATTTGAAGAAAATTCAGGAGTGGTCAAACACGGTCATCTTCTTCTCAAGAAGCAAAATGCCTAGAAAACTGAAACATTGTGTACAGATACCTAAGCTATATGGGGATTCTAATTCATAGATTTTGTGACTCGGTGACACCAAATTAGGGTCCCAGGAGCTATGCCTTTAATACTTATTTTCATTTTCTTCTCTGGAAGTAAGAGGCATAGAAAGCTAACCTTTTATACAGACTCTTTAGCCGAGGGGATTCTAATTTATGGATATGGCGACCATTTGGTCCTTAATAAGGGCCAAAGGGGCCACGCCCTTAAAGCTTATATTCATGTTCTTCACCAGAGGCAAAAGGTCTAGAAAGCCGAAACTTAGTGTACAGACTACTTAGCTGATGGGGACTCTAATTTATAGATTTGGTGACCCTGTGACCCCTAATAAGGTGCTCTAAAACTATATCCATCTTCTCCCCAAGCAAGAGGCCTAGAAATCCCAAACATTGTGTATAGCCTCCTCATCTGATGAAGATTCTGATTTGGTTTACCCTTTGACCCCTATTCAGGGCAACGCCCATATAGCCTATTTTCATTTAACTCCCCAGAAGCAAAATTCATAGAAAGCTGAAACCTTGTGTAAAGACTCTGTAACTGTTGCGGATTGTAATCATAGATTTTTACTCCCCTAGGGGTCACAGGGACCACACCCTAAACACCTAATTTCATAAACCTTTTTTGTCTAATTTTTCAGAAAATCCTAGAAAATTTAATTTGATGATCTTTTTATAGCTCATATTGTGACCCTGTGATTATTCATTTTAAAAAATATATAGAAAGCCTGATGAGCTATAGAACCAATAGCTCTATTTGTGAAAAAAAATGACATGGTTTTATTTCAAATTTTCAGTTGGGTCTGATATCATTCCTATCAGTTGAGAAGCTACTAATATACGCCAGAGAGGCGGTACATAACAGTAGCACATCAGCTGATATAGCGACAGTGGTCGGTCCAGACGGTTATAGACACGTAGACCTGTTTCTCTCCACTGTCAAAAGTAAGTCATACCGAAAAAGTCTCACAATGTCATTGAAAAGATCTACAATTCGCTCTTTCAGTTATCATTCAACCCAATTCAAAGTTAATCCAGCACTCTTCAGACTATATGAGCTGCTTGTTGGTTGTCACATTTCAAATTACAAAACATTAAAGTCTGCACAAAATGCACGAGAATCTGTCTGGTTCCTTCCCAAATTCTCGTGGTCTATGATTTGCACGTGCAATTTGGTCTTTTCTATAAAAAAAAAATCAACTTATTATCGCGGCTTTTTTCTTCTCGATAATGACATTGGATTTAGTCAATCTGATTAAAATTATATCATAGTTTTACTTCGCTGCGTTACGCAAATTATAGTACAGCAACAGTATGATTTCATTTTAATGAAAGTGTAAATCGGACAGTAATTTATTAAATATTAAAAAATATGTGTGTTTCTATTTTGACAGTGTGCTGGTATGTTGCATTCGGCATTTCATCCTCCGTTATCCTGAAATACATAATCGACATCTTCATCAGTTACAAGATTCAGATGAAGCGTCTAATAAGGGGAGACCATTCCTATGTTCCCAAACACTGCGTGGAACTGCCGCGTAGTAAAATACTGGTAGGGATCACGTATTTTTCTTCTTATTATTATTATTATTATTATTATATCATTATTATTATTATTAGTAGTAGTAGTAGTAGTAGTAGTATTTTCATTGTCGTTTTTATTATTATCATTATTGTCATTATTATTATTGTTGTTATTTTTATCATCATCATCATCATTATTATTATTATTATTATTATTATTATTATTATTATTCATTCATTCATTCATTCATTCATTCATTCACTTGATACATACATGTACAATAATTAACTTATAAGCGAATGAGTAATTATCACAGATATAAAATAAACCCTTTCAGTGTGATTCTTATAAGATACAACAAATTTAAAACACCCTTTTAAGGGAGATTACTTCCATATTCCACATAAATGTCTGGTCCTCTGCTCTTACTTAAACAAAGCGTATTTACACTTACGTAAAAATTTCTTTATACAAATCGAATCGGAAACGCAATCTGTGTAACGATCGAAGAAATAATTGACAAATAATTAACATTAAATAACATTTAACTATACAGCAAATCTCATTTAAATAGGATCCTATACTATTGTTGCACTACATTATGCAAATGAGATGAACATATTTTAATGAGATTTAATTGCAACTGTAGCCATTTTGAAATTCGAGACTCTTAGATTTCATCACAAATTTTGACTTATTCAGAAACGTCTTCATTTACAGGCCCACAGTCTGATGTACTCTGGATCACAAATTGCCTACATATTATGGGGTGAGTTTTTTTTTTATTGTTTTTTTTATATACCTTTCTAAAATGAAAAAGTTCATTGTTATTCGTTCCGAGAATCTTCACCATTAAAATTCATGTGGACCTTGTGTAGAATAAATAATTATTCTTTATATCCAGTTACCTATATGTATATACATTTTACTTTGTAACATGCCAAAGATGGCTTTTCCGTCTCATTTTTACACCCTTGGAACTTCGATTGGTTTCTCCAAAAGAAATATCAATTTAAGGAATTTTTATGCCTCAGGTTATGTAGTGATGATTTCTACCCTGTTTTGTTGTGGAATGCTGCTCGCCTACCTCGTTATACTGCCACTGTTGGGACTCGTCCCCGATATACTGCTAAAACCATTCTACACTATCCTGTAAGTAGAACATTTGTAACTCTAAATTGTCTATCTTTAAAAGTTCTTGTTTTTCTATAGTCGAGGAACCAGAAAAAACTGGTTCATTGAAAAATATTCCTCATAATAGAAAAGTTTATTTTGAATAAGAAAGGAGCCTCATAGAATTATGCATTTCAGAAGTTGTTGTTTAGTTAAATTCAAAACTATAATTGTTTTTAAATGTTATGTTGAGGTAAGATACTATTGTTATTAACAGCAGTCTTTTTGTTAGACTTGCGGATTCATACACAACACTAGTACTTAAGGAATACACTTTTAATACCATTTTCAGGCATCGAGCGCAAGCGAGTTCTGTAACATTCTAAAAGGTTCATGAGTTAAATGAACATATATACTATTATTTTCTTGATCAGTAATTAGTACAATACTCAACAAGCAAAAGCTAAATCGAATCCTAATTTTATCTACAGAGTGAGTGCTGTTCTATATCTCGCGAATGAAAATACGATTGTCAACATAAGTTGATTGTTAATGATGATCAAAGTATAAGTGTAAGATGAATCAAAGGAAAGTTAACTTATTAGAAGTGGTTGAATCACAGTTATCATGTCTTATTCTATTTTCAGACCAACTTTTATTGTGTCATACATCGTATACTTCCTACAGATTTTCATGTCCAGAAAAATTCTTTTACAAAACGTCCAATTCTGTAACAGCGTCACTCATGAAAAGAGAAAATGTCTCGCTCTAGACAATAGGTGAGTAAATGCATAAGCTCATTCTGTATATTTCAAACACCATTTGATGGAACATAATCTACAATCGAACCAGAGCAAGGTGACGTCACGATGGAATTAAAGGGCTTACATGTAGTAACGCTTGAATGACAGATCGTATCTTCTGACAAATGTCACATTTTTTTAATTTCTTATTTTAATTTCATCACGAGAAAAATAATATCTTGTTAAGGCCCATTTTTGGGACGCAACAGACCATTGTATTATGACGTTGGCAATAATAACGTTTACAAATTACTGTATAATTACACATGTGCACAAATGACATATCTATGTATGACACTTGCCATGTTTGATCATAGAAGTAATAATCAAACAATAATATTTATTCATAATTCTATGCAATCAAACACATTATTTATGCTGCATGCAGTCTTGGAATAATTGTTATATTTGTCCATTGATGCCATGGATCCAATAATTTATGTTAAATCGTCAAAGGATGATAATATTATTTCCCCTGTTACGCCACCTCTCCCAGACGAGTGTACCACAACGTGTCGTACTTTCTGTTTTTCTACCACATCCTGTTGGGTCTCTACACGTGTCTGGTGCGGGTCGGGAAGGGTATCGTCCTCGGAGTCGTCTTCCTGGGTCGGATTGACCGCAGTGGACTGGTCAAGGGATTCGAGCATTGGGATACAGGCAAGTGACCCTGATATTGAAAAGGATTAGATGTTTTGGTACAGATATCGTCATCGTTGTCAGGCGCTCCATGTTTTCTCATACAGGCATGTATTACCATCGGCTATAGTCGTCGCCCTCTACGACTGTCCGTTCGCTGGTACCTTTCATCAGATCTTTCTGAAGCTTTCCATGAGTATTCCCACCTACTGGAGTGGTGCCTTTTGATTTTAAAGAATTCTGATTATTTTTTGTTTCCGTGGACATGTTGAATTATTACTCTATACGTGGATAGGTTTGTTTCCGAGGCAGAACTTAAAAACCACTCCAAAAATATTTATCAAAATTTCCTTGTGAAAACCTTCTGATGTGGTTCCCTTGGGTTTTTTTCCCATTTCTATAAGATCGATTTTGCTTAATTTCCATGGAAACAAGCTGAACAAATTACATGGATAGTTCCTCATATATTTCTGAAAGTTTTTCACCCACTGAAGTGGTTCCTTTTATTGTTTTCAGATTTCGGGGGGGAAATACATTTTATCTCTATGATTCTAAAAATATATATGTTATGAATAAAGGATATATGTTGGATATGTCATCTTCTGATGACTCTTGTGAGAGAGGAGATGATACGTTTCTGTATTTAAGCTCAACTTCCATCGGATTTTTTGAGTTCTGAAATTATTAATAATAACTATATTTTACATTGATAACTTCATGAAATATCAAAAATGATAAAGACAAGTTGAGAAAGGTTACAAATATCAGACTCGCTCTAAGATTACTTTTACTTTTATTAGATTACCATGAAAAATGTACATCTCCACAATTAATTCCTTTCAACTCCAAAACTAGTGTTTATAGAATGGTAAAGCATGAGCGCTCGTATGATATCCTCTATTACCTACTGTTACCTGTAGGTTACCTGTCCTTCGTGAGCTACCTGCAGATGGAGGAGACTCACACCCACCCCGTGCTGGTCACCTTCTGCCAGGTGTTGCTGGACGCTGCTCGATCGAGGCAGTTAGAGCGTCATGGTAAATATGGGAAAGACAAAAACAGACTTTTAGGTTCCTCTTTAAAAAGAAAGGCCATAGAAGAGAAAATTTTCAAAATGCGGATAAACCCAGTCAAATTCCCTTAAATTTTTCTTTTTAAGAAAATTAAATCTACGTAATAAATAAATATTTTCTTTTCTCTTACTGCTTGTTTTACCGACGAAATGCGTTATAAGGAAATAATAGTTTGAATATTGACCTCAGCAAAGTAACTTAAGGGCCATTCCTCAGTTCAATAGTGTGATACTCACTATTCATTTTTTTTATCCATATGATTATTAAATGTTGAATAAAGGGGTAATCCTTAGCTAATTTTGCCTAATATATGTATAAGCTGTTTTTCTGTATCAGTTTCAGTAAGTCAGATGGAACTGGTGTCCAGTGAGCGGTCAGTTCGTGTTATTGCCCGCTGGCTGAAGGCGTACACACTTATCAACAACCCCTCCCTGCGACCTGACTACCAGAATTCTGATTTAAAATCGCCAAGTTTACTTCTACCTTAAACGTTTGTCAGTAATATGTGTTGATATTGAATGAATGAATTGAGAATAAATGTATATATGCATATGAATTAAGGTATTTTATGTTATTGATTGCCGGTCAAGTATTCGATATTTATGATGAATTTGACCAAATATCTGTCCTCAAAGGTTAATAAATTCCATTAGCTATTAGCGCCTATAAACATGCTATCACTTTTACTTGCATTTGGATATCATTGACATTATTGTATGTATGGTCACCAGGCTTCAATTTAATTATATGATGTTCCGTTTTGCATGCATGTTTGAAAAACGACTTTTTTCAATTCCACGATCTCGATTATAAGAATAACATCTTAACGGATCCAAATTTTTTTATCTACATGGTATGGTAACGACGAACCTTTATATTGGTAAATGCATCATTCTCGCTCATGAAATTGATACAAACAATTAATCACTCGAAAAGAAAATATTGTAAGGGCAGTCATCAAATGTCCTTTAATGTTACTGAATGAAGTGAAAATAACATAAGATAAACTTATGTTAACTATGTTGACGTAAAAGGATAATCGCTTGCATTTGACGCCCCTAAAAACTTCTGCTGGCACAATCATTTCACGAGATACATAGTTTTGCCTCTTTATTAGTTGTCAATCTGATTGAAATCACCACTAAACAGCTATCCAGACTCCAAAAACTTCAAAACCGCGCAGCAAGGATTGTTTCCCTCAAAAGAAAACATGATGAGATATCTCCAACCCTCAAGTCCCTTCACTGGCTTCCAATCAAATATAGGATTGACTTTAAGATTTTATGCCTTGTACATAAATGCCTTCACAACCAAGCTCCATTATATTTATCTGAACTGCTTGTAAATTATGTTCCTTCAAGACCACTTAGATCCGAACATCAATCCCTCCTAAATGTGCCAAAAGTCAATCTAGCCACCTATGGACAGAGATCCTTTTCATATGCAGCAGCCACTTTGTGGAATCCTCTACCAGAAACAATAAAGCTTTGTGAATCATTGGACTCATTCAAGATATCTTTGAAAACGTATTTCTTCTCAATAGCCTTTGACTGACTCTCTACTTTCTTCTCCCAATGCGCCATGAGCATGCACGAGTGTATGGATGAGGCGCTCTATAAATAGCCATTATTATTATTATTATTATTAAATCAGATGGAATTCCGCTTGTTTAATTTCGTTTCGTTTTATTTCCGTTTCGTTTCGTTTCAGTTTAACAAGTTAGTATCGCATATTGATGATGGACAAATGTTAAGTGCGCGATACGTCATCTGATTTTAATCAGATTGTATTAGTTGTTACACACATCATGAAAATTTGCCTTATTGGTGGCAACTGTTGATGCGAACTGATATTTTCTTAAAATTATAAAATCTTTGTTCAAACACGGGAGACGTAAAATAGAGGGATAAATTACTTCATTTACCTCTCAAGATTGTCATGAAAATAAAAATAAAAATATTTTACCATTTTGTATACCCATCGAAATCTTAAAATCATTTCAAAATTGAAACATCTTCTAAATTCAATAGTTAGCCCCTCAGTGCTCAGAGCAACCTTAACCAATAGTTATAACAATGAGCTAAGACCACCTTAGTCAAAGGGAGCTGAGTGCAAATGCGCCCTTGGTAACCTACAAATATCGGGTAGTGTAGCACATCATAGTCCTGTTACCATTCGTTTTGCAATTAACATCGATTACCTGGGTGACACATGTCTATATCATGTTAATGTCTGCCATTACTGAAACATTACGAATTCAACAAAACAAGCAGAGCAATATATTGTGTAGGCTAACTTAATTAAAAATCTAATGATGCCAAATTGACCAATCGGCCAAAATGTCTTTTTCCTTTTTATTTCGCCTTGAATCTGCCATGGACCATGGTTGACTTCAAATTACCGAACGTACTCAACACACACCTAAGGTAAGAATGTCATTATCCATCTTAAATATGATCACTAGATGTTTGTATGACATTGTGTAAACTGCGATGTATGGATGTACCATCAGTTTGACCTAATAAATGCAAAGTTTTGTTATGTAATGCGTATTCCGGTATTTGACTAGTTAGAAATTGTATATACTAGTATATAAGTATTTTACAATGCAGTACAGTACACACGTTTATAAAAAGTCTCCTGACTTCTGGAAATACACTTTCGCAAAAGGAACGACTGTATTTGTATACACGGAACTCCTATAATTTAATGTTATCTGTCAGGCTAAATACCTCGAATTGTTAAAAAATGTATTTATATAACAAGCAAAAACATTACATGCATCTAGCAACAGCTGCACAACCCGAATAACAGGCCCGTAGAGTTCGTGATATTTGTTTCAAGATCATTCCATAAAGCAATCTCATTGGCTGAAAACATTAAAGGTCATGAAAATATTGCCGTCATGAGGCATTTGGCCTGGTAGATATCAAGATATTGAAGGAGCTCTGCGGAGCAGCAAGCTTCAAGATAATATACAATAAATACAATTATTGAAATGAACAACATTTCGCCGTCGGTATTTGTGTAGACGATCGCCATGTTGAGCTTGATGCACTTTTCAACAACAGGTTAAGGCTTTTTCGCGAATATACTTGCTTAAGTCCGTAAAGAGATGATAGATCGGAAGTATAACAACTGAAAAAGCATAATATCATTTCCATATTTCTATATACATTTATGACCGTTTACTGAAAAAAATATCAGCAAAAATGAAATAACATCCTTAACATATTATGACACCCTGCAAAGAAATGTTGCATTATGCATTGTATATCATCATCAACGTATTATACGCTTGAAGAGGTAACAGAGAAAATCATGTAACTACATTCTTTCAATGCCAAGCAATAAAATACAAAGATAATTGTAAACAATATGTGCAACTTGTGTGTATACATAACAAAGGGCATAATGATTATAAGGAAATATGTATTTGTGAACGAATTATTTGGACTTAGGTAAGTTGCTATTGTTACATTTCCATTTATAGAGAAATTTTAATCTGCAAATAATTATTATATCAATCGGTCTTTTTTGCGGCTATTCATTTTGTAGATTTATATTTCTTTATTAGTTTAGAATAGAATGCTATAATTCGTCAATATTAAAAAAATTGTTATGTTTTTGGCGTAATAATGACGAGATTAAACAGTATTTTTACTTCACGCAGTGCACTTTTCATATAGAAGTACTTATTCATTATGATTGTTTCAAAATTAAGATTTAAAAATCATGGATTTTGTTTTCAGATACTCTTGACGTCTGCTTTAATGAAAAGTAAAATTGAAATTTGTTGACCTGCTTGTACTTGTTATAAAAGAAACGTATTTTCTTGCCGCGTGAAGTATTTCAGAGGGGAAATAATGCGCATTTGAATTTATTTTAAAGCTTTACTCTGGTTTTTGTTTAAATCATTTTTTTTAAAGAATGAAGTTTCGAAAAGATTTGGTTTGTTTATGTGTTTCCTTTCAATGCAAGAGTAGTCGGATTCAATGTATCTATAGTAACGATGGGCAGCATATCGAAGTTCATATTAATCATATACGATGCTCTTGGGCAACAGAGAACAATATTACCTTGTCACGTGTTTACTACATGTATATTACATAGCTTTAAAATCAATCAAAATTGCTGATTTTGATGTACATATCGGCTATCATTAATTTATGAAATATTATCTTTATAGCTATCCATTTCATATTTGATATATTTAAATTGATAAATGATATTTCAGACGATTGTCAATTTGCTAGTTAATACATGTATCTTTAAGAATCATTCTGATCTCTGACATGTAAATGGTATTAGACTAAAACAATTAACTTTCCTGGAACGCTTATTTGAAAAATATAAGATATATGGTATATTTTATTCTATAAAGGACCTTCAATATATATTGCATGGTCCTTCGATCGTCATCTGAAAAGATTTGGGGAGAAACATTGCATTTTGGGGGTCAAAAATGATATTTTAACTATTTGTTTGAATTTGAATTTGAAATTGCTTTCAACATCATCAACATCAACATCAACATCAACATCATCACAAGATTTAGGTATTTAGAGGGTACAGTATGATAGTGTTTGTCTTTCACTGTGTGTGGGTCGAAAAGAAAATTCCTTTCTTCGAATTCCTTCTTTTTCAACTGCAGAAATATTTGAATTTTTGCAAACACATGAGATAAGAATTATCAGCATGATCATAAAATAACTTAGGTTATCCGATAATAATTCAATGATCGAAATACATAATTTTATTCTCAAAGAACCAACTAATGTGGTAAATTACATTAGACTCAAAAGACATGGATTAGGCTAAGCAATGGTTTAGAAAGATGTCGGATTGGCGGGAACTTTTCATTAGAAGGATATCGGGTTAACAAGAATATGTCAGAATACAGGGAACGACAGAGTACAAGGGTGTGGTTTTAGAAGGGAAGGCAGTGTATTTCTTATCAAGCTTAAAGGTAGTAAAAGGAGGGTTTGAAATAATAAAGTTGTGAAAGTGCGATTGTCAACATCTTCCCCCATCCTCATCCAGAACCCCCGACCCGTGTCTCACCTTGGCAGGTATGATGTAACTGTCACCTTGGCTGTCTTCATCTTCAAGGTTACAAGACCTCAGCATTTAACTCACTTGAAAAACAAAATATTTGATGTTTTAAAGGTGCAGTAGCTCGTTGTTTTCTATAATCAAAGTGATCTCACAAAAACGGAAGTATAGATAATACCAATCGCAAGGCAATCTTTTTTAATCAAAATAACTTCTCAAACAAACCTATCATGTTCGGTTAAGCTACACTGTACATGTTCGCGAATCCATTTCTCTACCTTAAAGGCACAAGCGCACACCAACATTCCCTATATACAACCAATGTACAGATAATAATGTCCCTCGATATTACTAACGATCCGCAGTCGGGAAATCTCACTCGTTATCTAAGTTATTTAACAAATAAGTACGTATTCAGGTTATAAAGTTGATTCTGAAAGACCGGAAGTATCAAATGCAACGTTGCAACGTTATCAACTACCAAATAAATTTGATAACAATGGCAAATATACAAAATGTATTGAAAATTAACATTTGCGATTTCTAGAAATTGGTGGTATATGTGGTATCATTCTTAACATTTGGTTTGAATAAACTTTAAGTATTTATAGTTATCTTCATGTTTTTCCAGACATGAAAAGTAAGCTCGTTGTTTTCTATAATCAAAGTGATCTCACAAAAACGGAAGTATAGATAATACCAATCGCAAGGCAATCTTTTTTAATCAAAATAACTTCTCAAACAAACCTATCATGTTCGGTTAAGCTACACTGTACATGTTCGCGAATCCAGACATGAAAAGTAAGCTCGTTGTTTTCTATAATCAAAGTGATCTCACAAAAACGGAAGTATAGATAATACCAATCGCAAGGCAATCTTTTTTAATCAAAATAACTTCTCAAACAAACCTATCATGTTCGGTTAAGCTACACTGTACATGTTCGCGAATCCATTTCTCTACCTTAAAGGCACAAGCGCACACCAACATTCCCTATATACAACCAATGTACAGATAATAATGTCCCTCGATATTACTAACGATCCGCAGTCGGGAAATCTCACTCGTTATCTAAGTTATTTAACAAATAAGTACGTATTCAGGTTATAAAGTTGATTCTGAAAGACCGGAAGTATTAAATGCAACGTTGCAACGTTATCAACTACCAAATAAATTTGATAACAATGGCAAATATACAAAATGTATTGAAAATTAACATTTGCGATTTCTAGAAATTGGTGGTATATGTGGTATCATTCTTAACATTTGGTTTGAATAAACTTTAAGTATTTATAGTTATCTTCATGTTTTTCCAGACATATTTTTGGTAAATTAAGCAAACCGGTCATCGTAGAAGAATGCCACCGTACAATAAAATTGGAGGATTTTACCAATTTTACAGTGATGCCTGCCGTAAGTTTTTATTCATTTTTGCAATTTACCAAGAGTATGTATAGAATTATAATCAGTGCCATATTTTTCGGTTGTAAAAACTGTATATCAGTGTGAAATTTCACTGTAAATGTTAATATAATTATTGTTTCACAAAACCAATTTTCAATTTTATTCAATAATCATCTATTAATATGTGGCATAGAAATCCTTTTTTTGACAATTCATGTCCTACCACACAAAACTACCGTATATTGCGTTAAACAGTAAAAAGTCCACATTAAACGTGGAAAGTGCATATGTGCATAAAGGTTTTGCTATATACTTGAAAAGAAATTTGTATGTATGAAATTAAGCTCGCACACCAACATGTTCATGTATATTAATATTTGTATAATTGTACAATATTTTTGTGATTGTACTCTGGGCCACGCGGCCTCCAATGCTGAATAGAATTTCTCTCTCTCTCTCTCTCTCTCGCTCTGAAAGTGCATGATAAAAAATGTATTCTTTCGACATTGAAACATTAAAAAGTGTTGTCTAGTAGGTCTGACTGTGAAAATATGTATCTTTCAGCTCATCATCATCTTCGTTGCCAGCCTATTACAGAGGAGGAAGAATAGAAACTGGGGACAGACATGTCCTAGCCGACCGGGGGTTCCAGTGTAATGCGCCATTCACATATATGCAATAATATAATATTCGTGTCATTAAATCAACACCAAGTAGAAGTAAAGTAATTTGTCATGGCTTTATTTGATATTTTAAGAACAGAGATTTGGTCTATCTAAAACCACCTTTTTATAACAGTTATCACACAGAATGTACAACTGCTAATGTGATAACATTTTCGGCATGCAGCTGTATAATAGTACTAATAGCAGTTATTTTGCCTTCTCTACTGTCACTGCAATAACGCAACGGATTGCGACGTCATCAACACCATGACAGTATATGATTGGTATTTTTTAAAGGTTTTGACCTCATTGCAGTGTTCGTTAGGGTCTTATTGATGTCATACATTGTGAGGTCATACAATGTACATTACAAATATAAATTGGTTTTTATACAATATGGAAACCTTATTTGATCACTTGCATAAACTCATGTATATATATAACTTCATTCAAGAAGTGATCTTATATAGGTACATGTATATTTAGTCAAAGAACATTTCGATACATTAAGCAATCGTCGTCTTACAGCCCGGTGAATCTGCTTGACGGATATGAAGACAGATTCGTCTACGCTGCGGCATTCGGCTCTACTGCCACTAACTGCCTCACTCTACTCAGCTACCACTTCTACTTACCGGAAGCAGTAGAATCTACTCGAAGTATGTTATATGTATATAAAATTCTAGATAATGAAATATTTCAAAATTCCATGATTTTCAACAAAATATATAAATGGTTAAGATTACGTATCGACTATATTTTGGATTCTTTTAAATCGGGTGATAACATACGATTGATGGTTAGAAAGTTAAAATCTTCATTTTATTTTTTGCGACAAGAGACCAGTTGCGTATTCGCACTCACATGGTTGTACGTTTCTTCCATCGTGAGTTGACACTGTATCTTACCACCCGTAATAGGACCATAGCTTCTTGTAATTTTGACGTTTCTAGTCATTTGTCAAAAGTTTTGCCTAACTGGACCGAAAACATAGGCATTCATGAAACATCATTCATATTTGAAGGTGGCAAAGGTCAACGAAAGATTATAACCACTGACACACTTCTATGGTAGATGCATTTTATCACCCGTTGAAAAAGCGCTACGACTTTTCAATTTTGATTTATGTCAAATTACCAGAAAGTCATATGGAATATCGTGTATATACTTAACTATTTTTTATGTCTATATTATAGACTTTTCCCTAAAATCCATGTTGGTATTAAGATAGAGCGAATACCAACTCGGATCCAGTTGCAGTTAAATGCTCGAAACTGGTAATTTATAACTTTTAAATTTATTTGTCTACTTCAGTTCTATACGCGATGTGGTCAGTGACGATCATGTGTATAGACTACTATCCCTTCTTCGCCTGTATAGCTCAGAGACGGAGCGCCATCTGGTCTCTGGTAGGAGCACTCTACTCCAGTGTGTGGTGAGTTCACGGTAAAGCTCTGTCTGGAATAAAGAAGTTTGTACCAAGGCGATTGGTTGAACTATTTTTGGGACAAAACGGAGACAGTGTTAATGTTGTGATTAATAAAGACCTAAATGAATAAAGGGAAACTCAGATCTTACTTCAACTTTCTTTCCGATAGTTTACAATTCCAAGAATAACCAAAGTTGAGTGTTTTATCTAACGTAGATATCGACAGGAAGGTTACGTGTGATGAATTATGGTGAAACTATGCAATGACAAAAAGTTTCGCTCAAAGCAGTCGGAGGTCTTACAACAGTGGAAAGGTCATGTGTTTGACATTGTGTATGAATCAATAAATCTATTACTGAAAAACGTTTGGACACTTCAAATAGTTATGCCATTGTAATTCTTTGTATGCATTTCAAAGTGACATGAATAATACAATCTTCAAACACAGAGATTAACTTACTGAAATCATTTGCTCTTTCAATAGATTGTAGGCTTACTTTTTAATTCTGTCTTGCTCGTTAGTAGTGGTTAGTGTGTTTGCTGGCGAGTCAAAGGTTTGTTGGTATTAATCCCTGTAAATTGAAGAAAATATTTCCTTAAGGGAAATGCCATTTTTGAGATATTATGAACAAAAAATTGACATTGAATAGAATTTTTCACAAAATTTTTGCATCAGATGATAAGACAGTTCAATATTCAACCGTATTGTAGTAAGAAAAAGTCTCACGCACCAAGCGAAACATGAATGCTGCCATTTTAGTGTGAATAGCTTTTAATCATTTGAATAAGGGTAATGAGATGGGTTTGTTATTGTTTGTAGTATTCCATTCAAAATATTCAATTTTTAAGTTCATATGCGACATGTTAACTTAAAACTCCTCGAACAAAAAAACCCGCACTGCCTTGAAAGGTCAACATATACACGTTATATCGAGGGCTTCTGGGTTAGATATAATGAAGTATCGTTAAAACGTGTTTTGTCCAATGAAAGCAGAAACTTGCATAGATTGTTGATGCAAAAGCAATCTCGTAAATCGCATCCCTGTCATGCTGTTTTGTCTTTATAAGAGAAAGCAGACTTGATTGCGTTTGGTAAAAGGTGATCAGTTGTAATGGATTCAGAGTTTGGAATGGTTGGAGAGAACTCTCATCAAAGATATACAGTTTAGATGCAAACATATGATAGTTTGAAAACACCACACGGAAAGACATTGGCTGTGCGTTTCTTTTTTCGAACATTATGTATATTCGCAAACTGCTTTATTGCTTGATGAGAAAGTTATTTCCGCTAAATTTGGCGCAATGTATCGAACTCGGGTAATGAATTTGTGTTAAAACGATCTTGTTAGGCTTGAGCATGTCAAAAGAACCCGACATGTCACTAAACATGTCTCTACAAAGCAATTTGGTGATTATCAAAGAAGCTCTTTAAAACATGAAAGGAGACACGTGGCTCAAAGCGTTTGTACATTCAGAAATACAGTTTTGCTAACGACTGTGAATCAATCAAAGTACTTCGATGTTGATGCCCTGCTCTCAAGTGTTTCATATACTACTTGTAAATTCTTATTTCGTTAAACTGCAACCTGGCCAATATGACCGATATCCATTTTGAACAAAAACTCTTATAGTATTCTTGTTCATATTATCAAACCTATCAACGATCGGTGATGTCTTATCACATTTTTTTAATTCTACAAAATAGTGTTTTGTTCCCATTTGTTAACACCCTATCACTCAAATATATATCTGTTGATTGAATGTTTATTGTCTCTTATACATGTATATTAAGAGTTCTTACTCAGTCTGAAAGAGTGTAATATTTTCTATTTGTTTTAGGTTTGTTGTGAACCTCCTGTCAGCCGTGGAGTGCTCCGACTCCTCAGATTGGGTACTTATCTATACTTATCTAATGCTAACTATGATATCTTTGGCGATATTTAAGTCTCATTTTTTTTAAAGCTAAAAACATTTAAATTATATTTTTTTTACTTCGTCTCTCGTTTCATAACTTACTTAAACCATTCATGAACTTAAAAGAATAAAAGAAGTTAAACCTGCGCCTATTAAGCATAGAAAAGATGTCAGTGGCATTTATAAAGAACTATAGTTTCCCGACGAATGTTATTTTCATGAAACCGATCAAATCGTGTTGAAGTATTGTTTAACCTTTTCAGGGTTTGACTACTTTACAGTGTTTAATTTTTTATTAAGCCATATAACAACTTTTAATTACAGTTGATTCCAAGCCAACCCGTCATTATTCAACTTCCGGTTCTCACATGTTTGGCTTGTCTTGTCTTCGTCTTTCTCTTCCGGGTCATGGAGGTCACCAAAACACTGGTGGGTGTTGATAATCTGATAGGTCAACATATTTTCAATGAATAAATGAACTTTGATAGTTACATTGACTAAAAGGTATGCTAGGATATTATCCTTCTGGTCGAATGACAACTTAACTTTCGTATCCAACCTTGCTGAAGTATGCTTGTTTTATGGGCTTGACTCAAATGTGCTTAACGACCTCTGCTTTTTGTTTCTCAGTTTATTTCAATAATGTTATTTATCATATTATTATATTAATTTTTATATTCATTTGATAATATTTCTTACATAAATGTATTTTAGGGAATATTTCGAATCATCGAAACAATAACGTTCATTTAATGATTTCTTTTCGATAGAAGATCATATCTTTTAATGGCATCTAAAACAATAGTTGTAATTTTGAAATAATAAAGTTCCTTGACAAAATCCATTTTCATAAGAGCGGCAGCGCCAACTCACTTTCAATTTAACCACGATTCTTATTGCATTTTCTTTGACAAACTCATGAAACAGATAACCAGAAGATCCTCAGAGCCATGTTGTTGGTACAGTAGCGTGAAGACAGACCCGATACCAGCACATCTCACACTGCATGTGAAGAGACTCCTGAAGAAAAACAAACATAACAAAAGGGCCTTTGCAAGGTGTGTACACTTTCATTTGGTCACTGGAATGAGAATTTATAGGGATGCGACACATTTTGATATAAATGGAAATACAGTATCAGCTGCCTCTTACATACAGAGTCATACACAGACACAAACATCAACACATCAACTTTCACTACATATGCTGACAGTGTTTGGTTGGGATAGGTTTTAATCCGGTCGGGCCTGTTTTATCAGAATATGGACCATATCGAGTCGCGAGCTGTTACGAAGCATCTGCATTAGAATGATCTACCACTGGAAGCCATTCATGAACGTATGGTTTTTTTGTTTTGTTTTTTTTTTTGTTTTTTTTTTATTCCTGTTATATTACATCTTGATACATCATATTAGGCGTATAGCCTATAGTATTATGGATAACAGGTGTTTTCTAGAAAGTACATAAGAAAATACAAAAAAAAGAAAATTAAAAATAAGAAATTTCATTCACTCACTGAAACATACTCATTCATTCCTTATTGTGTAACTACTCCATAACAAGTTTTAAATACATTGCCCATTTTTCCACAAATTCATCAAACTTAGACTTATTCCAGTATCTGATTTTTTCTATATAGTAATAATACTTTAATTCTTTCTTAAAAAGTGACAATTTTGGTTTTATCTTCCTCAACTTACATTTATAAATATAATATTTTTCTAAAAGTAAAATGAGATCAAAAGTATCATCTGTATAAAAAGTGGGAGAACACCCAAAAAGAATCAAATCACTTTGTAAATTTATGATACCTGTGTGATCACAGTTCACTTTCAGCCATTTTGAGAAATCTTTCCAAAAAGTATTTGTTGCTCTACAATGCCAGAAGAGATGAACTATAGATTCAGGTGTTGCTCCACAGAAAGTACAGAGATTATTTTCAACAATATTCATTTTAATCAAGTGGGTTTTTACAGGCAAACTTCTGTGAAGCAGTCTGATTTGCAACCATCTTAGTTTCGGATCTGAAGTAGTCTTTAAAGGCTTAATAAACACTTTAGGCCAATTAATATTAATCAAAATTTCCTCTTCCCATTTTTCAATTAACTTTAGTTTTTCCTTATTCTCAGTTAAACGAAAATAGTAGCTTTTTGATCCTTTTTTACAAGATAGAAGATTTCTAATACATAAACATGTGCTATTTTCTAATACAGCTTCAGGTGTTTCTTGTATGTCAAGTGTTTTTCTGTATTTATTAACTGTTTTTAAAATTCCATGAAATTCAAGAAAATTTATCTTGAAAAAAGCATGAGAAAACTGTTCAAGGGACAACAACTTACCATTATCATTCAACAGGCAGGATATATTTAGAATCTCATATTCATGGAACTTTTTATGTTTTAAAGATTTGCCATCAATAAGTATATTTCTGTTATACAATAAAGGTTCCCTAAGGAAGTCTTCATAAGTACATGGTTTAGTATTGTAGCTATATTTTGCAAAAGCATTCATTGAGTCTCTCCAAAAACTGTTGTTTAATGATTCTGAAAGTTTCAGTGGAAACTCATTACCAAAGATTAATAAGTTTAAATATTGTGGACATTCCTCTTTAAAAAGATCTTTCCACTTCCTATTATAATCATTACAGAGTAGCTTTCTTATCCATGTTATTTTCAGAGCATCAATATAAGAATATATATCAATCATTCCCAGCCCTCCTTCTGCTACTGGTTTGCAAACCACTGACCGCTTAATTTTGTCAGGTTTGTTGTCCCAGAGAAAGCAGAATAAAATTTTGTTTAACTTTTTGAGGAAATCTGTTGGTGGGTTAGGAAGAGTGAGAAACAGAAAATTTAGTTTGGAAATGAGCGTATGGTTGATGCATTGGGGGATTCGGCTCCATCATATGGCACAACCAAAATGTTGTAAGCTGAATTCATGCGCGGCCTAGACAGCACATGATTGAAGACGTCGGGGTCGATCAAACGTTGTCATCACCAGACATTGTACAATTCATCCATGATCTGATTATGAAGAATTTACAAGTTGCCGAACGATTCATATCTAGAAGTTTTGGCATCAGCTTGGAGTGATTTGATTTTGTTCACTGAATTTTTTAAATGGCAAAGTATTCAACATGATTGGTGTAAACGTTTTTGATACCTGATTCATGTCACAAGAATTTTGTTTTCAAAGTTTCTAAAACGATTACGATGGATAAAACTTCGGTCAAACAGTTTCAGCAAGACACAAAGGTTGAACTCGAAGTAAAGAGGTACATGATGTCACCGACCCCAAAAGGCTGCCACTT
The DNA here is from genome assembly GCA_921293015.1 of Phorcus lineatus. NCBI lineage: Eukaryota > Metazoa > Mollusca > Gastropoda > Trochida > Trochidae > Phorcus > Phorcus lineatus. The sequence goes on along the minus strand of OV121090.1, from coordinate 17,417,875 downwards.
TCATGTATTCTCGTAGTTGATTAACTCCAAAAGCGTCAAACGATTTAAGACACATATGATGCCCCACTGAAATGCAATTATGGTAAGAATTCAAGACGCATTGACGAGGTTATTTGAACAAAGGTGTGATTATCAATCAGAACAAAGCGTCATTGTAGATATGTTCTTTAGCAATGTCAACAACCCCATGTTTGGTTTTTACTTATTTAGCATACAATCTACTCGCCTGATTTAGCTCCCTCTGACTTCTATTGGTTTACTGATCTTGCTTCGTTCTTCGGCAATCATTAACATTCACAACCCTCACACCCCTAACACATACAAACATACCTACCTACCTACCTATATACATTCATATATACGTGCCTACATACATACATACATACATACATACATACATACATACATACATACATGCATGATATTAATATATATAATTTTTATATTTCAGCTCCTGGGTATTTCGACTAAGATCGTTACTCCGCTACAAGAAAGACAAAACGTTCAGATACTCCCCACGAATGGTTTCTACAATATTTGTGACTCTTCTTTGTTTGTATGAGGTACTGATATTTCAAAATATTCCATATCTTTCACCAGGCTCAGGGCATAGGCAATCATCCAGCGTGCGCCCTTCGTGGTCACTTAACTTTCGCATTTTCATTCTCATTCAGAACTGTTGCATCTTCAAAGATATTTTGTGTGGAGGCTCACCCAGGCAATCATAGTCTGTTCATGTGGTTCTGATGAAAATCTCCAGGTCAAATATGGACATTTCAAGCATTACTTTAGGCAACTGCTCGAATTTTCAGAACATGATCTTTTGAGACTACGATTAATATTTTTTATCAACATGATGCCAAAGATTGAGGGGTGACAGAGGTTTTTATGTATAACTAAAATAGTTTAATCTTCTTTTTCGGAAAGTTTAATTGAATACCGTTTGTTGATGATCAGCGATCATGCATACTTAAATTATTGTCATCAAACGGTAACTCATGCAATGACTTAAGAGCTATAGCGCCTAAGACCCTTTAACTATTCATTCCATTAATAGTTTTCCTGTTTAATGTTATAAAACTATTCTCTCGAACAACGAAATCTTCAATCCCCAATCGCCAATTCATTTTAGTTTCGAATGTGGTCGCAGTTAATAGTTATCGTGTAATATTTACACGTTATCTTAATCTACATAAAATCAAAAGAGTTATCATCATCTGTGATCTCTTAAAATCGAATGTAAGGTTAATTGTTCAAATAATAGAAAAATTACGCCTAATTATACAAGGAATGGTATACGAAAAGGTGCGGTTTGAGTCTTACATTCTCGCTTTCGCACGGGTAATACAAAGTCGTTGTCTGTTTGTCACACAATCCATTTATCCCCATCTCCTTCAAACCGTTCTCAAACCAATGTTTTAGTTCTCACTGCTGGCCTTCATCAACGTAGAGAAGGGGATGAAGGTGCTGAGGGGGTTTCTGACCACTGACTCGAGTGACCAGGTACACTTCGTGTACTCGGACAGTATCCGTGGTCAGGTGACCCTCTTCCTCGACGTATTGCACAGTAAGCTGTTTTAACGATTTTGTAATAGCTCAAGTCATAAAATCATACTCTAACCTTTGTTCTCACACGAGCACATCTCGGACTTTAAATACAGAAGCCATAAAGTGGCATAAACTAGATTTATTCGACTTTTCACTTTTCAAGTTTTCAAGTGGAATTATCTTAACAGAACACGGTCACGTACTTTATCTAAACTAAATCATAGCATATATAGGCTTCAATGACAAAAAGCTAGCTTTCCATGCAAGAAGTGTTTTCATGTTTTCAATTTTGCGGATAGTATTCGTTGCAAGTTTCTGCTTTTAGCCCGAATACTTCTCCTGTTTGAACAGAGATTAGTGTAGGATTTTGTGATTTGACCTACCTCAGTGGGAAGAGATAGGAATATTTGAATGTTTATCATTGATATCTTAAAAGTATGTTAATGTAATGAGAACTTTTGATATGATTCATAAAATCAAAATTTACATGATAATATCCATAAATATATTTGTCCAGCAAATATTGAGCCTATGAAGTAAGATAGTGATCATGTTTAGATTCGCGTACACAAAAAGAAATGACCAACTTAAGAAGGAGTAATGATCTATCATGTTCCCTTTTTCATAACAACGTTATTTTAGTGTCTCTGTGGTAAATACGTCCTGTGGCATTTCTGATTTTCCGTGATTTTTTCAAATGTTTCTGATTGCCTTTTTATGCTACATTGAAGTAGTTTTTCCAGATATCTTATATCATGTCCTCTTTTGAGAAGATGCCATTATAGGTATTCCAATGTTTTAGTGTCCTGTTACAAATATTTCTTTTTATCTGTTTCAGTATCCTGGTACAAATCTTTCTCTGTTTCTGTTTCAGTATCGTGGTACATATCTTTCTCTATATCTGTGGTAGCCCTGGTTACCTATCTATTTGCCATTTGCGTTAACTACCGGAGACACTACCAGTGCTTGTTAAAGGGCGACAACTCTTTCATTCCTCCGACGTTGCGTGACATGACGAATACAAGCATCATGGTGAGGATTTAGAAGTACTTCCAATGATGGTTTAAGATAATGCACTCTGTATGGACTACAATTAACCTATATTTAATCTATATCAGTTGAAGTAACATAAGTTGTTTTAAGATTGGCATGAGAAAGGGTTAAAAACTAATTAAGTATATGTCATTTCCTTTAATTTGATACCAGCACACGGCCACCACTCCATGACTGGCCTTTATTTGACAGCTTCTTTTATCAAAGCAATGCTTATAAACTTTGTCACTTTATGGTCAAAATTTCATTCATAATTACCTTATTACTTTCTTGTTTCAGTCAAACAGTCTCATGTACTCGGGTCTTCAAATAGCGTTTATATTCTGGGGTAAGTGGGTGGTAATGACTTTGTAACTGTAGAAATGTTCAGAAATGTTCAAATTCAATTTGATAGAACAAAAGACTGCAAGACAATGTGTTTACAAGTTAATACCGAAATCGATATAGATCCTTCAAAGAAGTTCTTTTGCTTAAGACATTGGAAGCTAAATTGTACCAATAAAACCCTCTTTCTTGTACATAATGCTATTTCATTGCCCATCTTTAAAATATTTTGAATTTTGGTAAGAATTTACAGTGCATATTGTACAATATTTGATTGGAAATAAACATATGCAATTCTTCTCATACTAACGAAGGATACGTCTTGATGGTGTGAGATAGGTATTAGATTGGACTGCAATCTTTGTTTAAAAAACACAATGTTAATTGTGAGTCACTGATGTGAATTATTAGTAATATTGCTTTGAAAAGGATGCCCGAAATAAATACGTTAAGTTCGATGTTGCAGCCTTCAGCCTCATGACCTTGACCTTGATGTTGTGTGACGTCATCGTGGCATATTTTCTGATTCTTCCCTGCATGGGTCTTGTATCCATGAGGTTTCTTGATCTACTGTGGGATCTGCTGTAAGTTATCATCTTACTTCATTAACTAACATACAAATAAAACACAATGAAAATGTATTACATGTACAATCTATAAATATGGAATTTATAAACTGTCGAAATAATCGGCAAATCAACTTACCTTTAGTGGCCAACTATCAGTGTCCCGGAGAAATGAAACGCGTGTACATGTCTTATCTCGTATCCCCTTATTTCCCCAGACCGACTATAGCAGTGTCGTACAGTGTGTACTTCCTACAGATCTTCATCTCCAAGACAATTCTGCTACAAGAGAGCTCCTCTGATAAAGGTATATCAGAAAGACTTGGAGGTCACCTTGCTATTAACAACAGGTGCGTTTCTTTGTATTTGATTATTTATTACTTGTGGGTTATTTTGTTCTTTTCGAGCATATTTTTTCATTCACTTCTTAAGGAAAGGGTTTCGTGATTTGTTCAAAATAGACTGTGTAGGTGACTGAACACCTTCTTTCAATGACAATCTCATGACTCACCTGACGAAGGCAATACAACTAAAGATTCTGTAGGTGACTGAACACTTACTTCAATGACAATCTCATGACTCACCTGACGAAGGCAATACAACTAAAGATTCTGTAGGTGACTGAACACTTACTTAAATGACAATCTCATGACTCACCTGACGAAGGCAATACAATTATAGACTCTGTAGGTGACTGAACACCTTCTTTCTTTAACAATCTCATGACTCACCTGTCAAAGCCATTACAACTTAGAAAGGTCTTATACAGAATGAAGAAGTTGTCCGTAGAAAATACTGGTATTTGTTCTTGGTATATACTTCTGTCTTTTATCATGATATACATATTCTTATCCTTAGTAATATCCATCACCAAGGATATACACTACTATAATCATATCTATAAATAGTTTCTCACTACATAATCGATTCTCGTCAGCTTCACATTCATTCATAAACATTGTTCTCAAAAATTAAAATAACAATTTCCAATGTAGAGGTTACTATTCTACTGCTCCTGGTTTCTGATTTCAGACGAATATTTCACAACGTGTCGTATTTTCTATTCTTCTACTACATCATCCTTGGTCTGTTCCGATCCTTCCTGCGTGTGCTTCTTGGAATAGCCCACGGAGTTGTCTACCTTGCCCGCCTTGACTGCAGCGGCCTTCAACGAGGCTTCGAGCACTGGGATAAGGGTAGGTCATTTGGTTGTTACTTTGAATTTGTTAAGGAAAAAAAGCTAATGATAAAAACTTTTAAAATGCACAGAATTCCAGGTCTTGTAAAACACCTAACAGTTGTTTAACAACTTCAAGACTTTTTCATAAAAGGATGTATCCTATAAGCGTGTTAACCCGTGACTTTTACGACTTCAGACCAATATTTTATGTTGATTTGATGTGAAACGCAGTCGTGAAAGTTAAGATATAAACAAAATGAGACAAAATAACATTTCCTTCTCGTGCAGATCGAAAACGTCACAGGGGCAATGGAAGTTTTTCTCATCAAAGTGAGACAATGTGACGTGAATATTCACATGTGCACGTTTTGAAAATATTACTTTGATTACGATTACGTTTTATCCGTTATATGATACTTGCTTCTAGAGAATATTACATTTATTAATTGGTTTTCTGTTTAACTAGTTGTATCAATCGGTTCATATATAAAAGACACAGTTCCTTGCTCATAATTATGACATTTGATTCAAAGAACTTTGTATTCATATATTTATGTATATCCCCAAGGTTACTCAGCGTACATCTCGCTTCTACGCCTCGAGGTTGCGCACTGTCATCCGGTGTTGGTGACCTTTTGTAATCTTCTCCTTGAGAAAGTTCAAGGTCGGAGGTCACTTCCGGAATGCGATAAATGTAAGTTAAGTTGCAAACAGTAAGCACGATGAGTTATAACTATTTACATCGTTTTGGACTCCCAAATGAAATATTTCTTTAAAAGATAGCATGAAAATTACAAATTTGCATCATCCTTTACGTCAGGCTTCACACTGATAACCCTTCATAATCTGTTTGATAATATTTCATCCTCTAATATTTATGAGATTTATTGTCATTAATGCAAAAACTATATCTTTCGAAAATCCATTATAAAATATTGTTTGTACTCTTGTTTTCTTATGTTGGGGGTTGTTAAATCTTTGGCTGAATATTACATTTTGTATGCATAGTTATTTATGCATGACGTTTTACACCTACAGGTCACAGACGAATCACAACATCAATGGCCTCGACTGCTAAAAAGAGGTGGTTCTTATTTTACACGCTTCTCAAAAACAATAGATTAATTCAATATAGAAAAAATGGTTCTTGTTGGAAAAAAGACCCAGTTATAATAATATCAGAAGATTAACAAACATGAAACGAAGTCTTATGTATTTGTTATTTAACCAACTTCAAATTTGTAGCCTTGCTTGTAATTTGGTTTCCTCGAATACGCAAATATTAAATTTGAGGTTCGTTGCAAAAAAACACCATTTAATCCAATGTACAAGAAAATTAAAATCATTCATCAATGATATTTTGGATTGTGAACTATACATTGTATTTTCGGTTTTAATCCTTTCATCTAGATTGAACATATTTCGGAGATCATTTTCGATCAGCGAGGGGAACTTGGTATAATCATTACAATAGTGGCTATATATCGATTAATCCTCCAAAATAGACCGTATAAACGACGTTGTTGGGTTAAGTCTTATATTTCATACATACATACATACATACATACATACATACATACATACATACATTACAATTCAAAAACTCCCAAAAGCAAATCTGCAGACGAATTTCGACAAACGCTAGTAAATTTTTCTGAGAAAATGACGTCGTCGAAGTACTTGCGAAGATACTGTCCTGTAAAACTAAAATATAAAGAAGTTGTTTCTATAAAAATGTATTGACTTTTGTATATAAAATATTATTGAAGACGAACTTATACACAAATAAACATTATTTCTCGATTATCAAAATAGTGAAAAGTAATAATGAATATTTAGATTCTGTTGTATTTGTATTCTACAGTGTAAATTAATATTAATTAGATTAGAAAAATAAACAACTTTATAAGAATATCCTCTCGAAAATGTACTGATGTAAATTTATTCATGAAGTGATGTATGATACGAATAAATACTATTCATATTCTTATGTTTTATTTCATTTGCTCCAAATTCCTCTTTGTAAAACGATAAAACGGGCATTGTTATATAGAATAATGTTTTTTATTATCAAATCTTTACTTTGACAAGCATTTAGTTGCGATAGATATTTAAGAAATATTTTGAAGTAACGACACAAACATTTTTTTCACACTTTATGCTGTGTAAAAGATATATGCAGTGCTCAAATACAACAATGCATGGTATTAAATGGATATATTTATTTGATAAGTTTAGAAAATGTATTGATATATATTTACTGTATACCTAAGATATGATGAACTTTTCAAGTGAACGGTTTTGGTTTTTTTGAACAACGTAAAATAGAGAGACGTGTGGATTTTTAAGATTGGAAGAGCTTTACAGTTTTACTTTATCCCAATGCACTGTCTGAGAAGCGATTTGCGAGTCGTCTTAAATGGGCACAGAGCATGTCGTTGGAGTGATGATTGTCAAACCTTATAAATGGTGTTTTGTCATCGAAAGGTAGCGGTAGTTGCTAAAAATCAGCATCCTAATGTTTGTAAGATCAGGTCAGTGATCGAAAACGCGAGAGGCGCGCGCCAATGTCTCAAAGGTAAATTTGGTTACAACAGACTCTGAGACAAACTAAGGTTTCAAGTGTTTATTGTGTCATTTACGAAAATGGGAATTTCGACTTTTTAACATTACTACGGCTGTTTTCTGATTATCATTGAAATCAAGAAAATGTAACAGTTACGGAATTTTAAGGAGATAAAGAGGCAAGTTTAGAGAGGCGATCGAACTCATTGCTGGTATTTTGAATCTCATTTAAGCCACATGAAAAATCATAAAAACATATTCTGTCACTTAAATGGTATTTTCTGTAACGCCAAGAGAGTCTGTGATTGCACTCGGGGTTTCATGCTTTAGATATCTATTATCTTTAAAATTATGAAATGCTTAACATTATAGTACGATTTTCCAGTTTTAATGATCAAATATTCTTAAACCTACTTCAACCATCAGACCATTCAGCTTAAATAATTTTTCAATACGATTGACATCAAAATAAGAAGCACACCTTATACATTTTCAATTTTTCATCAATTAAAAGAAATACAATTACATTTTCCTATTATTTTTTTTTCGCCAACCAAGAACATCTCAATTAGAACAGAGTGGTTCCTACATGTATAGCTCGTCGTCATGTAATTGTGTTGCTGCAATTTCGTCCCTGAGAGCCCACCAGATGACTCCATAGTTTATTTCGGGATCCATTTCAATAAAGTACATGTATGTGTCTTCAAATGCACAAACGGATGTCTTAAGGCGAATCGTACAAATTGCAAGCAACTCAAATTAGAATTTTTAAAAATTCATAAAATTGGTTTACATTTTACCCCTAAGATGTTCTCCAGGTGAAATTAAATCCATTTTCAATATAAAAATTTATTTTATCAATTATTTTCATCAGTTATGACGGAAGTTGGTCATTTGGTTTTTGTCTCTCAAAAACTCATTTTGCACTTTCAAGCTGGAAACGGATAAGCCGATTTCTACTAGTTTATACATGTATTCAAAACATTGCTCTTTTACCACCAAGACAATTTACTCTTACCAGTGAGAAAGGAATTAATTCCCTTTGATAATTAAATGACATTAATTTAATTAACGCGTATCTAAATGGGAACCTTTATCTAACATTGAATTGATTATCTGAAATTTAATTTATCCGTTTCAAGCCTATAAACGTGTAATGTTTTTAGATGATTGAGTCAGTAAAAGTCCATGCATAAATTACTTCGTTCATGCACATGGAATGCAAGGAGCGTGACATACAGGTATACCCTCGGTTAGTGGATTAGCGAGCACCAACATTTATAGGAAACAACGAGTCATATTTTAAAACTCCAAGGTTAGAATTAACCGCTGTGTACATATCATAGGTACCGAACTAACTGCAGGGTGGATAAAGGAATATTTCGCATTATGTCACTTATTGAAGTTACATAAAAATTAACTAAAAATTATTGTTGTGGAGAGACAGGGAATCTCTTTCATAAGCAATGTGGCTTGTCATCCATCACAAGAACTACTATTTTACGCACTTGGGGTCATTCAACATTTAAGCATGTGTACAAACCTTTGACTGGCGCTTTATTGGTCAGAAATGTTTCATACGGTTGCATTCAAGTTCGTTGACCTTACGGCGACATTGTTTCATACTGTGGTCTGTCATGGCGACCATCGAAAAGCCTTAAGTTCCTTCACTTTTGCTTTACGCACATATTTCTTATAAGACAGAAGTCTGTCGGAGATGTAAGATGTTTTTTCGAAAACCGAGAAAATGCGTCTTAATATGCAAAAGGTTAATTCGGAAGATTTTTCTGTTTAGAGAAAATGCAGTTGCACAACTTGTTGTGCAGTAAATGCATTTATGTTTACGAATGAGAAGAGAAGGACCGAACGCACTTATATACGTAAGCTAACTCCCATCAGTGTTTGTAATATAACTCTGTCATAATATATAATGTCATCAGATGTTGTGCTATCCTTTACAGTGGTTACGCGTAACCAACGCAAATAAATCTTTGACGGTTGTGGAGTAATGAATAAAACTATGTCATATTCTTACTTTGCCATTCTCCGAGTCAAATGCTAATGTGGCCTTTGTCGCATTCGCCGCTGTTGTTTAAATGTCCTAATCATTAGTAAATTACACATGATTTGCACGAATCGTCCAGTTGTTTTAGTTAATGCACTTGAGTTGATTTAAGGGAATGCTAATCAATCGGATCGATGAGCGGGCACGGGTACCTGATCAGAGCTACACGTGAGGATTGTTTTCTGATTTACGGGACAATAAACGCTGAATTAACATCATTGGTTGAATAGAGGATAACCCGATTCCATGATAAAAATATCTAGGTCAATGAGGACTTATCTGGGTCACGAGTGGAAGGATTAGGAAACTATTTTCTATGACTATTTTTGTTTTAAGATTTTGAATTTTGTTTTTATCCAAATATTATTTAAATAAGAGTTTTGCAAAAAACGGATGTCTTGGTTGAAATAGTTCAAATTATCCTTATATTCATATATCTCAGGTATCAATTTTTACAAGGTGAAATACACCAAAATGTATGATTACATATTTTTAACGAATTGTTATTTCATAAAAATATTTAAACTATATAGATTGTTCCTGAAAGTTATCAAACGTCTAATCTGCTGTATCAGGAAACAAATCTTTGTATTTATATATAATATTGTAATATTGTTGTTTCATAATAGTTTTCACCATTTTCTCTACAGTTGTATATGATATTCTTGACTTATGTAATTTTGCTATTGATAGCATACTCGTTTTTTTCCTTTGCCAAAATGTCACCTTTGTAAATCTTTGTGTTGCAATAAAGTTTTAACTCACGCCATTTATTACTCGCCTTTCTACAGTTTATATAATAAATATTATCGTCAGATTCGTTGCAAACAATGAATATTGACGTATCAACGGAAATCCTTATATAGAGGAAATGTTCTATTTGCAGTATTAATAAGATGGTTATGTCTCGCGAAGCATAATTCTAAAGCTAACTGACCCACTAAAACCAAATTTGGTATGCTGCCTTTTTTATATTGATGTATGTACCTTTTCGGGCGTCAACTCTTTCAATTTCAATTCTTTTGTTTCCATGGCAACTCCTTGAACTTAGTCTTTTTGGGTAGTATTTGATTACGAAGTATAATTCGGAAACAGCTACTTATTCTTCTCCACCGGATTCTGTATACTGTCCCTCCGTGTCATGTACATATTCCTTGGGCGTTTGAGCTTTATTTGGAGAACTAAAATCTATTTTCAATGACAACGATTTCTCTTTTAAATATATTTTTTCCGGGTTCATCATTCTGAACAAACTGAGAACTTTGAGAAGGGGAAAGGGGAGACATCTGTTTCTCCAATAGAAAAACTATTTAGTTTCGGATAAACTGCATCCATCTTCGGTACTGGTAGTACATGTGTCTGCAATCGAGAAAAAAATCGAATCTACTACACATTATATTTTACACAAAGGATTTTTTGTAGACCATATTAAGAGGACACGAGCCTAAAAGTGTAATGGAAGAATTCTTTGACAACTGCTTGAAGGCCGCCAGTGTTGCCAAAAAGGCGATCCCAATTAAAGCCCGTCAACCTGACTTTTTAGAACATGTTTTTATCAACTTCTGAAAACTCCATATTAGGTCGCCATATATAATTTTACCGTGAGCCAATTAGAACATCATAAATTATGTTGTACTTACATTAGTGAAAAAATCATTTTCATAATTCATATTTTCAACTCGATTTTATCAAGTACGTCTTTTACACCTCAACCCCCAAACCAATTTCAATAATATTTTTTGCACGATAGTTTGATCTAATTGAAACTTCGACAACTTGAAACCTCAATATCCCAGAACAGAAAAATATCGCGAAAAAACTTTATCAAGATCATTATTCCCGAGAAAGTTTTGGCCGCTAATTTAAGAAACTAAGAGTTTTAAGAAGTTTCGCGGTTCTTAAAGTGCATGTTCTTGTAAATTTTCACTAATGGCATTGCATGCAACCATAAGCTTTATAAACCCTTTAAAACTCAACGTTTCAGATTATTGACTTGAAATATAGAACCAGAGTTATATGATTTAATTTTATATGCAGAAAAAACGTTCAACCCGGATTAAGCATTTAGGGTAACATAAATTTAACGGTTCATAATTTACGTGTATGCGATAAAATTTGTCCATACCGTTTAAGTGGTGAAACCTCAAATACGATAGCATCACGTATCAACACCTGTCCGAATTCCTGCATAGTCAATCTTTCAAAGTTTTTCATGTTTTTCATCATTAGTTGAACACAATATTTTATATTTCCTGACACACTCCGACGCCCATTCTATGGATTTCAATGTCGGCTATATCTCTTTTTCACCTTCACGTAAATCACAAAAGCTGTGACGTTAATTTCATACTATGACATTTTTTTCACAGAATGATCATTAAAGATGGTCCAATTCCATATCTTGAATGAATTGAAGTGTACGGTTTTTTTCAACAGAAAAGTTTGTATTTGATATCTCTATAAATCAGTTTGTATCGACCAGTTAGCCAATGTCAATTCAATGTGTAGTTGTTGCTTATAGATATATTTATATTGTAAGGCTGTCTCGGCTATAATTCCAGATAAACTTAAGATTTTTCATGTCATTTCACATAATACACAAAGAATGTTAAATCTTTAGTTTAATCTAAATTCTGTATTTTAATTGAAAACGGACCCAATTTTCAATTTAAACTATATACACTTATTTTTCTGTGAACGACTTAAAAACGGAATATTTACTAGACAATACTGGAAACATGTAGTATGATGTTAAAAACTATAATTGTATTGGTATTTGTGTTGTATTAACTCATATCTTCAGTGAACAGCAAAATACATTGCTATTATTTACGAGACATTTTAACAATTTTCAATTCACCGGTGATTAATCTCCGAACCTTCATAATCAACCCATGCAGCTGATTGTAGAGTAAATCTTACATAAGGTTGATGAAAGTGGGAAAATATTTTGGATTTTGTAACATTCGTCACGCTGTGGAACTGTAAATTTGTAAAGATTTTTACAGACAAACGTCCAAATAATTCACTTCAGTATGTACATGTAGGTAACATTCATGCAATGTTTTCTGAAATAATTGTCGAGCGGTTTTCGAGTTCTGCTCTGGATACAAAGCTATCCCTCTACAGAGACCAAACTGAAAATATCAGAAATCAGAAAGTTACAAATGGAGCAGTAGGTGGGGGTAATACTAATGCAAATTTTCAGAGCAATATATTGAAGGTTTTTTATAACACGGAAATAAAATAATTTCGTACGGATGGACAGGCAGACAGATTAGCAGGGCGGTGACCTTATCCCAAGGTATTCCAGATAAAACTGGATCTCATTTCTTGTAATGTAACTTTACTTTCTTTAATCAAATAACCTCAACATTTGCAACCAATCAAGATTCCCTTTACATTAAAACGCTCCCTTTGTGACAGAGGTTACATGAGAAGAAATAAACTTAACTATCTTTAAGGGAAGGAATGATCTGAAGTCGGTCACAAATAGAAGTAGTGTAGCATCAACTTAGGCCAGCTTTCAGCTCATTAGTAAACAATAACGATTCGCATTTTATAAACTGACCAGCCAGTATACTTTGCCGACTACCCTTCTTCAAGATAACAGAATAACATCAAAGTTGTTTATTTAATGCAAAATATATCTTTCACAAATTCCAACATGAATAATAAATGTCAACAGAAGTATTGGACGTTTAAAACTCTTGGGATTGTGACGACCCACCACCGCCAGATTTTGAGGACTTCTTTGGCAGAAGAGCCTGTTGAATATTTGGTAATACGCCACCTTCCGCTATAGTAACCCCGCTCAACAATTTGTTCAGTTCGTCGTCGTTTCGTATAGCTAGTTGAATATGGCGGGGCATTATTCTCTGTTTTTTGTTATCCCTCGCAGCATTTCCCGCCAGTTCTAATACTTCCGCAGCTAAGTACTCTAATACTGCAGCCAAATAGACTGGTGCGCCGGCTCCTATGCGCTCTGCGTAGTTTCCCTTGCGCAACATCCGGTGTAGTCTGCCGACCGGAAACTGAAGTCCTGCTCTCGTGGAACGACTCTTTGACTTGCTGGCTTTAATCTTCCCGCCTTTCCCTCGACCTGACATCTGTGATAGTTAAAGACATGGGAGTTACCAAAAAACACTACTTTGTAGAACAGAATCACAATGTCGTCATGCACGCCGATGAAATCAGGCGGGGTGGTTCAGAACCATCAGGTGGTAATGTAAAGAGTTCTATCCAAATGATACGTTATGTCAATTATGCACTAATGTACAGTAGACAAGACTTTGCTTAGCCCTTAGTGGGATTCGAACCTAAGACTGAAGTTTCGAGAGTGCAAACGGCTATTCTTTTCTGCCCCCACATGGTTGAACCTGTTACAAACACTTACATAAATCAAACCCTTTACAAGCAGTTCTCACTGAGGTGACATGATCCCCCGCCTCACATTTGTAAACTGAATATTTGAGAGATGTAACGAACCTTCCATTTCAACATTAACATCAACGATCAATTGTTTGTCTCTTCCAAGTTTTGTTTTCAAAATCATTGTTTACTTCATAACTTCTGTCAAGTCAGAGAACATATGCCGATGTCATTATTATCACAATAAGATGCTTAGTATGCAAAAGGAGGAAAGTCTAGAGAATGTCAAAGCTTAACACGAACAATTCCACGCTGAAAATTCAAAACTTCGCCGTGAACTTAGAAATGATTACAAGGGCACCAAAATAGACTGGACCCGGCGTCTTCCCTTAAATATTAAAGCTATGTGATATGAAAGGAATCCGATGAATGGTTCTTGAGTTGGTTTGCTACATTGCTCAACATGGTTAATAAGAATGTAAGATAACCACTAATAGATAAATTCAGAAAAAAAATCATCTTGTACTTCACGAAAAGTTTAAGGAGGACAAAGAAGCAGTATACAAAACACAATCCTATAGTGTTCAGTGTGCGTTGGTTATTTCATTACAACTCCTACCAGTCAAATCAATTGAAAGAAACAATTCTACTGCAATGTAAATCTAATTTATCTTACGATGTACTATAATGCTAACGTAATTCATGGCAAGATGAATACCTACAAAGTGAAATTATCGAAGAGAGACTAACAAATAAACTCGAGTGCCATGAACAACCGTTAGACTCGCTGGTACCGAACTTTTTATTCGTAACGCAGCTTGGTTAAGAAAATCAGTTTGACAACCATCACTTTGCTGTTAACGTAATAAATTAGAACCAATAGACGCCGTTACGACAAAGCGGCGAAAAGAACAAGTAAAGCAATCAATAATGAAATCACGAAATTGAAAAGAAAGTGGAAAAGAAATTGAATAAATATATGCTGTTTCCTTTAAAAGACATAGCCAGTTGATTATATTACTTTTGTTTTAGTATTTTTAGGATATGAAAGCAGCCCTCTTTGAACCCCTCTACTTTTAATATAATCAATATTATCTCTTACATAGTAATCAACCACGCCTTAATAATAACTAGCAGCTGACATGGTCGAGCTATTACCCCCCGCAAATGGCACACAGTTCTTTGGTATCATTTATTTTATCTAGATTTTTCTATGATTGTATTAAAATGAATGATTCCTTAATATGATTTTGCTGAATTATGTGTAATTTTTACAATGCTGAAAAGAATAAAAAGAGGAAACAATCAAAAACAAAATGACAACTTTTGACAAATTCACATCATGACAAAGAAAATATTGTCATGATTGTGGTCGTTATAAACACTCAAATTCCAACAGGGACTATGCAACAGAGACACCAATTTTTTTTTATATTGCAAAATATGAAAAAAGATTGTAAAGTTGTTACTCGTGACATTTATTCATGAATCTTAATTTAGATTTGATTATAATCAGATAATTACTCTAGAAAGTTTGAGCCAAACAGGACTCGAAACTGTTTTCTAACAAGTCTACACTTCTTACCAAATAACGCAAAATCAAACAAAAAAGTAAAAATATTCTTTATCAGGACACACCTTCATGTAATTATGGATCTGACTACCATATATGATCAAAATCAGATGATTAGTGTAGAAGTTGTGAGCTTAACTGGATTATAAACAGTTTTTAACAGAGCCCCCATTTTTTCAAAATTGTTAATCATGACACAACTTCATGTAATTATGTATGTTCATTCCAAATTTTTTCAAAATTGGGTGATATGTTTAGAAGTTAGGAGCTAGCTGGACAGGACTTAAAGGTTTCTTACAAATTCATCACGCGTTAATCAGGATCATCAAATCACTTTAATGGAGCACGGCAATAAGTTAGCACATATTGTTTCATTTCTATAGATATATCTTATTATGTCGTACGTCATATTGGGCGTTACCCAAGTTTTACCTACCACAATTATTCACTTACTTTCTCAAGAATACAACATTCCTTTCATTAACATATTTTAATCCACAATAAGAAGTGGTCATGCGTTTATGAACATGTTTTGTGAATGTCTTTTAAACATCTGGTTTGGGCATGTGTATATGACACGTTCAAGTGAATGTTTTTGTGCAGACATGTTCATGTGCATCTGTTTATATGCATCCGTTCGTGTGCATGTCTCTGTGATGTTTTTGTGCATGTGTTTGTGTGCATGCGCATATGACATATCTATATGCATGTGTTGTGTGCACGTGTATACGAGATGTTAATGTGCACGTGTTTGTGTGAATGTGTATAATATATTAGTCTGCATGTGTTTGTGCGATGTTTCTGTGCATGTGGTTGTGTGTACGTGTAAACGAGGTGTTTGTGTGCATGTGTATAAGAAATATATTAAAGTGCATGTGTTTGTGTGTACGTGTATACAGGATGTTAATGTGCACGTCACGTGATTTGTGTGATGTTTATGTACATGTGTTTGTGTTACGTGTATACGAGATGTTTATGTGCATGTGTTTGTGTGTACGTGTATACGAGATGTTAATGTGCATGTCCATATTTTCATGTGCAGGTGTCTGTGTGCAGGTGTATATGAAGTGTTTATATGCATGTGTTTGTGTGCATGTGTAAACGGGTGTTAATGTGCTTTTGTTTGTGCGTATGTGTATATGAGATGTTTGTGTATATGTGTATATGATATGTTTATGCGCGTGTGTTTGTGTTCATGTGCATATTAGATGTTAATATGCTTGTGTTTGGGTATGCGTATATGAGATGTTTATGTGCACGTGTTTATGTAAATGAGATGTTTATGTACATGTGTTTGTGTGCACGTGTATACGAGATGTTTATCAGGTTGTGTGTTTGTGTGATGTGCATGTGTTTGTGTGTACTTGTAGACGAGATGTTAATGTGCACGTGTTTGTGTGCATGTGCATAAGAAATATATTAGTGTGCATGTGTTTGTGTGATGTTTATGTGCATGTGTTTGTGTGTACGTGTACGTGTATACAGGATGTTAATGTGCACGTGTTTGTGTGATGTTTATGTACATGTGTTTGTGTTACGTGTATACGAGATGTGCATGTCCATATTTTCATGTGCAGGTGTTTGTGTGCACGTGTAAACGGGTGTTAATGTGCTTTTGTTTGTGCGTATGTGTAAATGAGATGTTTGTGTGCATGTGTTTGTGTTCATGTGCATGTTAGATGTTAATATGCTTGTGTTTGTGTGCATGTGTAAATGAGATGTTTATGTACATGTGTTTGTGTGCACTTGTATACGAGATGTTTATCAGGTTGTGTTTGTGTGATGTGCATGTGTTTGTGTGTACGTGTATACGAGATGTTAATGTGCACGTGTGTGTGTGTGTGTGTGCATGTGCATAAGAAATGTATTAGTGTTCACGTGTTTGTGTGATGATTATGTGCATGTGTTTGTGTGATGTTTATGTGCATGTATTTGTGTGTACGTGTATAAGAGATATTAATGTGCACGTGTTTGTGTGTACGTGTATAAGAGATGTTAATGTGCACGTGTTTGTGTGTACGTGTATAAGAGATGTTAATATGCACGTGTTTGTGTGTACGTGTATAAGAGATGTCAATGTGCATGTGTTTGTGTGTACGTGTATAAGAGATGTTAATGTGCACGTGTTTGTGTGTACGTGTATAAGAGATGTTAATGTGCATGTGTTTGTGTGTACGTGTATAAGGGATGTTAATGTGCATGTGTTTGTGTGTACGTGTATAAGAGATGTTAATGTGCACGTGTTTGTGTTGTGAGGAATGATGATAATTTTTTTTTAAATTTTGAAATCAACTTATTTCTTCGGTAAAATACCAAATTGTTAAAGAAAATAAAATGTCTTACATATTAATGTGCACGTGTTTGTGTGTACGTGTATAAGAGATGTTAATGTGCACGTGTTTGTGTGTACGTGTATAAGAGATGTTAATGTGCACGTGTTTGTGTGTACGTGTATAAGAGATGTCAATGTGCATGTGTTTGTGTGTACGTGTATAAGAGATGTTAATGTGCACGTGTTTGTGTGTACGTGTATAAGGGATGTTAATGTGCACGTGTTTGTGTGTACGTGTATAAGAGATGTTAATGTGCACGTGTTTGTGTGTACGTGTATAAGAGATGTTAATGTGCACGTGTTTGTGTTGTGAGGAATGATGATAATTTTTTTTTAAATTTTGAAATCAACTTATTTCTTCGGTAAAATACCAAATTGTTAAAGAAAATAAAATGTCTTAATAGCTAACTCGCTTCAATTGCAAGTACATGTAATATAGTCTATATTTATGTTGTCAACGAATTACGTTTTAACAACCTTTTATGCAATACTGAATTTAAATTACGTACAATAAAAGACATATATACTGCTGAATAATTCTACGCAATATTATCAATTTTAAAAAAAAATTGGTGGGTTTTTTTTATCTATGAATATCAAGAATCAGGCGGTTTACAAGAATCTGTCAACCTCATGATTTTAAAGATATTTTTGTATCAAAACACCGATGTTTATATTTAAGATATTGGCTCAAACTGACACGGAGTATGTTTCATAAATTTTGTAGGTGGCTTCAATAGATTCAAAAGACCATTTGTATTGAGGTAAGTTCAAAACGCCTTTCTTAAATTTCATTTTTAACTCTAAACTGTCAAAAGTACGATATTTTCTTGTTTTCAATGATAATCGAAAATAATCGACCTTATAAATGTAAAGAAATCGAAGTTATGCCTCCCATTTACATATTTATATTTCATATGACTTACTTTACTCTTTCAGCCCCTAATTGTCTTGATACCTGCTGTAAATACAATTCCAAAATTACGTTTAAGTCATCGGCGCGAGCCATTGTCCGGTTTTTGATCATAAATTAAGATTTTAACCTTTTTAATTACATTATTTCGAACTGATAAGTACTAAGGTTCTTTTTTCGGAAACAACCACTATTTCTCAATTGAATAATAAAATTTATTAATTTCGACATATTTGCCCTTTAAGGGAAATCCAGTGATTTTAATCTGATGAGGTTTTATAATCCTTTCAAACTCCATTTTTCCTTCTCATAAAGAATCTCTTCACCGATGAAAGCCGTGAAAATATTACTAAAGGCGTACAGATGGAACGCTACGGTTTGTCGTGATTGGGGCACTGAAGTTATATTTGACCCTAATTTATCAAAGAATTTTAAAGTTTGAAAAAGCCTACATGAAGAGAAAATATCAAAACATTAATCTGACAATAGTTAAAGTGTTACTTACGCTAGTGTTTTTGTCCCGCGCCTATTCTTTGCTGTTGACAGAAGACGAAATAAATACCTGAAACACGTGCAAGGTTAACATGTGTTCGAGCGATTCGCTCTTTTTTCCGGAAACGCTTATAACGACGGATATTTTCATGACGCTTCAAATTAGAAATATTCTTAACATAAACTTAAAGGTTCACTGATATATTTAATGAGAGAATTTTCAGTATAACAAAATGAAATTTATTGATCTGTGAAATCGTTGAAATACCCCTGGGGTATTTTTCAAAAAAGTCCTTAAGAAATGAAACATTCTTTTAATTGCGAAAGTTGTTGAATATTTTGATTGAAAAGATACATTATCAAATTTTTCGATGGCTATTTCAAGTAGAACTTCTCATTACGTTTTTCAGATTTAAATCAAATATTAAGTACGTTAACTGATAAATGAATCAATTTCGACAATTGACTTTTTCTTGAAAAATACAATGACATATAAATGGATTTTTTAAACCAAGGTAATTATACTAAATTTCTTTGAACGTGTTAACCTGTTTAAAAACTGTTGACAAAGAAAAACTTGAAGACATCAAATTAAAACAAACTCGTCTGTATTTTTCAGTATAACTTCAAGAGAATACATTGTACATGGATAGTTTTACAAACTAATAGAACAGCGAACGTGAGTAAAGACAAGTATTATTTTTTTCAAAACGTCCTTTAAGAACATTTGCATCATCAAGTTAATTTGGTTTAATCTTTTTTCATTTTTTATCTCAACATTAATGTGAATGATAATAGTAATTTGAGCAAATCAATTTACCTTCAATATTTACAATAATCATTTTGATTTCTAAAGACAAAGAAAATGTGGTCAAATAATGAAGGTTTCATTAATTTAGTTTGAGATGGCTGATAAGAGTTCAATTATCGATTTGAAGGTTCGGGATCATGTAATTTGTATTTAAAAGTGTTTCTTAAATTCAGTTCATACATACATCTGTTTTTATTCAATTGATATCCATATTAAGCAATAGCGAAATGGAAAGGAATATCACATTTCGTCTTCAAATATTTTCGTAATTTGGTTAACCATACATATTCCTAACAAAGCAGTTCTACGTCTTTTTACTTAAAAGTTAAAAGCAACTTTTCAAGACTTGCCGTAGAGTTTATTTCGGATTTTAAAAATATTAATTAACATATTATACATAATTCATTATGTCTCACTTCACTTCTCAAATAATTTAATAAAGTAAAATTATATCTAAAAAGAGGTTAAAGAGTATGATAGAATTTACGTAATCATCTTTAAAAGAGTACATTGTGTATGTCATGTGATTTGAAAACTTATATAAAGCGCAATATGTTAATACAACATTTATGTAACATCTATTTACATAGCCAATGCCCTATAAACAGATTTGAAAATACGTAACAAACGCTATAATATTCAAAATATTCATGTTTAAAAAATAATCAAATCGATTTGTTTTATGAAATTAAAAGTCAGAAAAGTAAATACTCACTCATGCGGCAATACACGTGTTACAAGTTGGGGCTAAATCATACCCCGAGCGTAGTGGAAGATGCCTGGAAACCATGGCAACGAGTCACTGTACTGGAATACTATCTCTCAACTGAACTGAATGTTGAAATAACTTCCACTTTCCCCGTAGTTTCGTCTCAGTTGTTTCAAAATATCCCGATGCTACACTAGTGGGCAAGTTCCTTCTATTAACTTTGTGAGTTTTCAATGCACAAGTTTGGAACATCGCCTGCCATCATTATCAATCGCTTCTGCCAGAAGAGTTGTCAGCGGTGTCGTCTGCTTAATTTGCACAAGACCTTTCATGCAAATTGATGGTATGGCGATTCAGTAGCCAGTCTGTATTCAGACGAATGGCATAGTTTGAATGTTGACAATTTCCGGAAGTGTCTCGTTCTTTGGTGACATCGTCTGCTTCATTGAATCGGGACTTGGCGGAAAACTATTTTATAAGATTCCCGAAACGTGAATGATATGCAGCTGTTACATAGATCTTGTATCGTCTGATTGATTGGTCGATTTTGAGAACCCGGCTGGACATACCGAAAACTTGTGTCAGAAGATTCGTCGGTCTGCATGATAACAGATTATCACCAGTGGAGAGAAGGATCTCTAAGGAGCAAGGTGTCGTCTGATTGATTGATACCAGAACTCTCATGAACATAGTCAATTTGCTTCCTTCCTCAACATAAGTGCATTTGTATCTCGCATACATCTCATTCAGTTGTATACAAGACCCAATTTGTCTTTGAATCAAGAAGAAGTTTTTCCTGCAGATCGTCTTTGTAGCTGGATGAATTTGTCTTTTTATTGCTTGATCTAACTGCAGTAAGGCCAAGTTCGCCTTTGAATCGAGGAGAACTTCAATCTGATGGTTTGGATAGCAAAAAAGCATAGCTTAATGATATCCAGTCTACTCTGATCCTATTTGTTCATTGTTTACGCTTCTTACTAGAGCACAAGTGCACATGTGAAAAACTAGGAAAGAAGAACTGAATCCGTTCTTATCAGTTCATCGCTCCGGCTCGAGAGAACAAGTGAACTAACGAGTTACAGACAAGATTCGATTAGTTTTAAGGAACAAGGAAACATTTCTTGAAGGAAACAGGGAGCAAGGATCCGCAGCATCCTTGACCATATGTATTTGGAACCTTGAATGGAAACTCGTGAGTAAATTCCGTTTATTGATTTGTTTTTTGATAGCATGTACAGTGCAATTTTGTGAAAGCAATTCGACTTTAAGGCTCGTTGATGCAAAAAAGGTTCCATATAAAATGTTCAGATCATAATATTTTGTTTTTCTTGTGATAAAGTATACAACTATGTTTGTAGATAGGCATTCAGTTAGTAAGTGCATCAGATGCATGGTCCATCTTTGACCTGCTGCCAATGTGTTGAATTTATTTCAACACTGCCATTTAGTTGCATGTTTGTTATAAACTCCATAAACTCGAATACATGCTTTGTATCTTTCCTTTTAAAAATATAATAAAAAGAATGAACCTTTGTAATTGGCAAAACAAATGCGACCTGTTACATAAACAAGATAAACAATTGTTTTTCAATCGATGTAATGTTTTTTAACGTCTCACCCAAATTGAATTTTTGGAACACAACAATCAAAACAGATAGCTGCAAGTGCATTTAACACGCCGGAGTACACTAAACATCATTTGCGTGTTATAAAATGACTTCATACTATTACCTCTTACTGTATTAAGTATCAATTCAATTATCCTTGTTTTCACCTTTTGCAATAATCTAACTTTGATGTCATTTAGAGTATTTCACGCTGAAATTATAGAAAATGTTTATAACCCATCAATCCTTCTATCCAAAATCTCCTGAGGAATATCAAATAAGGTCGACGCCGCGTTAACATGAAACACAGCTCTAGTTCCGTTATGAGGCTGTAAACGATGATAGCAGGTATTATTAAAACAACAGGAATGGGTTGTGATTTCCAACTTGAAAACTGCGTCAACATAGATTTCCTTTGCGAAGATTTTTATGTGATATCCCCTGAGAGGGGACAAATAGGTTCAACGAGACTGGCGACATGTGTATGCCAGACTGGAATCAACTCATTGATTACTTTGATAGTGCAATTGTTGTTCGATTCGGCATGGACTGTATGCGAGTCAATGAGCAGATTTTCTCTACCACTGGGATGTGTCCTTCATGGCAATGAATATCGATCTCGTCTTATTAGTTATTGCATCGGCATTAAATTCATACACGATATGATCTGCATAAGGTTCCATCTGTCCCTCTTTCATAATTCTCTGCTCCTCTAATTTCCTGACTTAGGTGGAGTAACGATTCCTCGGTTCTTTATAGATCATAGGCGAGTGAATGAGCAAGGTCCGCACTGAATAATATTTGATTCTCCGTATCGATCTGATCTGATAAAACTCAAAATGACATCGAAGTGAGATTTGATCGGTTACAAATTTGTTCATATTGTCAATTTCTACAAAAGGAGTAATAATTTTGAGAACGAAAATAAGAAAATTCTTTTTCCACATATTGTATGTACAAATTCTTCTCTTTATATGCCATGTGTTAAATCTAACCGAAATACTGATTGACCTCAAAGTGAGTTTGATTTTAAAGAAAGTAATAGAATGTTGTAAAGACTGGTGTAATAAGAGTAGAATTTAAAATGGTTATGTTTGTTAAGTGTTATGAAATGAATAAAGCGATTTCATCTCAACAGAACATACTTGATTTATTTTTAGAAAAACCCTAATGTGTAAATGACTTTACACAGCTGCCCTGTTGTGTGATTCTAGCCTTTGCATTAAAACTAGCCAGTGTACTAAGGCTTAAGGGATTTTTGATTAAACCTTTTAGTCACCTCACCTATCCTCTTAAATGAATAACCCCAATAAATACAGCTTACATTTAAAGAGATTTTCAGAGAAAATGAACCTGCCTAATCTCTGTATCTGAATTGCCAATCTGTTGCCTCCGCCATTCTATCCTCATAGGCGAAGCGTAAGTATCTTTCCCCCTCACAGAGCATATGGCATACAGCACAAATGAATGCTTCTATATCGGCGGCGCTTCTCATCCGATGAGGTTTCTCCCTTTATAGCGCTCGTATTGGAACAGAGGTTAGAGTAAGACAACGGCAACTTCTACTACTACTACTACTACTACTACTACCACTTTTACTACTTCTGTTATCATTACTACAAGAACTTTTCTATTACTACTAATACTACTTCAAATACTTCTAATACTACTCCTAGTACTATCGCATCTACTCCTACTACTACCACTTTTGCTATTAGTACTAGTATTACTACTACTACTACTACTACCAATACTATTATTATTCTTACTTAATTTACTTTTTCCTCTACTACCATTACAACTCATTTTTTTTTAAAAATTGCTATCGCTGTTACTTCTACCAGTGTTAATTATTTGGTAACTACTCATTCATGTAACTTCATCTGTCAATGTTACTACCGTCACTGCTGCTGTTACTATCGCTTTCATATAACACAGGGTTGAATCAAAATAGAATATCACATCCATCGTTAAATTAATGAGATCACGCATCCGCCCTTACCACAATATTATGCTGTGGGAGACACATGTGCCAGGGTGACTATTAGTAAATGAGGAGAGCCACCCCCCCCCCCCCCCCCACCCCCCACCCTTTCCTCTCCACAATCAACCCCTCCTTATCACAGGCGTGGAACTAATGAGACCAAATCTCTTCTTACTAGACTCGACTGTGGTTTCAGATATCCATAGAGTAGTAACGACAAGGGCGAAGGACAAGAAATCCCACTTACAGGCCTAATTCTTTCCACTGGTTTTGCCTGCAGGTCAATTGGAGAGGATATGGAGATTTGTATAGCGAATATCTGGCCTGATATCTTCAGTTAATAATGTGAGGCTTGATTTATACTGCAGCTCAGAAATTAAATGATTGAAAAAGCTTAGTAAGATTGAATTAAAGGATTTCTTTTCGTCACTCAGTTATTTATTTCCTATCAGATGTCATTATAAATTTAAGCGACATTTCGAACTTGAAGTTCAAACTTGTTAAAATAGTAGTAGTATATAGCAGTAGAACTAGTAGATATTACCCATATGGAAAATAATAAGTGGTGACATATTTTAAAAATGAGCAAATGTGCACATTGTATTGTTTGTCACTATAGCGGAGTAGTAGTGGTAGAAGTAGTTAAAGTAGCACTAGTTATTCTTCTTAAAGCAGCACCAACGGTAGTAGTAGTAGTGGTAGAAGTAGTAAAAGTAGTAGTAGTTGTTCTTCTGAAAGCAGCATCAACAGTAGTATTACTAGTAGTGGTAGAAGTAGTAGTAGTGGTAGTAGTAGAAGTAGTAGTAGTAGTAATAGTAGTAGTACATGTAGTATTTATTAGCAGTAGTAGTAGTAATAGTAGTAGTAGAAGTAGTATTATCAGCAGCAGTAGTAGTAGTAGTAGTAGTAGTAGTAGTAGTAGTAGCTGTAGTAGTAGCATCAGCAGTAGTTCATGTAGTAGTTGTTGTTTTCACTAACTATTGTGATAATCATATTTGATTTATAAACCTCCCATTCGTATTTGAAGTCGTTATCTTTGGTCTATATATAAAAGATAAACAAGATCTTCTGTTACTACCCTGTTCAAGATATAAAAACTGTCAGTGAAGTAGCCATTATAAAGGAGTCACATTTCATGTTCAGATATGTTTACTATAAGAGCATTGTTTCATTAGAAGAAATGATTGTCGCATGGCTCAACCCACTTACTAAAGACCCCAACACAAGAAACAAAATCAGCATTTGGTGTAAGCCCATTGAACAAGAATGACTGCCGCAGATGGTACCCTCGTGGAATGAACGAGACGCTGAGCTGTCTGTCAGGCCGTTGTTTCCTTGCCGTTTGGTAATATATTTGTCAGAAGAGCTCCTGTGATACCACACATACTCAACGGGTTTGCATGCTGTGGACATAAATAAGGAAAAACTCATTTTTCATTCTCATTCTACTTTAATTTTGTTCTATATATTGTCATGTCAAATTCCCAAGTGATCATACTAAGTCTGCAAGCTGTGAATGATTGTAATTTCCTCATGGAAAATGACCTTGACCTAGGTAATCTGTGCAAGCATGCGATGTACGTATTCAATTATAATGCTCTGTGTACAAACAAGTTAATCAATGCAAAGCTCGTTTGAAGGAAACAACTGAGAAACTGGAAATCGTTGAAAGTCAAATATCCAATCATTAATCAAGATAATGAATCTGGGCTTCAAATGAAGAGGTGGCAAGTGCCATTATTTGTTCACCTTAGAATACAGTGAAAGCTGGATTCATTGTGTCTTACTTGCAATAATCTGAAATGTTTATTTGGGTCTTATATTTTATTAGAATAATAAGTTTACTGTGGCTGAAAAAAAGTTGTCCGATCAAGCAAGGAAGGCAATATTTGCTTTTAATGATGATCTTAAGTGCTGCTCTTTTAATACTGAAACAAATTTGTCTCTGTTTGATTGTTATGTTGGTAGTGTTTTATCTTATGGGGCTGAGATATGGGTTATGATAAGGGAGATAATATTGAAAAGGTGAATCTAGACCTTTGTAAAAGATTGTTAAAGGAGTTAAAAGGGTACAAATAATGCAATGGTATATTCTGAATAAAGCCGTTAACCATTGAGTGGTAAGAGGCAGTTTAGTATTGTTAAATATTTGTGTTAGTGTTACTGGTTAGTAAAAAAAATATTTTTCGTGGCTGTTATGAGTATTTATTTGATGAAGCTGAAACTCAACTGTACACAACCGGGCCTACCATGTTAAACATATTTTATTTACTTTAGGTTTTAGTTACAAAGCTCCACAAAATGTGTAATTTACAAAAATGTTGTTACTACCCATGTGTTGCAGTATTTCATACAAAGACCTATCCTAGCACTTTATAAGAGGTGTTTAACTAAGTTTTGACTGTGTTCTAATAATATTTCAATGGAAACTGGTAGATATCAGAATGTTTTTGTTGACGATAGAAAATGTGTTTTTTTTGTAAAAACGAAACTGAAGATGAATTGCTTTTTATTCTGAAATGTCCTATCTATCTTGAGCTTCAAATACAATATATAAAGCCATAAAATTGTAATAATACATCTATTTATAAACTTGTCTAGCTAGTGAGCATCAATAACGTAAAGCAGTTATGTTAATAGGGTAAATATATTTGTAAAGCATGTACATTTAGAAATATGTTAATGTGTAATGTACATGTAAAGAGAGTACGTTTTCTAAGAATACGGAGCTAATGTTCACCTGCAATATTGCATTTTTGTTCTAAAACCGCCAAATAGCTGTAAAGCTAAAGGTTAATAAAGAATTGAATTGAATTAAAAAATCAATAGGTTAAAAGCATAATCTGCCAGTGAACTTCTTTAGCTGTCCTAGGTCATCATTCGAATTCAGTTCAACTGAGCGTGTCCACGGGGAGATGAGAAAATTTGGAAAACATACATTTTCTATTTTAAACGGCCAATCTGAAAGGGTTTACTTTTTGTACATGTTTTTGTTACTTTGCCATTACAAAACCTACAACAAACCTTATGAATATCTTTTGTATGAATTGTATTTCATATATAGTTATTTTTACACGAGGGAGTGTTTCACTAAACGAGTCCGGCGTTTTGTATTACCCGAGCGAGAGCAACGGCCCTTTAATCCAATCCTTGACCAGTGCATATAAGTAAAGCAAAGGTTACCCATGGTTTCGTGTGCGTGCTCACTGCGCTAGTTAATGAATAGCCTTGGAGTGTTCTCTGATAGCTGAGATATAGCAATTCAGGTCCTTGGAGTACATCTTGAAGGTAGAAACATTGTCTGTAATTAAACCCTTGACCTGCACTTGTCAGAGAAGGACATATTTCATTATGTTTGACCATACACAAACAAGCCGATAAATCGCTATTCTGAAGCTATCATATGATTGCTTTCCAGCACCATGGCCGACAGAGAGTTAATACCAACAACTGGCCTTATTGTTTAGTATTTGATATACTGGAGTAAAAAGTCAGGGATATTGGAACTGTGTGATTGATATTTAATCAGACTGTCAATTAATAAATACATTTATCACAAAATTTACATTTCTCCAATATTTAAGTCGATTATGCAAACGCGCCTCCAAGTGTAAACTTTATTTAAACTACTTTTGTCAAATAGATATGACTGATAATTTATTTCACTCTTTCTCAAGAAGTGTTTACTAGTCTTGTGTAATGGTTCTACAAGTAATGTGTATATTGAATTTTAATTTAACGACTAATTTTCAAATTCAATTACAGCTTTTAAATTGTAAATCTTACTGTTACAATACTAAGCTTGACGAGTTACAGCACCAATGATTTTTATAAATTCATCTCCTAAATAATGAAGTGTATGTTTACTAAGGTTCTTGTTACAATTCAGCATGTTACAAGTTTTAAAGTATGCAGAGCAAAATTATCATTATAGTAGCAACTAAGTAATGTCTAAAGCAGAAACTAGGTTATTAGTGCAGAAAAACTAAGTTATTAGTACAGCAGAAAATAATTCAATACGACAACACACAAAAAGTTATTGGTACAGGAAAGAACTAAGTTATTAGTATAGAAAATAATAAGTTAGTGGTACAACAAAATCTTTTTTTACACGAAACCTCATGACACCAAAATGGCGCAACGTCTTCAGATGAGGATTCTTTAATCGTTTATGTGACTATGGAAGGAACTCTGAAAACCATCAAATTTTATGACTATCCCTCTGCCATACATAAACAGGACAATAAATCGCACTTCTGAACGTCTTGTATGATCTCTAGTCATGAGGCGAGACAAATGGTCATGAAATGCGCTGCAATTGCGGCCATCATTACATTGATTGTTGTGTGTGAAAACAAAGTATTAGTAGAACTGTATCATCCTCCTATTGTTGTCTGAAGGTATAATACGAATCGACCTAAATTGCTCTTTTGATACCTTTGAAAATGATGTCAGTTTTGGCATTACTTTTTGGGCGAAGAGTTTTTCTGTTGTTTAATACTTTAAAAGATGCAATTGAGTTCTTGGGTGACTTTACAACCTGATTCGTCTGACTGTCTGACACGAATTTTGGAAAACCAAAGGGAAGTTTAGGGCCATCTACAATCGTTTCTGTGACATAAACAACCTGAAATGTCTCATTTTGAGATTAGAAATTAACTAAAAGATTTTCTTAACGCACTTGCTTTGTCAAGAAATATATACAATACGTTTTACTTATATAAATGAAAGATGTTTTAGTTTTTTCTTTTATTTGTCATTCCATCAGGTGATGTTAACGTATTGCAATTTATTTACCAAATACGTGGCTTATCTGAAGTGTTCAATTTGTGCGTTTAAGAAGATATTCAATGTAAGATTGCATTATTTCAATTTTTAATCAATAAATTGCTTCTTGATTTGTATTATTTAATTTGTCATAGTTCATCTTTATAAATTACGTTAACTTATTATGACTTTGAATGAACCATGAAGCTATTATGGTACATTATTATGACGATGACGTTATGTGCCCAAAGGGTTTGCAAAATCGTAAATTTTATTCAATGTTTCATGTAAAACGCATGTACGAAAACATCGGCAATACGGAATTTTGCATTTCAATTACGAAACTTTTAAGGCAGCAGAGGAGATTACTCCTGGGGCATCATATAAACTGAAGGTCATTATTTTATTCCATTTAATTCTATGAAAGCTCTTCCAGCTCATGTCAGACCAAAGCTCCTTATGTGAAACCGTATGCTTGCCTTCTAATCGGAAGCCTACGCTTCTGTCGGGATACCCTTAAGCCATACTGAAAATGGTACCAAAATCCTTTTATTTCATTAAATCGAAATCAATGGGCATGAAATAGACAATGTTTCTTCCTTATATCTGATTTCCCATCGGCGTACATGAACAAGATGAACATCTCATTGCATTACTAAAAAGGACATTAACTCTGTTTGCGGTTTCAGGAAGTCTTTGATTGGGGGTTGATTGTACATATATATAAGAAAACAAACACGCCCTCGGGGGACTAAGATTCTCCACATCGACCTTATAAATCATCGTTATACAAGAAACGAATTATGATCTATTTTAGTCTGTATCAGATACACCCAAATTGTACTTGTAGACATAATTGAGTCAATCTCAACATCATCTAATACATTGTCATTTATAATGTACACAGGGCAAATATTGATTGTGAGTAATTCTTCTAAGGCAATGCAGATCTGAGTGGTCATGTTAATAAAACCACATCAAAAATCGTTACAATTTATGTTTGTTTGCCAATAAAGGTCATTTATTCTATTTATTCAACTTTATCCAGAAAGGTAATTGTTACGGTTGGATTGAGGTTTCACTATTCCCAGTTTTGATATCAAAATGAATACAACTTCATATTATAAGTTTTAAGTTTGAATAAAACGCCATAATGTTTGTTGTTCTTCGATAGGTTTGATTGTTAATTTAGATCCCAAAAAGTGTAAATAGTTGGAGAAATTGGAAAAGACAATTGGGACATATTTAATTGTGAATCATAACTATATTTGATACGCGAATTTAACTATTGTTAATGTACATGTATTTACATAATCATTATTTACGGATTGTTTAGATTTATATGAATAGTTTTCTTTTTTAATATTAAAATTATTATGAGAAAATTGATTAATGTAGCCAGAGAAATGTTTGTTTAGTGCCTACTATTAAGTTTCATGATTTACATTCAAACCAATTTTATCGTTAGAAGTAATTTGAAATATGAACTATGATGTATGTTTTGAACTCAAGTCATATATCCTTATAAACACAGGACACTTTTTCACAGCAAAGTTCGAGAAGCTTTTTGAAAGTTGTTAAGAACCATAAAAACGTAAAAACAACATAAAACTCTTTGAAAAATTGGAGAGAAAAATCATACCGATTTGACAAAACATGTGTTCAGAAATATTAAAAATGTAAATATAATAATGTAAATTGATTCAGAAGCTAAAATTGTTTTATTGATGAATTGCACATAACTTATTGTGGCATTTTGGTTAAATTATATATTTTCATGTAATTTGAATAAAATGTTCATAGATAAAAATATATAGGAACATTAATTCATCCTTAAGGGGCATTTTAGAAGCTGGATTGATGAAGAAGAACGAATTCTTATGGATAGTCAACTTCTTTATTGCATGAATTGCGACGTTTCGGTGTAGATACTAACACCGTTATCAAGCAAGTGATCCGGTGTTAGCATCTACATGTACACCGAAACGTCGCAATTCATGCAATAAAGAAGTTGACTATCCGTAAGAATTCGTTCTTCTTCAACATTAATTCAAACACCAAGAAATCGCTGAAAAAAACTAAATTCGGCAGTTTAGTCGAAAAGTATAGGCAATTGTTTTCATGATATTCATACTACCTTTAATAAAATTTAATATATTTTATCAGGTTACCAACAAGTAAGAATCGGAGGATTTCTACGTTTATAGTATGTAAAATGACTGAATGTGTGAACAGATGCATATGTATATGGGCCCGATGGCCTACATACTGGATGTTTATCTTATGACTAATGCTGTATTGTCTGTCTGTATGTCTGTCCGTCTCGATATAGATGAAGGTGTTAACATGTTGTTCTCCACTATGTCTTATTAGATCCTTTTTAACATTAATATTTAAAGGACTTATTTGAGATTTTAATTCATAAGTACATGTAAACACGAGATATGATAACCAAAATAAATTTCAAGACTTTGTTTTTAACGTGTATGAAGTGCCGGTTGTTGTTAAGTAACAGGGACTGTATTGTTTACCATGTATAATTATTCTAAATGCTGACTTGTATAAGCAAACATCCCTCTTCAAAACAGATCATCTTTCAACCTCCTCACCGACTTCCCAAGTGTTAATTGGGTTAACAAACCAGGTCAACGAATGTTTACATATATATAAACTCTGGGTTACATATCATGTCATTTTCCGAAACAGATATGACTTTTACACGAATTGATTTAATAGATTCAGTGAATGTATTAAGTTAAACCGAAGTGTAATTTGTCTTGCCACTATCATTTACTCACTTAAAAGGACAGTCCTATCTGAGCATTATTGGTGGCAAAGAAAGTCAAAGGGACGTTCCAGTTTATTCATACATGTTCTTAGTACAGAATCATAACACAAGGTTTTTTAAACATAAGGGTAACGTTTGGCTGATTTTGAAAACGATGATAACGTGATAATTTTACATTTTTATAAGTTTAAAACAGTCCAGTCGGGTCAACATATCTGTAGCATCTCCTCTATAGTGGCTGATTTTCAGTCTCTATTTTGACATTGTCCTTGTTTTTTTAATGCCAGTTTGATTAGTCTTTTAACTATTTTCGCAATTGATATCGTTATAATCATCGTTATTGTCCTCGTGATTATCATCCACACTATCGTGATTACCATCGTGATTATTGGGATTATTTCCATCGTGATTATCTTCGATACTATCGTGATTATCCTTTGTACTATCGTGATTATCCTCGATACTATCGTGATAAGCGTCGTTATTATCATCGTTACTACCATCATTATATTCATGTTTATCATCACAATCCTAATAACCTTTCTCTTCCTGCTCTTTGTCATCCTTGTCCAAATGAACATCAACAACATCACTACTACCATCTTCATTACGAAGTCATCGTCATCGTCGCTTAAACATCCTAATCTATATTGACTTCACAAATCAACAAACATCTCATTCCAATTATCGTCGTCGTTGCAAGCGTCCCGAACAAACCTTACAAACCACAAGTTTGCATTTAAAAAGATAAAGTGTCCAATGTAAACCAAAGCCCTTATAAATGGTCCCTATCTAAGAATTCAGCTGACGTATACGAATGTTTGTTTACAGTAGTTTGACCTGTTTGGACCTGATTACGGGTTAACTTAACGAGTTGTTGGCTATTATTGAAATACTTGAGTGGTTTGGTATTGACCAGTGGTTATCGTTCTACCATTCTATGAGGACAACGAGAAAATTCCTAAGGACCACTTGACCATTTGACCGATACGACAACAAAACTAAGCAAATTCAATTCATCTACTTTGCCTTTTAGAGATGGCTACATGTACCATGTGGTCGGCTTTTGGCTTATATAACCCTTGATTTTGTCCTTCATTCTGAGGTACTCGCTATAAATATATCTTTCTATTTTAGTTCAATTTCCTGCATGAATAAAATCTATACAAGTTTTTCAAACTATATTGAGATCCAGTATTCGAGTATATCGAGTTTGTTTTTCTTTTCATAAATGCATTTTATTTGATAAAAAGGATCTCCTCCATTTTCAACAAGAGTCAATTAATTACTTTCACCTTGCATTCCTTCGATCAAACAAAGCCAGGTAAGTTGTGTCATTAGCCCGCACATTCTGATATCAACTGTTAATGGTAATTAAATATGTCATTAAGGGATTTGAATATCATGACCCTTAACATTGTGTCTAATTCAAAACTAGCTACCAATAACTACCTATATGAGAAAAGATAAAAAGCGTTTTTTAAAATCATAAATAAACATGCACACCTTCTTTTTATCTAAATGTCTTATACAATGGGACATATATGAAGGGGCAAGGTTCAAGTGATCATTAGTATCTTATTCAAATGGAAGACATTGGTGAACAAAGAAACGTTACAGTTTTCTACGTTGTGTTTAACTGCCATTTCGAAACTCATTCAAATTCATGCTGAACTCAAACACAGATCTCATTAAAGGGACATATTTCAACCTCGCTGTGTTTGTGATCTAAATACTGATCTATCGTGTCAGATGACCTTTTTTTACCTTTCAACATTCCAATCAAAGGCCCCTAAAATATTAACTGGGGTGATAGCTTGTAAGCCTCTATGACCTGACAAGGCCCCTACTGAGCGAGAAACCAGTGATTTGTTTTACCTTAAATAAATTAGGTTTCTCTAACGCTATACTGTAGATTTAACTCTTTATACTTTTTCCTGATGAAAAGACACTTGCTTATAAGATAATTTCTTGTGTATATCTATTGATTTATCATATATGACGTATACCTTATATATTTTTCTTTCGATGATTGGTCAGTAAAGCCGTTTTAGCAAATTAAATTTCTGAAAAACAATTTGCAGACAATAAATTCCTATATGTGTAAAGATATAGAAAAATAGTTTTCTCCTATGTTTATGAAGCTCGGTCAAAGGGTATTACTTTATCATCAGATACCTGATACAAAATTGATTTATACTTTATAAATGGAGCCATTTTATACAATTTTACTTTGGTTCTACTTACGTTTGGTTAACTAATGTGACACGGAGATGATTAGTGTGGTATTTATGTGGCAACAGGAAACAAAATCGTAATAGATTGAAAAGAGTTCAATCATGAAAGTAAAATTATAATTTTATATTATTGTTATTCGAAACTAAACACGCAGCCGACGGGCTCTTTTTTTATATCACGACGGTGGCCTCGATAGCAAAATGGTAGTTTTAAGCTTAAAGTACATATCGTGTTGTTTATGAACGCAAATGTACACTGTACACTGCAACTGTTCGATCTGGACGCCGCCAATGGTTGAAATATTGCCAAAGCGGCGCTCGATCTGAACTTTCTTTTAAGTGACATGACATGTTCAGTGTTTTCGTTTGGACAAAATGTTTTTGTCAATATGCATACAAAGTCAATCGTTTAAAGGAGTATTCACTGACACTATGATCAACATATCAAATATTTTTATATCATTGCTTTTGAAACGATTTCAATACCTAAAGTCTAATATCAAATTGTATTTCAAAACACATACCCCCTGCACTGACGCGCTCAAGCGAGTGCAAGTACACGAGGGGTGTCCAAAAAGATTCTGGGAGTAATATAAACATATCAACCTGGTTCCCGGACCATGTTCCGCTTGCGCTCACTGTAGCGCAAGCGGAACGAGGTCCGGGAACCAGGTTGATAAACAAATATCCGAGATGCATACACTTCAGTTGATGTCAAAACTGAATGTATATTTGTGATTGAGTACAGGTCTGCGTTTGAAACAAATACAGTCAAAATGAATATCATGCAGCTGCGTAACAAACATACAGGATCTCTGCTCCATCATATAGCTGCGATTAACAGTGATATGCTGAATTACAAGAGGTAGAGTTAGCACCTAACACCAGCCAAGGTTCCATCAATGACCTCCGGAATGTTGTCTGAAGACCAATAGCGAAGATGTGTCATGCTTAGTCAGCAACTTGTTGCCAAATCTCTCTCAAGAATCATTTTTGTACATGTCTTAACCGAGGATGAAACGTTGATTAACCATTTTGATTCAGAGACAATAAGCCAGATCACCGTGGTATAGCATGGGATAGTTTTCATCCAAAACTATGTTCCACAACACATTCGAGTATTGATCAAGCCATATATCCTTCCAGATATCGTTTTGACAGTAGTTTTTTCACAATGCCCTGCTAAGGTCAAGTTCATGACATCACAATTGTTTTGCATCATCAAGTAATGACATCACAATGTTGTGATGTCATAACATGAAGATGTCCAAGTGTTATAATATCACCGCACTTGTAGTCTAAGGGAAGTGCAGTGTTCAGAAATTTACTTTGATCACGGAATCGAGATGAAAAAAATAAAAAGTAAAAAAAAATATTGTAAAACTGTAAATTCATCAACTCGTGTTGATATATTTGATATCAGAAGACACTTGGGTGAGATTTTCTCATTTCATAATTTGAGTATTCAGCCATTTCAAAGACATTCTGTCATTACCAGATTTATTAAAATCAAAATCATCATAAACGTGTATCGGTAGGCCTAAAAAAAGAATCAATCGTAGTTATAAGTTTAATAATATCAATCAAAAACGGTGATCGTATTAAGGTTCGTTCGTCCTCATGGAGAAATGTACAAAAAAACATCGCAGAACGGGGCCTGATCCGTCAAGTAGCACGGCGCGATCACGTGATAGATCATGTGCGAAATCATGAGAACACGAGAAAGATCGCATAGAACATGCCAATTAGGTCTCTGACAGAGATATATCGATATGGACATAGAATTCTAACCTGCACCTAAACTTTGACAAGCACTTGCATATCAAGTCCACATCAACTATCCCTTTAGACTGATATGGATGTGACTAATGGCCGACATACTTCGTGACTAGCGTATGCCATTAACTTTACAGGATGGCAAATCAAAGAGCACCAACTAGTCGTGTCCGTTAAATGTTGTAAGTGGTATCTAATTAAAGTGGTATTAAATTAAAGTGGTATTGAATTGTAATGGTCATTTATGATAATAACAATGGAATGAATATCAATGTGGTCAATGTTGAAATTGACAGTTGCACACATCATTAAGGTATGGGTTTCAATTAGTTAGACAGAGCGAGGTTTCTCAAAATAATGACTTCAAAAAGAAACACGCACAAAAATCGTAAGGATACAGATTTATCTAAATGTAATTGACATACGTATTTGGAACGTGATGCTTGCAAACTTTTTGTTCATGCAAAAGTATCTCATTTATTTTTCATTAAAACGAATCAGGATCCAAGTTCGTGATAGATCGTGAGTACAGTTGTGTACGCTGTGTTTAATAATTGACATGATTCGAGGCGTGGCAGATTATATGTCTAGGCGTACCATGTAGCAAGTTCACAGCAAGCGACTGAAAGAGACATAGAATCGCGTATTACAATCGTTATCACACACCGTAGGAGCGGTGAACGGCAGGCAATATTTAATAACTGAAAGTGAACGGTTTGATGCGCGAGAGGTCGGAACGTTTTGTGTTTTAAGTGTAGGAAAATCGTCAATATCTATATATTTATAAGCCACACTTCCACCAAAATCCATGCTGTAAAATAGAAGGCCTTTTATGCGTATTGTCGCCAAATTTCTTTCTTTTCCGTCCACAGACTAGCCTATAGGCCTGAAAAACAATATCTTGCCGCGACAACTTGTCCGTCAAAATATTTGAATTTTACGAACTTTTAGGTATCTTTGATAAATAAAGAAAAATCTAAACACACCAACATTAAGAATATTTATCAAACTAACTTCATGCCAAATTTGAAGGCTCTTCGTTATGTTGTTTTCGAGCTGTCATATTTGAAACAACACCACCATCAAACTCTTAGTGAACGATTTCATAACACAGACACTTAACTTGGTGAACGATTTCATTTTCTGGTAGTGAACGATTTGTTGTCAACGTTAACTCGTCATCTTATTTTATTTTGTAGCATTCTAGATTATTTTTAGGTTTTTACACTTCAGATGCGCTGTCTAAACGATAGAAATGTCACCATATCAGTGTTGCTATTGTTAGGAACATTTGGAAAACGTTTGTGGGGTGATAAATATCAGTGCATTGATAGTCATAGAGAAAAGAATTTTATCATTAATAATCGTTAATATGACAAAAAAGGTACACTTGCATATGTAGAAAAAGATCTTAAATATGTCCCAAAAGATACTGATAAAGATATTGTTGTCCCCGGGGAACCAGAGTAATTGGGGTTTTTTGTAAAAAAGGATTAAGCATCGTCATGACCATCAAACAGAGAAAATAAAGATAATGAATTGATGGATGACAACAAAAAAGACAAAAATCATTAACTTATAATGCTAAGTGACATGCTTCCATCAGTTCTGTCAGTTACAGAAACATGCTATGTCTGACCTTTCCGCTTGAAAATACAGTTTTTCTTCTTTTCATTGGTGGTGTGGCGTTTTACAGCTCAGTATGTACATGTCATATGCGTTGCAGTGACGCTGTGAAAATGTTTTGGTTAGCGGCATTTCCCATGCCAAATTCCTTCGATTGAGTCATTAGCGCGCCATTGTCCGGTTTTCGATCATAAACGACCATTTGAACCTGTTTATTGTCTCCCTACTGAACTAATCAGCAATAAGATTGTGATTATCAGAGACAGACATTAATTTACGATAATATCTATATATATATATATATATATATATATATATATATGACAATTAAGTGTGACATATTTGACGCAAACAACATACTCGGTGTTCACTGACAACTCTCGACGATACATGCGAAAACATCCTTGAAAATGAGATAAAACCAGGAATTATTGTAGACTCTCTTAATATCATACAAAAAGAGTATGGCGAGGAAACCAAAGCTGGGTTTTAAGTGCCGGGTCTTAACAAAACGTGGTCTTACATTCTCAACCTTTATATGACTTCAATTTAAAATGAGTGTTCGTGTCGCCAATGTACATGTGATGTGCGGCAGGTTGCATGTTTCCCATGTACAAACCGGGTTTGGCTCCTTAAACCATTCTGAGACGCATATTGCTGGCCGAAAGTAGTACAAAGGAAGTTTTTTTCAGGGAGAAGCTTTTAACAGTAGATTCTTGACAGAGGAATAGCACTTATCTCATGTCTATAGTTTACCCATCTCCAAATAGTTTACGATTAATATAACTATTATAAAACAATAGTTAAGAATT
Organism: Phorcus lineatus; assembly: GCA_921293015.1. Lineage (NCBI taxonomy): Eukaryota > Metazoa > Mollusca > Gastropoda > Trochida > Trochidae > Phorcus > Phorcus lineatus. The sequence goes on along the minus strand of OV121090.1, from coordinate 17,379,776 downwards.
CGAAGGAATGGCACTTTTTTTTTATTCAAGTTCAAACTTTTGGATATGGAAGGTCCATTGGTAAGAAATATAATCACTATGCGGTAAACAAAAATGAGTAAATAGAATTAAGGTGATCAGGATTTACATGATTGTCATATACATGATGTAAATACACTAATCATGAACGATACAGCGACCCTTCTGACTAGAAAACGTATTGAACGCTGACATTAAAGCGTACACTACACAATTAACACTTTGACATTAAATAGTTCACCATGATGTTATGAAATCGTTCACTAAGAGTTTGATGGTGGTGTTGTTTCAAATATGACAGCTCGAAAACAACATAACGAAGAGCCTTCAAATTTGGCATGAAGTTAGTTTGATAAATATTCTTAATGTTGGTGTGTTTAGATTTTTCTTTATTTATCAAAGATACCTAAAAGTTCGTAAAATTCAAATATTTTGACGGACAAGTTGTCGCGGCAAGATATTGTTTTTCAGGCCTATAGGCTAGTCTGTGGACGGAAAAGAAAGAAATTTGGCGACAATACGCATAAAGGCCTTCTATTTTACAGCATGGATTTTGGTGGAAGTGTGGCTTATAAATATATAGATATTGACGATTTTCCTACACTTAAAACACAAAACGTTCCGACCTCTCGCGCATCAAACCGTTCACTTTCAGTTATTAAATATTGCCTGCCGTTCACCGCTCCTACGGTGTGTATCAATGATGTTATTTTATCCAGAAAAGCTTAATGTTGATAAAATTACGACTTTAATGTTAATTTGTTCAGTTTGTGACAATATTAAGTTTTTAAGTCTTTATTTGAGATCATAATTATACACGGTTTGTACATCGGTGTAAGCGCGCCAAATAGTCAAACTTTGTTTTAGGAACTTATCTAAAGCTGCAGCTGATGGAACCTAGATATGATTTCTTTATCTTTAATAGGTAAACAAATAGCATTTATGGAAATATTACGTGCAGTGTCTCTCCTTAACATGTATAAGCCCGTTGCACAACTTTTGAATATTTTTTGCATTCGGTTTGAAAATGAAAGTCGAGTGAGCTTATTTCAAATCAGCAGATATTGTATTTTGGAAAACATGAAAGTCCAATAAAATTTAATGAAAAATACGTTGTGCCACTTTAATGCATTGCGATCATTTACGGACGTTGATAATCCCGTGATTGCAACAACATTCCTATTTTACCTTTCCTGATACTAATGAATCATTTAAAATGATATTGAATTACCACCCTTTGATGACACCTGTCGCATTGTATTGCTGTAATGATGACGTTTGTACGGGAATGGAACGGTCGTAATATCTTATAGAAGAGTTTTTTATTGACGAAAATTGGGCCTGAAATCGGAGCCCAAGTGTAAAATATTATTATATGTGTTCCTTTAATATCTTATACATTTATCTTAACCATCTGGTTTCCTACACTGTTTGGACAGTGTGACAGAATATTGATAAAAGGAAGAGAAATCGATTGTGTTAACGACTTTCCTTGTTACGAAGCGAGGTGCGCCTGTTTCTCCACTTAAAGGGTCTGTTGAACGTTCTTTTAAATGAATTAAGTGAAAAAAAGGTATCAAATTGCACGACAATGTTTTTATTAGAAGCAGTTTTAGACGAACAAGCCTTGGTCAGTCAAGGTATGCGAATCTATTTTCTCACACAAATGATTATATAGTGATTTATGCTTGATACTTGATTATTTGCTCTACTACTACTACTACTACTACTACTACTACTACTACTACTACTACTACTACTACTACTACTACTAAAACTACTACTACTACTACTACTACTACTACTAAAACTACTACTACTACTACTACTACTACTACTAAAACTACTACTACTACTACTACTACTACTACTAAGGATGATCGGGTTGAGAAATGGGATGTTTTGACCCATTGAAGATTATATATTTGGCATAAACTAACTTTTTTGGTTGACATTTGTGGAAATAAATCAACAATCTCAATACATGTATGTACTCATCTAAAAAGGTTAAAGGTCAACCAACATAATATACGTGTAAAGAGTAAACTTAGGTGCTCCTGAACTATATATGAGAATATTTTAGCTATAGAGCAATAAAATTTGTGCATTCAAATATCAATATATATATTGGTATGAAATAAGAGGATGATATATTTAATCATTCATTGCGGAGCGTTTCAAACTTTCACTTTCTGTGACTTAGTTATATTCCCATAGATAGACTACATGTAGGTATATGTATATAGGCTACAAAACAATATTCATATACAGTGCAGAACAGTAGATAACATGATTTCGGTAGAATTGTTTATGTGTCCATTTATTGTGGCCAGAAGATATCATTATAGCCAGGATATAAGTACATCGATATCTACGTTTAAGAAGGAATGTCAGGTCAAATCTTCTGTAGACATATGTGTTTCTAATACTTGATATAGGCCTGGCTATCCCTTTGATACTCGTATACCGTATGATTGCTATGGGTACTGAAAGTAGGATTTGACCCTTTCGTGTGCTACCTCTCATATGTTTGATCATTTATTTCAGACTAATCCGCTACATTGAGCCTACTTCACTTGGCACCGTGGCATTCCTGGGAGATGTCTGGGGAAACGGTAAACAGGCCCAAGAGCGACGAGGGGTTCTCTGAGTAATAACTTGACTTACATCACTCGTTCTTAAGGATACAGGGCTTCACTTTACGACACACGCTCAGTTTGTTAGGATTAGGGACTGAGTATGGTTCCGTGTTTATATTCCTGAAGTTGTTAGTGTATATAATAGATAAGATAAGAAGATATCTCAACGAGGCGGTGCCTTAGGCGCACAAGACTCTCTTCATAAAGACGGACATTTTATCGATATGATGATATACCCAGACTAACGGAAGATTTCAAACCTTGAAAGTTCGTTGGAGAAGGAAGATGTTTGATTTGAGGTATTTTGTGACAATGAGAGGCGTAAAGTTCACGGAATGAACCTTTGTTTTGTTGACATTTCAGACGTCAAGGAAGAATATGTGTGACTTAAAGCTTCTGAAAGTGGTTTAAACAACAGTGTCAAGCTGCCCTAATTGCTCCAGGACTCTAAAACTTTCAAGATTTCATTCAGGAAATTTTCACATTGAGTTTGAGGTTTTCAACATGGAAGACATGGTTTGATGGTATACATACAATAGGGGACTTCAGTTGAAAACTATTATAGTGGACTCTTGGACTATAAAATGGATGGAAGCACAGGACTACCGAAAATAATCATGAAACCTGAGATCTGCGCTTTATTAGAAGTTCTCTGACTTGTTTTGAATTGACACTATAAGCAGTTGGCTGTGTCTCATCATCTTTCTTGTAGTAAACGACACAGAAGTGGATCAGCGATATCAAGCTGAACCTTTGACAACTATCTGGTTCAAGAAACGGTCTTCATAAATCTTGCCAACACTAACTGTACTGTACATCTGTCTTATATCCAATCATCATGGTGGTAACCACTGTACCAACCCTATCAAATGGGACGTTGGCCTATTATATGCGGTCAATTGAAGAAACTCATTACCTTTACCCAGTGACTGACATAGAACCCCATATTGGATTTCTGTTATTTTATTACGGAATTGTCATTCCTGTTGCATATATCGGAAACCTCTTTACTTTCATCATCGTCTGCAAGTTGTCCAAGTACCGAGACAGTGTTCCAGATACGTTGATTGGCGGTTTGGCGTTAAATGACGTTTTGACGGCTATCGTTGTCTTTACGCCAAGCATTATCGCGTCCATACGAGGCGAATATTTTGACAGCAGAATTTTCTGTGAATTCAGCTCTGTGACGGTAGTGTGGTACATATACACAACATTTGCTATCATCGTCCTCATCAACGTCGACCGCTGGATTGCAATTACAAAACCGTTTGTCTACAAACGTTTGAACCCGACGCCTATCAAAATAAAAGCTATAATTGGGGTCCAGGGTTTATTTTGTCTCCTCTTAGCATCTGTACCACTATCTATGTACCCAGTCCGACTCAAGGCAGGGTGGTACTGCGCACTCACGGATACATCAAAAGCGGATATGACGTCACACGGAAGTGCAGTTATGGAAATCGTCTACATCACCATCATTCTCCTCATCCTAGGGATCATAATTCTCGTTGGGTGCAATATCAGCATCGCTTACGAACTCAACAAGAAGAAGATATTTCAACCCAATAGTCCTGAGACAGAAAGAAAAAAGAAGTTTGCGAAGCTCATGGGTGTCGTCGCCATTTTGTTCCTTCTCACGTGGTTACCAAATTTGGTATGTATATGTTTATAATTTTCTATCTCAACTATGAATATATCGAGAATGTTTATATTTGTTTCTATGTGTCTCGGTAGGCTTTCCACAGGGAGTCGAGAATACCTAACATCTCACGGTAAATACAAATAAAAACAATAAAAAAATAAATTAAAAAAATAAAAATATTATAATGAGTTAATACAACATCTTGATAAATTTTTGTCACATTCTAAATGTTTGAAGTAAAATGACTTGCGCGCATTTATATCTGTGTAGGAATCCTTCAAGAAAGTGATTAATGATATCTAATGTCAAGTGAACAAGGAGATCGATCAGATCCTATGAGTGAGATTAATTATGTTTTGCGAAATGATCATTGTGAAAATAGATTGGTTCGTTTCGTGCCATTTTCAAGGCACATATTTGGGACACTCAAGAAATATAATATGTTTAACCTTAATGAACAACACATGAATCGATTAATATTATTATAAAATTGATATATCTAAAAACATATGTTTAAATGTCATCGACTATTTGATTAAGTATTTTGATAGCATTTTAATCAGTTTTGCCAGTATGGTTGAATTTGGTGTTTAGTAAATCGTTTGCAAATTCATCTGGATATAAACATTTAAATGTAATGAAAAACACAGAATTGATTATGTGTTTAAGGGATTTATCTTGTGAAACATCAATCCATCTTCTACAACTTAATCAGCTAGCATTTGGTTTATGAGTTTTCTGGATAGTGACTTAACTGTAAAGCCGAAGTTTTGATTAATTCTTACAAATATCTGATATCTGTCAAATAATTATTTTGGTCTTAAACAAATTAGGATAATAAAAGTCATAGTTAACTGATAATGTTTGGATTGCATAAAGTTTATATAAAATTACGTTCTGTAATTTGTTAAATAGTATAATATTCCCATTGTTGTAAGAAAAAAACGTAAACGAAATGTGTTATTGTTTAGAAATGTATAATTGATTCAACATATGAAAATTAAATAAAAACAATTCTTAGTCCACCGTCTCATCTCTTAATTATAAGCATTTTTCCAAGATGACAGAATGTTATTTAATCTATTGGATTCCATATCTATGATTCACTGTCAGGCTTATGTAATAGCTACCAACCAATATGGTGTGTGCACGAGTCGGATCACTTAGCACGTGCACATAAAATCGATAGCTATTTTGATCCAGCTATCTATTGTATATGATTATGGCATTCAAGAATGGAATTTCAAAATATTTTTGTTCACTGGTTTATATGCGGTGTGAAGGATTCAATTTCAACTGGTATTAAATCCGGAGCTTGTCGACGGCATTAAATTTTATGCTATAGTTTAGATTGAACGTTCAAACCGTTTGGCAGTAGGTTAACTAACGATATATAAATTATATTTCTTACAGATTCAAGCTTTCAAATTTAACGTTATATTTGATATCTTAATTAAACTAAAATCTTTCAATTATTGCGAAAAAACAAATTACAGCCAAAAAACGGTTAAAGTCATTGTCTCATTTTTGCAAGGCAAATTGTAATAAATGCCGGACAAATAGTTCACCACTCAGAGAAATCTTTCCCCTGACGTTTGCAACAATTTTCAGAACTCTGCAGGCATTCTAGCCCTCAATAATGAAGTTCAAACTACCCTACCCTACCCGAATATTATGTTTTTTGCGAGCGTTAGTCCTTACCACGTCATTTCGCTAAGGACGTGACGAAGAACACATACGCCAATAAAACGGGCATAAAAAGGAAAATCTATGCAAATGCGACAGGAAATATTTGTGTTAGTGATCATATTTTGTTCGTGAAGAATAATTAGCTCAGTTTAGTTGCCTTACAAAAATGAGACTATGACTTTAACTTTGGGACCTAGGTGATCGAATTGTGAAAGACATACATGCACTCAGGTTTCGCATCTACATGTTTCGGCTCCGTTCGCCTGGGAAATATCTCCAGAGAGTTGTAATTCTGTTAACCTCCGTCAAATTCATGTGTACAGTAGCAAACATAACACTGGACGTTTTATTTACGTCTACAAAATCACAAGAAAATTATTACTGCTATTGTTTGTACTTATGTAACTCTTTCTATTAATAACACTACTTTTACCCTTACTATTACTACTATTGCTTCAACTATTACTATTAGTTTTTCTCAACAAGAAAATTACTAGGAAAAACTTGATCTACTTCCACTACTACTACTACTGCTGCAGCTGTTGCTTCTACTACTACTGCTAGTACTACTACTACTACTACTAAAACTACTTCTACTGCTATTACTTATACTAGTGCTACTACTACTACTGCTGCTGATGCTGCTGCTACTGTTACTGCAACTACTACTACCGCTGCTTCTACTACTGCTACTGCTACTTGTACTGTTACTACCACTACTACTTCTAGTAGTACTACTACTACTATCACTACATTTATTTCAACAAGTTCTTCTACTTCTGTTCTTTATTCTTGTTTACTGCTTCTACATGTAGCTCTACTGCTACTACGATTGCTACTTTTGTCAATAATCTTCTTACTAATACTAATTTACAACTTATACAACTGCTGTCACTACTATTCCTTTTATTGATACTAACACTACTACCAATCATAAACATTTATGTAACTGTGACTTTAAGTGCATGCTGTTGCTTTTGCTACTGTCATACTTAAACTGCAATTTCCACAGCAAGTACTACTACTATTATTTCTTCTTCAGAAAAGACTTTATATATACTATTTATTTTGCACTCTCATCTTTTGTAACGTAGTTATGCTTTGCCCTTGCAACGTTTTAACGGCACTGCAAATCAATGAATCACATAAATTACACTAATTCTTTAATAGCATGCTTTACTACATAACTATAAGTAATTAACATTAGTATATATGTCTGTTCAACGATTATCAATCAACCATAACCCGTCTCGTGTCATTAATAAAACAAGTTATTATATAGAGTACATGTTGTTTTCTTGCCTCATTTACCTTGATAAACGACTCCCTCAACAAATAATTTGCTTTCTGTCCTCGAATTAAACAAATGAGGAAATGTAGACCAAACACGCTTTTAGAGTGGATGAGCAATTCACGTGTCTAAGTGATTGCAAAAGTGTGCCTAGAGAATTGCACGGAACGAAAAATTCAATCTAAAATGGTGACAAAATTGCCGCACGCGGGTAATGTTTTTATGTACTTGTTTGACATAAATGTACCATGGGTGTGTTATAAAACGGTTATGAAACATATCTCATGATAGCTATCAGGAACAAAGACGTGGTTGTTATATAAAAAGTGTGAAGTTAGCTGAATTTAGAAAGGAAGTTTGAAGTTATTAAATTTGTATATTCCCAACTGTGTTGCCGACAAAGCCATTTCCTTAGACAATCTTCAGCTGAAAAAGGAATCAAAACTAAATATCAACTTAACTGATAACTATATTTCGGACTGTTTTGCACTCATAAATGCTACTACTATAGAGAACAAGGCAAGAAATTTTCAGTTTAAATAATCTCAACAAGATCATTTCTCTTTAAAAATAGGTATTTGTCAGGATAATCTTTGCACCTTATGTGGTAAAGAAATAGAAACTCTTGAGCATCTATTTTATTCATGTGAGAAAACCAAACATGTTATTTCACAATTAAGAATCTGGTTCCATTCCAAAACGGGAATCGAACAAGTCTGAACATTGATATTACAAAATTTCTGCTCGGGGATCCAAAGGCAAACCTACTGACTAACCACATTTTTTTATAACAAAAGAGTTTGTAAACAAAGCAAGGTTTAGCACCAACGATTTGAATTTCAATGAACTAATTAACTTCATAGAATTTCATTTTAAGTTAGAAAAATAAAAAATTTTCGGAGGATAACCCCAATTTTCAAAGAAAATGGTCGTGTTTGTACCAAATAGATAATGTATTGTGAGTCCCCTCTATTTCTGCACCTTTTCAACCTTTTATTCTCACCTATTTCCTATCTTATCTACCTTTCTTCTTCTGTTTTATTTGTGATGATTTATGGTGATACTGAAAAGTTTTCAACAATGATTGACTGATTGTACCATCTCGTTTCTGTTAATTAAATTATGGGGGGAAAAAGTTTGGAGTTATTGAGAATTTTACATTTTATTACATTTAAGAAACTTTCTAAATTTCGAAGTTATGATTGAATGGATAATAGAAAAAGCCAGAATTGAATAAATAAATGTATTAATAAAAAAGCAACGTTGATTTTAAAAAAAGCATATGGAAATGAAGTTTTAAAACAAGTTTGATGTCACATAAAGAGCTCAAATTAACATAGTTACATAAAGAGCTCGAAGTTACATAACACAGTTGTTGTTACATAAAGGACTCGAAGTTACATAACACAGTTGTTGTTACATAAAGAGCTCGAAGTTACATAACACAGTTGTTGTTACATAAAGCGCTCGAAGTTACATAACACAGTTGTTGTTACATACAGGACTCGAAGTTACATAACACAGTTGTTGTTACACAAAAGACTCGAAGTTACATAACACAGTTGTTGTTACATAATGGACTCGAAGTTAAATAACACAGTTGTTGTTACATAAAGCGCTCGAAGTTACATAACACAGTTGTTGTTACATAAAGGACTCGAAGTTACATAACACAGTTGTTGTACATAAATGACTCGAAGTTACATGACAATGTTGATGTTACATAAGAATCTCGAAGTTACATATCGAGATTGATGTTACATAAAAAGCAAGAAAAAGTAACATGACAATGTTAATGTTACATAAGGATCTAGAAGTTAGATAACAAGATGTTAGACTTTGCTTATCGCGTTTGAGGGTTGACAGGTATGTGTTGCATAAACTAAGACTGATCAAAGATACATGACAAGGTTGAAACTACATGAAAAGTGTGATGTTACATAAAAAGCTCGAATTTACATTACACGTTTTAGGTTTCTAAAAAGCTTGAATTAGCATAACAAAGTTTTGTTACATAAAGAGCTCGAAGTTACTTGTCAAGTTTGATGTTACATAAAGAGCTCAAAGTTACTTGGCAAGCTTGATGTTACATAAAGAGCTCCAAGTTACTAGGCGGGTTTGATGTTACATAAAGAGCCCAAAGTTACCTGGCAAGTTTGATGTTACATAAAGAGCTCTATAAGTACATAACTAGTTTGATGTTACATAAAAAACACAAAGTTATAGAATTAGTTTCTTGTTCCATTAAGAGCTCGAAGTTACGTGACATGTTCGAAGTTACCACAATTTTAAAACAACACCATTATATTTTTTTCCTCTGTAATGGTCTCCCTTGATATTTCCAGATTGCAAATCTTGCTTGCCTTAATGGACTGAGTCGCTGTGAGGAGTTCGAATTCTGGGCAATGCGTATAGTAAACATAGGAGTCGCTGTGAATCCTTTCGTGTACGGAGTTATGAAGAAGACATACAGACGGGGCTATATATATTTACTACGCATGTCAATACATTACATGACATGCACGCTCATACCATGTCCAAAAGGTGAGTTATTTATTCAGTACGATCAAAGATCAAATAGGCACGTTCGACTCTATACGGCTATGATGTTTTCTCAGAATAACATGCTATTTCATTTTTGTCGTTAAACACGACAGCATAATGGTTTGGTGTCAGCGATGAAATAAAAGATAGTAGTTACTGTTGTTGCAGTGATCAGAAGCCATACTCAATGATTTGTCTAATGAATCATACTGATTTCAACCGTTTATGATTAGTTGGAATCCATTGTAACAAATAACATTTTTCTTACTGCGTCATCTAATATTTGGTTTGGGTGCAAATACCTAATATCTTATATTCCGGGCAAAAGTCGCTTTATGTGTACCATGAGCCGATTGATGTAGTTGTGAAAATATATGCTTACATTCCATGCTGATAAGGATCTTTCTGAGGGTTTGATGAAGATGAGCACTGTATAAACAGTTGACTGTTATGGTCATCACGCTTTGTGTTTCAGACGGCGAGGAGATATTTGACCTCAGAGACTCGAGTAAGGTACGACGGAGTCTGACTTCAGTGAGGATTCGACCCTCAACCCAGAAACATTTAGAGAAACTCGCAGTTTCTACTGTGTCTGAATCGAGCGCCTAGGAGAATTGTCGATTTCAAAGACGATGCCAACGTGGAGAGGGGCTCCCTTGGTGAATGGTTTCAGAGATGGTGGTTCCAATGACATAGTGAAGACTTTAGGGTCTTCTTTTGACTTTCAGGACGGTGCCAAGCGTAGAAAATGTCTTCAAAACGGTATCAAACTCTATGAGGTATCAAATTAAGAGTTTCCATTACTGGTCAGCAACAGCAACAATGGCCTGTAACCTACATGGTCGAAAGACAAGACCTCACGCTGTTCTAGGCGGCAGATGTCTCAGAATGGTGCGACATATTGGAACAACCTTCTTTAGTGACATCAAACCTGAAAGGCCATCAAACGTGAAAAAGAGCGACAATGACAGTTTTTGACTGTCACAGAGACAAACATACTGGTTTGCAAAAATACTTCAAGTGGGTAGTGGGTACGATTTAAAGGAATTTGGTAAACTTTCATGATAGTGGTGATGACCACACCTTTTTGCTTTTCACTTGAGATGACCCTTTGAAGTGACGACACTTTGCCTGGTTGTCTTGGCACCAATTGCAGAGACAATGTACAAGGAATGCGACATGTCATCAAGCTAGTAACGAGACGACCCAAGGCGTCTACATGTTCCAATATATGGTAATATGTTAGCGCCACATAGAGACAGTGCCTGTGTATGAGTCACAGGGACATGGTTGTCTATACTGTCTAACAGAAGGTTGAATTAGTGGCGAGGATGTCCATCAAACATTACATTACAGGAGAACGTGTGCTAAAATATGATCTAGAAACCTGAATATGGTAAAAATGGTTTTAACAAGTTGTGCCCTACGACTATAGGTCACCCTTCCGACGGAGGGAAACGAATGAAGGTCTTACGCTACGATGTGCTGATTCACACCCCGCTATCTGTTATATTTAGGCAGACATTGTTTGAATGATCGTGGTGCCGATCGCCAAGACTTACCAGAACGTATCTGATGATCTGTGTAAAATATAAGGTCATGTATGGTTTCATTTGCATATCAACTCCACTGAAATTGTTCGGTTAAAGTAACTACCTAGCTTTAGAAGATAAGTGAATGGTTTTATGCCTTGTGCAGGAAGGTATGTCGTGATAACCGACCTCACATCATCTAAGAGGTCGGTTATCAGGAGGTTGGTTATCAAGAGGTTGGTTACCTAGCGGTCGGTTACCAATAGGCTGGTTATCACATTACCAACGTCTTGAAACCTGTCTCTCAGTCGCGTACAGTGAAGTGTCTCGGCTTCGCCTCGTCATGTTTGTCGTATTGTACCTCGAAAACCTTTTTGCTTTACATTTGGGTCTCATTACCAGTTTACCTCAGTTTAATTTGTGACTATAACACAAATCTATGTTGGTTTCCATCGTCAGTTCATGTCATTTCATCATTTGCTTAAAGTAGAACAAAGATTGAAAATGCCGATGTTCATGAGGAAAATAAACATAACCCATGTTCACAATTATATATCATTTTATTTTATCTTAAGGCTTGATACATGCAATCATTTACAATCATTGTGTTTTATAATGACGCTAACACAATAATTAAATTCGCATTATGAAAATAATTACAAGTAAAATATAGTAACAATATATTAATGAGAGCCGCCCTCTCAAGGAATGTACCATTCCTTAAAAAGAAATCGGTTTAATGACATGGTTCTTTTTCATAATTTATAAGAAAGCTATCTTTGATATCAACATTCCATAGACCTTAGAAGTTTTGGCGTCTAAGTTACATTTATAGTTTCTGAAACACGCCAAAGTGTAACATTGAAAAATGCAACTGCTGATCACTATTCACTAATAATTCAACCAAATTTTCCACAAATAGTCAACGTGAGTTAGTATGAGTGGCGAATCACTCTTGAGAAGAGCATCATTACATGAAATCGTAGAACGTTTCCCATGAGCAATATATGACAACCCTGGAGCGGACTGACTCAAAGGGAATTCTAAATTAGTCTCTCCTGCAGGGATACGATGGAGTTCCTCGTTATAAGATCCAGGCTTGCATCTGAAATGAAATCTTCTGATATATTGCCTCTTATCATTGAGTCTATAACTAATCAAGTTTATTTATATCGGAGAAGTTATTCTGAGAGCATCAATCGACATCACGTCTCTCAATACCGATAGTCAACTGTCAAAGTAATTACTCGGAAGAAATATCTTCTTCATACCATATCAAATATTTAGAAATAAATCGTATGCATTTGCTATTCTCATTGAGATTAATACCTTCTTAAGGTGCACTGAACTTTTTATCAATTCCAAGAAGCCAATTTATAGTGACTTTTTGTTGTGGGTTATTTGAAAATGCAAAAAAATTAGGCCAAGTTTTGTTTTATGTTTACAAGTTTCAAAGATTTATACCTTAACGACGTCAATAATTATAGGAGAGTGTAAAAGGAAGTTTCCTAATTCGATTATAAAATGCTTTACCTTACCTTGATTTTACTTATCTGCATGTCATGAGTACTGAAAGTAGGATTACTCGTTTCTTCTTTTCACTGTTTTCAATGTTTTAAAAAACCTCATATATGTATTCATCATTGCGCCATTTTCATTAACATTATTTCATTGTCTAAATAACTTTTAATCATACACGAGTATCAAGTCAATTGTCTTATTTGAGTATCATGTTTTGTCCAGTCATTTTATTTTCTTTCATGAATATTGTACATTTGCAATGTCTACAACGTAATGTTTGTGTTCATCATTTTGTCAAACGTATTGTACAATTAAATAAATATTTTGAATATCTTAAATTTATCTTCTTTCATCCTGGATTCATGTCTTGCATTTAAAGAATACTGTCACGGTTTAGAAAGTTACCGTTGTGTAGTCCTGAGCAAATAAGAACCAAAAAAAAAGGATCATGATTGTTTATAATTTCAAATTTTTATATGCCACTAGCCATGCCTCTACCACTGTTCAGTATATATAGACTTCCAAAACCCGATCGGTGCGTTCATTTCCAACAGCATTACGATCCTCTTGGCAGTATAGATAAAGGGACATTACTACTCGTATCAATAGCAGCACGCACTGATTTGTATTTTCTGAAGTGTGGAAGACAGCTGGATTTGACGGCCAAGCATCCATTACCATTTTTTAAAATAAAGTGACGAAACAAGGTCAACAACCTTGATCTATTTTTTTTAATAATTTCAAATTCACATGTCGTCACATTTTCCCATGAAAGAATACATCAAACAACAACCAAACATGTTTCCCTTCGCATTTGGCTATTAGTAGAAAAACGTACCTCTACTTTTCCATTCACGATGTTTATAAAGGATAAACATTGCACCAAGAAGTTAACTGAACCAATACGCGATCCTGTGTTGAGCTTGTCAGGGACGTGTATTGCTTAGAAATAGCTTTAGAAAGACATATATGCCTTTTGACCCTACCCTACATCTATGGACATATATGTCTATAAATCTTAGTAATAGGGTAGAATTTATAGGTATATATGTCTTTCTAAAGCTATTTCTAAGCAATACAATTCCCCGTGATCAGCACAATATACCCAGTTGCCAAGTGCCATTCGAAGCGCCTTGAATAAATGCATCGATTAATAAATTAACCATTTGTATTTGTTAGAAAAACATTCTCTCATACATATAATAAAGGAGACTTTTATTCAACATAAAAAATAACTATAAATCCCAAAACCATTGAAAGCATTGCAATTTTCGTAATTCTATATAAAGTGCTGTGAAGTAAATGAAAGTCGTTTAAAGGCGGCATTAACATTTTGTAAACTTATCTCTTTAGAAGGTCGCAATTATTATACGTCGATCACCGTTCAACACAGCAAATGATAAACCAAATATTATTGAAAAATTCATTGAAGAAAAAATTCAATTATCAATTGTGCCAGTTAATTGAGATGTCAGACTGTTCGTACAAGTATCATTTACTGCTGATATATGGTTCTATAAATAAAAACATAGAAAGGTTCTAAGTAACGATTCTGATCGAAAACCGGACAAACGTTTGGAACTCAGCTGATGTAGGTAGAGGATAAAATTTGAGTTGATAGTATTTGAAAGGTTATATAATAATTACGCATATGCCTAAATGTGGCGTGTGATTTCGGCTTCTGCGCATACAGGTATGTACATTTGTTTTTTGCATATCCTTTAAGATCATAATTTCATGTATTTTGCGATGAAGAGGTGACGTTTTAAATGAATATCAGCATCATTATTGCTTTAACACGTACGGAAGCTAAAAGAATACAATGAAAATCGAATAGTGTCTCTTTAAGCCCAGAGGCCGCGAGAGTTCAAGAGTTCCTATCTTTGCATCAACATTACAGAAGTACTTGAAGCAAACTTGAAACTGCTCGTCCAAGTCCTCAAGAAGGTAATTAAGTCTATCAAAGACTTTCCTAGAAAAGGAATGTAATCAAATACTCAACATCAAGTACTCAATCCTAAAATCCATACACCATCAACGTACACAAGTGCAACAAGCATTAAACTAAGCCAATCTAACCTTCGAGTTATGGACTGTTCGAGAGGATGTTCATTGTTCAGAACTAGCAAACGATATATGCTTGAACAGTAAACTGTAGATATCGAATGTCAATCAAATTGTGACCATATAATACATGCCGAACTCTTCCTGCCATTCGCTTTCGCTGTTCAAACGGTTCGGGAAATTAAAGAGAGCCTTTAAGAAAGACAAGATTTTCGGAAAAACAACAAGAAGTTGTTATCCAGAAAATATTTTCTTCCATTAGTTCATTACTTCTAAATATATCAAAAGTTTACAAATATTCGACAAATCAATTTCAAATGTCTGATAGATCCTGAAATTAAGACTAAACTCAGGGGCAAAAAAACTATACCAAAATATGTTTTGTTTTAAGAAGTTGAAACTAGCTTTTGAAATGGAATTTTTATTATAAAACTATGTCACAAGAACGCAACTTCATAATTACTGAGACAAAAATCATGTTTCTTACCAAATATGGACTTTGTCACACGTTTTTCGAGCAAAATGGTATGCATGTGCATCACGTTCATATGGCACCGAACTGTATAAAAACCACGAATATGCATGCTTTAGACCTCAGTTGTAACGAACACCACAAGTGACATGAATAGACTTACCACAGAGGAACGAGAGAGAGCGATTGGTATGTTGCAGTTTGGCGCACGTCACGCCCACGTTGCTCGTATCTTCAACTGCACCCGCACTACGATTACCAGACTGCACACAAGAATGGTACAGACAGGTGGGACCCAGGACCGGCCAAGAAGTGGAAAACCCAGGGTCACAACCGCAAACGACGACCGCTACATCCGCACGATTCACCTACGCAATCGTTTCGTCACAATGACGTCATCAGCAGCAACAGCGCTACACCGTGTTATCAGCAGAAGGACAGTGACTAGACGTCTTCGTGAACATGGCAATCGAGCGTACCGGCCCTTCCGCGGGATGATGCTGAGCCGACGTGACCGACGTAACCGTCACCAGTGGTCAAGAATGGTAGAGCGGTGGCAGAACAGGAACTGGCAAAGAATTGTGTTTACAGATGAAAGCAGGTTCCAGCTACACAGAGCTTGGACGAGTGAGCATTTATCGTCGGAGAGGAGAGAGAACGGCCCCGTGTTGTGTCCAGGAGGTTGTGCCATTCGGCGGCGGTCGGGTCATGGTTTGGGGTGGAATGTGCAGGGACCCTACAACAGAACTTGTTTCTTTGACCGTACTTTGAATGCCTAAGGCTACATCGACACCGTTTTACGTCCTGTGGTGCTCCTTTACCTCCTGAGAAATCCAAGATTAATCCTCTAACAAGACAATGCTCGCCCCCACACAACCAGAGTCACCAGAGACTTCCAGCGAGATCACCGGATTTATCATCGATCGAACACTTGTGGGATCATTTGGACAGGCAGATAAAGCAGAGAAGTCCACCTCCATCAAGTCGGCAAATGTTTATCCAGGCACTCGTGGAAGAATGACAAGCCATCCCTAATGACGTCATTAGGCGCCTTGTGAATTCTGTGCGTCGACGTGTGTAGGCCTGTAATCAAAGCAATGGAGGCCATACCAAATACTGACAGTTTTCCAGTGTTTCCTTTGTGAATAAAAGCGTTTTCTATAGTCTCTAAAAAGACTTCTATATTTTTGCAAATTGACTTTTAACCCCAGTGTCATTCATAGCATTCTACTGCATTAGCTGTACGTGCCACCTTTTCTAAATGTCGATCAAATAATGGTCAGTTAAATTGTCTTTAAAATGAGTATCACATTATTTATGTGACATATCTGATAATGTTGATAACATCAAAACAATGTTGGTATAGTTTCTTTTGCTCGTGAGTTTATTTATGACCTCAACATTTGAACCAATTTGATATTTTATAAGGCACTTTTATCGACCTCTTGTCTGTCTTAATGTCTGTACAATTTTAAATTATAATTGATAATATCCATAATAATATATGAATAATAAATAATAATTACATTTTAAAAGTTAATGTTTCTAAAATGCTTGAAGTCTACATTTTCAAAAGAAAAGCACTCGTTGTTTTAACAAAAGTACTCCAGCGTGTGAAGGACAAATCCCGGATCGATCTACTTATACAGTAAGGTGTACAGTGCAAGGTAACTATGTCAATTAAATCAACCATTAGTTTAGTCCTTCCTTCTGACAGCACAGGAAGGACTTAATTACTGTCATCTTTTAATGAGGATATGTTGACCTTTTCACATGATCTCATTCATATCAGAGCTTTTCGAAGTAATTTAAAGTTTCCTTATTTATTTTAGAACGGCGTCAGAAAACAACAGTAGGACAGGACAGTGTGTTTAGAGCGCGTGTACTCTGTTAATTTTCGGGGTTCAGATCCGAATTTTCGAATTGTAATTTTAATTTCAGGACAGTATCATCCGAGATTTGTCACTTCCAGTCGTTGAGACAGTTTTCACCTCATTTCATGGCATTATTTTGTTGCGGGCCTCCTGACATTTACAATTACAGGACAACTTGACGTAACCATCGCAAGTGATACTGACCGATGCTACCACCCTACCACGAGATATCAAGTCCTAGAAGGAGCTCGGCAATTTTGTTTGCAGTAGAGAACTGTTCTACACGTAGTAAGGTTTAAGTGCAATGCTACACCGGATTTTAAGCGCAGTACCACCCATAGTTCTCTAGTACCAGCCGATGCTCGCAGGGATTACTGCAATGCATAGCAACAAGAGTGTTGCTGGATTTCTCCCTGCAATAATACTAACAGTCGTGATATGAATGAAATATTCCTGAAAGCGATGTTAAACACCAAATCATCTTACCTCACCTGACAAATAATCACCACAACTCACAAAATCCGCGGTTTTAAGTAGGGAAGACGGGGGCAGATTGGGACTTGGGGTAGATTAGGACAATATAGATACCTATAGATTCAAAAGAAGGAGGAAGAAACCGTCAATATCACATGAAGTAACATCTTAAACCATGTGACAAATGATGCTGATTGCTAAAAATGTGGTGTATTTCAATCACTGGAAATACTATTTAGATTATATGGTTGGAGTAGAATTTTAGCATCTTAGTAATTATGATCGGATGTAAAGATGATTAACAAAACCTAGTTGATACTTATTTTTCTGGATGCTTCCGTCATTATGCTAAGGTCTAACAAGTAAGTACTTGACATGCTATTTCAAGGGCGGGGTATCTATTTTACCTACGTTATAATTGTATTTCACTTACGATAACAAGTCTATATGCCTCAAACCTTAACCGGAGTAATCTAATGGATGCATCACATAATCGATGAAAAAATAATAATTCCTGCGTGTCCGCGTGAGGTTCAATTTTCTAACAATTTGATCAAATGAGTCTCTGCACTTATTTTCATGTCGGTACTACAATAGTTCATTGCATTATTTCTCCTTTGCAGACATACAGATGGCCTTATTTGCATTGATTTCTGTTGGTTTTATTTTGATGATGATATAATTTATGAAAACTTGCAAATTACTCCTATTTTCAGGTCATTGATTTCCTGATTATGGTCGGTTCTACAATTATCCAAATGTATTATTATAAAATAGTTATCGACTTCAAAGCGTTATTGTAAGCGTTCAATATCTTGATATAAGCGATTCTTCAGTAGTTCTCATTCGATTCGAAAATCGATTGTTCAGCGAGTTAGTTTTCTTTGGGCAATAAATAGAAATTATTACCCGAGGCAGTGTGTCATATGACTTTTACGAAACGAGTGGGAATTTTTCTATTACCCGAGCGAGAGCGAGGTTTATACACAAATTCGAACGAGTTTCATAAAGGTCATATGACACACTTCCAAGGGTAATAATTTCTTTATTACCGATTCTATTCAATTAACAATGCACTGAAATATTAAGAAGACGGCCTGCTTCCTTTGCGGCGGCCCGCTAGTATGACGTCACGAACAATGGTTTTATGACGTCACAGACGATGTAATACGGTAACTCGCGCTGAAACAATCGTTGCTAGGCAAAGGTGATATGTGCACATGTGCTCATATTGAAATATGTCACCACTTATGAATAACCATATGGCTAATAAATAGAGATTATTACCCGAGGAAGTGTGTCGTATGAATTTTAATAAAATATTCTTATTACCCATATGGTTATTCATAAGCGGTGACATATTTTCAATATGAGCACATGTGCACATATCACTTTTGCCTAGCAACGATTGTTTCAGCGCGAGTTACTGTATTATGTCGTCTGTGACGTCATCAAACCATTGTTCGTGACGTCACTGAAGCGAGCCGCCGCAAAGAAAGCAGGTCGCTCTCCGTGTGTTTTAAATGAAATAGAATCGGTAATAAAGAAATTATAACCCACGGAATTGTGTCATATGACTTTTACGAAACTCGTGCGAACTTGTGTATAACCCTCGCTCTCGCTCTCGCTCGGGTAATACACAATTTCGCACTCATTTCGTAAAAGTCATATGACACACTTCCTAGGGTAAAAATCTCTATTTATGACCGCTTCAAAATATAAAA
Source organism: Phorcus lineatus (assembly GCA_921293015.1). NCBI lineage: Eukaryota > Metazoa > Mollusca > Gastropoda > Trochida > Trochidae > Phorcus > Phorcus lineatus. The sequence goes on along the minus strand of OV121090.1, from coordinate 17,360,292 downwards.
TCTCAAACAAAATTCTACCTAAACAGGAACGGGAATTGATGGTAGCGAGTTATCGTCTCCAGTAACTGAGTAGCTGGAGCAATTTGAGTATTTTAGTACTGCTTCTTAAAGAGCCACTCCGTGAGTTGTTGGAGTCATATATGCCAAACTTAATCAATGGTGTCATTTGATCGCGAAGTATCCACTGTTACCAAAAAGACACATTCGAAAGCTTGTTGGTTTTTTTACAGTGAAAATATGAAGGTAGAACGTCGCAATTATGATCGAAAACAGGACATTGGCGCGAGTCAAATAGTCAAACGTAATTTTGGAGACTTATCTAAATCTGCCAGGAGTGCAGTTCGGAGTTGATAGTGTTTGTTAGGTTATATAACTAGTATCCATGTATATTGGACGTGATATCTACACCTCTGTGCATTTATAAGGCTGTTTTAGGTTTTCATGGGAACCAGTATTTGTCATATATATCTCTTTTGAACATGAAAAGTTAAGATGTTTTGATTTTATATCACCACATATGGCTATTAGGTTCGTATCAAAGGTTTATTACCCATATGGTAAATCATAAGTGGTGACATATTTTCAATATGAGCACACGTGCACATATCACTTTTGCCTAGCAACAATTGTTTCAGCGCGAGTTACTGTATTATGTCGTCTGGGATGTCATCAAACCATTGTTCGTGACGTCACTGAAGCGAGCCGCCGCAAAGAAAGCAGGCCGCTCTCCGTGTGTTTTAAATGAAATAGAATCGGTAATAAAGAAATTATAACCCTCGGAATTGTGTCATATGACTTTTACGAAACTCGTGCGAACTTGTGTATAACCCTCGCTCTCGCTCGGGTAATACACAATTTCGCACTCATTTCGTAAAAGTCATATGACACACTTCCTCGGGTAATAATCTCTATATATAATATGTTATGAAAATCACGGAGTGGCTCTTTAAGGCATGTTTGATAGATCACTACAAAAACTGAAATGAGCAAGAAAGAATGTGAACCTGTGTCATAAACATCATATCGACATCAATGAAAAAATCAATCCACGTGACACAGATTTGATCACTGCTGGTACACCTCACACTCCACAAAATGTTTTTGACTCTGACTGATTATACATGGCTCTACTATTTTACATATCTATTTACTGCCATCACAGGTTTATATTGTCATTGAATGTACGTGATGCTTGAAATGATGATAATTCAAAGGCGCTAGAGCACACCAATATTTTGTATATGAAATAAATGCACAGATAATGTATATATCGTGTATGTTTTGGGTGCGATTTGTTTATGCAAAAATGTCTTTGTTAATACCGCACCTGCAATTTGTTGTATGTCATTATGAATGCTGCCCCGCAATTTTGCACTACATTTTCAAAACCTTGATGAGTACATGTGATGATTGCGAAATTTGATCTGTTTACATTGTAAAACAAAATAACCTCAATTCTTTTAACGAAAATTTTAATGTTCATGTATGAAAAATATATTCCGAAGAAACAAGTCTAAAACAGCATAAATAGAAACCTTTACAAAAGCCATCTTTATGCTTCCTCTTGTCAAGGCACTCAGAAATTATTCATTTCATAAAAGTTGACTGATATACTTGTTTCTATTTTAACAGACCAACTGTATCACTTATAGCTAAGCCTTTTCGTGGCGTTATTGTGGTTTTGTTTACGGGGAAATGGACATCGTATGAAGCGACCTTAAAATACTTTCTTTTTCATTGATGGAGATCAGCTGTTGGTCGGTTTAATATCGTATTAACGTTTTACATTGTAACAGTAACAGTGGAATTATATCAATCCACGAACGATATACCCTGTATATTATCTAGAATTATCTAGAGTGGAATATTTTTTATAGATTAATAACGTTTCATCATATATATAATAAACAGTTTTATCACTAAATAACGTTAGTTCACATTTCGGTTAACAGTATCATAAAGAAGTTGATCATGAAAAGAACTTGTTCTTCTTAATAACATCAAGGATTTTTAAAGATATATATATATATATATATATATATATATATATCCATCTTTTTAGTATAATCCAGCTAGTCAAAGTCACGCGTTATTAAATTCTTTCTCGAATCAAGGATTTGTATAAGTCTATAGAATGGTACGCATCGAAAACCCATTCGGTTCAAAGTTTGACATTTTCAGTTCAATCCAACCATGTATAAAGTCATTAGAAGCAAAGTGAAGCCAATAATTGGAATTATTTGTTTAATTACAGTCCCGCCGTAGTTATCAGAATTCCGATAAACAGACGGTTCTTCAAGCAATGGAATCCCATAAAGGTCACTTGCATATGTTTAACCTATCAAATCTGACCCCGTGTCGAGAGTCTGGGTTAAAGGTCATCCAACCACATGCGCCACTGCCTATCGAGCGCGTCTGCACGTGCGATGAAATTGACATGAAATCTTTCGGCTTTGTTTACTTTTGAAGCTCGTCCAATGAGGATGGTAGTAGGACTTATCTCTTGAAGTTTGGATACTTTTCCATCGCAGAGATTGTTTGATAGCTGTCGGGCATCAAAAGTGCTGCCAGACGCTTGTATATGTGAACTTGATATGCAAACTTTCCCTGCCCTAGAAAACTTGGGAGCTAATCGCGAGAAGTAAACATTGTAGGTTTTCGAGAGGAAGACTTAGAAGAAATTGGTACCCAGTCACTTTCGTTGATAAAGACATATTTGGTAATTGGATCGAGACATGTACATGAACAAAGTGAATTCAAGAAACGAGTTGTTCCATCATCATCTTGGTTCATGAAAAGTGCATTTTGTGAGACGACCCTAATGAAGAACCAAGAGAGATTTTTTTAAATGTTGAAGGTGAACGATATCGCCTCCTTGATGTTGATGTCATATGGTGTACATTTCAAACCCGAATTCGAAAATTCGAATTCAGCAGTGCCTGAGTTGGTGTTCCTCGCTTCTCTATTGTGCTTTCGCTGATGTTTGACACATGTGCAGATTTCAACCAACTTCGCAGGATTGGGGCATTCTTCGTGTTAACCCTGTAACTGCTACAAAACAGAAAAGCATTTAAGAAGCTGGATTAAAAGTTTAACTTTCATTAGTGTATACATCGTTGCAGTGGGCTGACTTGAAGTAAGGAGACACAATCTACTTTAGATATTAGACCACAGACGCTCCCCTCGTATACCGCAGAATCCATTCCTTTGACAGATTATATTCACTGCAACAGACGCCACAGGACCATTTACATACTCGGTGGAATCACATAGCATCAAGGGGGTTAACAAAACTTCCCATCCCGTTGCGTGAAGTTACGGAACAAAGCCATGATGTGAAACGTCGCTGCAAGGAGTCGTCACTGTCAGCTAGTGTTCATCTACAGATCGGATAACTCGACGTGTTGCCAGGATGGAATCTCGACGCGCTATCATCTTCACACACACTGGATTTACCTGCGATTATCTTCACAAAGAAACGTAAGTTACAGCAGCGTCCGTACGATCTCTGCTTGTCGACATGTGGCTGATACACGATAAATCCGTCGCATGCACCACAAAAAGTCTAAAAGAGTTTAAAGAGATCATATGCTATCGCATTCGTTCTCAAAAAGTTCTACTTTTAAGTTTTACGGCTGTTTACGGGTGATGTGAAGTTTGTAACAACGTAGGGTTTTGTTTAAAAAGTTATATCAACTGATCCTATACATGTATATAGCTCTCAAGACTGTTGAACATATTGGCTCAGTGCATACAGATAGTGGTCCCACAGTGACAATAATGAACAAACGGGAGGACCTTTCAAAAATTAATTGAAAATTGTGTGAAATATTTTTATTTTTATTTGTATAATGAGATATTCAAACAGACTATGTTATTAAGTCCTCTGATACACTGAGATCGTCGTGTCTGGATAGGGTTCATACCCACGTTAATTGAGTGTTTCAGTGAATCTTCCAGCCTTTAGTCCTGGTTAACTTCATGCAGTTCAGTTATGCACTTTAGACCATTGTTCGTAGATAAAACAAATCTGTAAGTGTGCCAGTAGAATTAACAATAGAGCAGTGATATTGTCGTGAAAAAATCTACATTAAATGTCTTTACTATCAATGATAGTCGTTTTAGGGGCGCGCGTAGGTAATAAACAACAAACACAACATCTATTGCTATGCAAAAACATCCGCATAAAAATAAACTCTTTATCAAGGTTTATGATGTTGTTTTGGTTCTGGTATTTTCATTGCTATGTTTTGTTGTGATGCCCAATGTAATCAATGTTGACACTAAACATCGTTCAAATCTGATTTCATTATGTACACACTGTAGGTGCATTAGTTAACTTTCAACATTGTGAAATACAAACAAATGTACAACAATCGCGGGCTCTATGAGGCATTAAAGTTATGACTTACTTGAAGCGTTTGAGAATAAATGCATGCATACAACTATGACCGCGTTCATAATTTAATCAATTACGTGCAAAAGGGAATATGTGTATTGAGGCAAGGACGTCTATACAAATCCTTGATCGAGGCAATAATGTTTAAATGTGTTTATTTCTTGTACGTCTGAATTTCAAAAGTAATATCATATGTGTGTGAATAAAACTAAATGTTCCTATAGGGATTAACTTTGTGCTTATAAAGAAAATAAACATAAACGAGCATGTGTGAATGTAAACATCCATGTGAAGAAAGAAAGAGTCCTTTATCAGTTCATCATAAATCTGTTCCCATGACACTTATAGGCACTAGACTTGTTTTACGTCTCCTAAACATTTCTCTTTCTAAAAGTTTAATATTTTCATTAAAAATCTTATATATTTTGTCATTACATAAGAACTTTAGGCGCTTAAGATATGGATTTTTAAAAAATAAATCTAGGTAGAGTTATCCTGAGGTTTGGTTAAATATGATTTCGAAGACGTCTTCTCAGCTATTTATAGGCTTGGCAAGTTCATATCACCTCGCCCCTCAGACTAAATTCTTTAGCAGGAGGACTCAATGGTCCCGTCTATGGAACCGTACCCTGTTCTGTGATATACGTGACATAGTTGAGCTAGACTCCATCAAATTCTGTTGTTTAAAAAAATGAATAAGCGGGTTTTGTATTTCTTTGAAACGAATAAAAGACTCTCCCGTGTTTTGTAAGATCGTAATACTTGTTATATTATTTGTAAGATTTTAGTACTATACATTCAATATTCTCACGTTGGCACTGTGTTATGTCTAAAGACTGTAAAATCAATATAGGTTTACCATTTTCGAAACCATCAAGAGTTCCAAAATGAACGCCCCTTCCACTCTTTAATGTACGAAGGAAGTTCTCTGAGATAAACAACCTGGAATATTAATTTGACATGCATTTCAAACCAGCAGGAACCCATTCAAGACTTTTATCTCTTGGCGTTAATAAGGAAGAACCCATTTAAAGTTGATTCGAGGGCCTCTTCCGGCTTCTTTGACCCCTCATCTCCCCCGACCCGAAACCTAACCCGCCCCTTCCCCCCCCCCCCCCCCCCCCCCCCCTCGTATCTCCCGTATAAATACAAAGAGATCTGATTTGCAAGATTTACCAATTATCAAGATTGGTTTGTACACAGTCACGTTTGTCACTGTCTGATCGTCACTATCTGTACGGGGATTAAACTATTGTATTGCTCTTTGGCTAGCTTTAACATTCAGAGACCAAATGACGTAATGGATGCCATATTTGTCGATCTGTGACGTATTGTTGATGACTGACACTTTAGTTAGCAATCTGGACTTCCTGCATCAGGATTAAAATCCGAATTTTTTCAATTTTGTATGGATTTTTGTTTCAATTTTAAAATTAAATTTTATAAATAATTTTAGAGACTAACGTCAGTCTAAGCTCTCGACAAGAAATGAGACGGATTCCCAGAGTATATATATAATACACACGACAGGGCGTGTCCCGGTTTGTTTGACCTATGACCAAAACGAAGGAAACTGATATGACAAAATTTCATATGAATCATTTTCATCATCTCTAAAATTAGTATCAACGCCTCAAGGAACTTGTCTAAAAAGAATTCATCCGATTTGTATCAGATAGTTCTATATCTTCGTTCAGAAAATATTCCTTATATAGGCTCGCAAAAATCAAATTTCTTTAAAAAAAGTCTTACATCTTCAAAGCGAAAGTATATTTGCCATATACTTAGCTTTCTTGGCGTACATGTGGCTGAAATATAACAGACTTTCTACGGCTTTTATTTAATATAAAGAAACAGAAGTATAAAGAGTGATGAGATACCTCTCAGTATTGGCCCATTCCAGACTTAAAGACTTGCGATAAACTGTTTATTATTTGAATGGACAACTTGCCGCAAGAATGGGGACGCAATTTTGGAAATTACTTGCAGCATGGGTGGTCGGGATGGTTCGGTTTAGGTGTGAAGGAGTGCCGCTAGATTGGACCCCTGCAGTTTCATTAGATGCAGAGACGCGAGCTACTGTTGTCATTTATACTTGTCTAGTTATGGCCTTATATTATGATTTTGAATAAAATACTTATTCAATTCTCTCCAATCACAGTAATAGAAGGTAGCCTCTTTTAGAGATCGAATAGATCTTGAAGAAGGGTATATATCTTTTTTATTCTTGTTCATCCCAATTAGAACATTTCTCTATGAATTTCTTTTTTCATATAAGAGAATTAAGAGTTCGGTCGATCACCACTAATTGATGTGGGCCTCGTTTCGTAAGTCCTTGAGGTAACCTTAGTGCAATGTTAAAGCATGGTTAAGGTTGCTTTGTGAAAGGAGGCCCAGGTCTATAAGATAATAGGTAAAGGCAATAAATGTAGCCCCACTGCTCGGAGAACCAAACAGCTATGTTATATTACCACGTTATTTGTCGTTTTATTGAACAACAAATTCTATAAATAAGTCTCAAGAGAATGATAACGTCCAATAATGTAAATGATATTTGAGAGGCTGTTTGTTTTAATAACAATAGAATTACTGTTTATTATGCTGGACACGTATATTATTTTTTATTCTGAATTATAAATTTTTCATATTCTATGTAAATTCCATGATATCCAAAGTCATTTTAAAGGTACTTTTACGCCGTATCTTAGAGAAAAAAGGGAAATCTCGAAAAGGAGATCAATTTGATTAATTGCAAAATAATAATGTATTATCAAAAATAAAACATGAAACGCACTGCAGTGACTTTAAAACATTCTTTGCATCAGGATTTAAAGGCATGAGTCGAAATGGTTAAACGCACTAGTGCACGTCAATATTTCAACGAATGCACAGATACTGCATATCTCTCGATATTACTCACTATCCTCACTCAAGTAATCTATCTCGTAAGTTATTTAACTAATATTTACGTATTCAGGTGGTAAAGTGGATTTTTAAAGGCTGTTAATGTTACTTTACATTAAATCCGCATGAACTACGATATTGGAAATATTAAAATTTTGCTCATAACCAGAAACGCGGAAACGGCGGCCGCTATGGTCAATCTAATATAACAATGCTAATACGTTGTTATTAAATCGGTTAATTTAGGCCTACAACATTGCTTCCATAAAACATATTTTATGATTTGTCCTCAATTCAGAGCTAGTTTAGGTAAATTCAATAGCTGCACACAGTACTAGTTCAGCCGTTTCCAAGTGTCAATAATTTATCCGTTTTGTGCGCAGTTAACCATAGATTTTTATATGTCCAAGCCGACAGCGGCTGTCTTAACGTTTTCATTGTTGATTGCAGGTAAATTGTAAAGAATGTTTCGTATTTCATTGCATCGATAGAAAGTTTAAGTGAATGCATAAGTCCTTGTAAACCTTAAAGTCATAGTCTCATTTTTGTAAGGCAACTAAACTGAACTAATTATTCTTCACGAACAAAATCTGATCACTAACACAAATATTTCCTGTCGCGTTTGCAAAGATTTTCATTTTTATGCCCGTTTTACAGTTTTGGATGAAGTAGCTTATTGGCGTAAGCCGTTTCAGACCGATGAGGTACCGAATCAAGTGTAATCCCATCGCGTGTGCGAAACACCGGAAATCTAGTAATTGTAGCGCCGATACGTATGACAGACGCATTCTTCATTGAGTTAACCACCTTTTTGTTATTTCAGTATTTGAAAAAAGGTAAGCTATTAGCTGTTTCAATTGGATATTCAGCTGGGAAATTTTATGTGTTCTTCGTCACGGCCTTGGCGAAATGACGTGGTAAGGACTAACGCTCGCAAAACACGTAATATTAGGGTAGGGTAGGGTAGTTTGAACTTAATTACTGAGGGCTGGAATGCCTGCAGAGTTCTGAAAATTGTTGCAAACGTCAGGGGAAAGATTTCTGTGGATGGTGAACTATTTGTCCGGCATGCATTACAATTTGCCTTGCAAAAATGAGACAATGACTTTAAAATAGCCAATTTAAACCGTAAAAGCGTGCACTAGTGCCTTTAAGGGTACGATTCGTTAACCGGGCTCTGTTCAGAGCACGGGGATTATTCTTTCCTCAAATGCGTTTCAGAACAGGTGCAGTTTTGTGTCTTATCTAGTCTTCAGGAAAAAACCCACTGATATAACGATAAAGGTCGGAGGGATAAAAAAAAAGTATTTTACGTATTAAAAAAAACGACAGTTTTTTCCCTAGCGTAAACATTTCTTTGTTTTTGGAGGGTTAGTGTGTTCATTAAATGAATGAATTTCATTTACTGAATTTACATTCTGATTTTTATACAGTTGAGGAGTTTCTTTTGCTTTTTTTCTTTATTTAATTTCACAAAATTTTGTCGATTCCGAGAATGTTCGAGCTAAACAATATATAATTCATGTGTAGCTTATTTCTGAATAGTCGAATTGATATTTCTACACACAGCTCTGGTTATAAAGAAAACTATAAATATTCACAATTAAGATTTTGTTGCTACAGAAAAATATTCAAATATCGTTTATCACCAAATGCAAGCATACAGAATGGTTATATATGTTCAATTGAAACCATATACAGATGCATATTGATCTTTTTGTCTCCTATAAGTATGTTCCCTAAATGACGTTCATTTCATTGACTCGCCAGTCGCTTTCCATTGTCCGGTTTTCGATGAGGAGTCATTACTTTACCTTTTTCACTATCTAAACATTGAAATATTAATCTTCAGTATGTAGGCAGAAGTTTTAGATGAAATAACACCATTGATAAAATGTGACATATTTTATCACTTTAACATTCTCTATTTCTTCCATCATTGGAATTATATATTTATATATATATATATATGTAGGACTCAGATCTGTGGCGGGTCTCTAATCTATGGCGGGTTTCCTTATCTGTGGCTTGTTTGATTGTTAGACTGTTTAATGACGTCATGCTAAGTGACGTCATTATGCGATGACGTCATAATACCTAACTGTTCCCCTCGTAAGACTCAATCGCGTCGCTAGCGTAATAATTAGGGAAGTCACAGAGAGATATTGCAAACGGATAATGTCGAAATGATAAGAGTCCATATCCCAATTACGAAGATACATTAAACAATACCTTACATGTAAATAAGACATTTGCGGCTTCATGCCACATCAATTGTGTTTATTTTGCAGGATTTTTTTAGCCCTCGGGGAGTCTGTCTTCTTTAGCCCTAAGATATTGAAAGACTATCTTTTGTAACCCTTGGATTCCTGTCGACGAATTTTAGGGTAAGTTTGTCTAGCGTAAGGTTTGGTTAATCATTGCAGAAAAATACAAAAAAGGTACAAATGTCAGGCATTTGAAAATCTGCCATAGATTTGGAAATACGCCACAGATTTGAGGCCTGCCATGGATTCGAGTCTTACATATATATATATATATATATATATATATATATATTGCATAATTATAAGTACGTAGACTTTCTAAGAACGTGTTCTCGTTACTCGGTGTCACTTTAACATCGAACTTTGGGTTTGTAACGTCGGGGTAACGTCTTTTTAAAACTTAGGTGCACGTTTGTCAGCAAAATAACCAGTTGCTTATGTCATGTTTTCTTTCGTATAATCAGACATAACTAAATAGAAAAAAAGCTGAAAAATATAACCACGAGTTCTGTACATTACGATAAGTGTATATTCTTAGATAATACGAGACGATCTATTTTTAACTATGACATGGGCAACTTATAAGACACATGCAAACTTAAGAAAATAAAACAGAGAAAGAACTCCCGAATTGTATTTTTTTTCAAATAATGGAAACAACCGATAAATTCCTGAAAACGAACATTCTGTATCCGTGTGGTATGAATCAGTTAGAGCTAAGACTATACTTGGTAGTATTATTATCGTGATACCTAATCTGTCAATAGGCATATGATATGTTTACTGTGCTGTTTTACGTTGCAATTGAAATTAATTCTCATTTGAAAACGTGTCAAAATTATAAGTTTTGTTATTATCATTTTAACCTCCTGACGTCCAATTGGTGTTTAGAATTTCCCCGCTTCTTCTATATATTCGACATTGCATAACATGACACCTGAGAATGTTACACCTGTTGGGTATAACCTGGAGTAAGAAACGGGTAGGATCTATTTTTATCTTCGTATATTTGAGAACACGTGGTCAATGGTAATCAATGACTATAAACAATGATTTGAATTGCAGTGCAGTTAAATCTTTTTGCGTAAGACTGAAGTTGCATCTTGATTCGATGTTGTGAATATTTATACTTTGTTATCAGTTGATTATACTGAAGTTAGTCATATTTGATACAAGAAAGAGAAGCGATAAAACAGTGAGTATTGATAGTGTCGTTATTATCATTACTAAATCTACTTGATCTTCAATTCCAAAAGTTTTTAGTAAAAGGTTTACCAAATATTAACCTATATTTGACATCACGTCGTCCCGTCGAAATATGAAGGGCATTTTGAAGTGGAATATATTAGAAAAGATACTACTAGATAATTCTAAATAATAAAGTCATAGTAGAATGTGAACATATGGAATTTCGGGACACATATACTAACACTCGTCGTACATGTATATACCCACACAGTAAAAACTTGTCATCCATGAAGTTGTCACAATATCTTTACTAAAGTTTTGAATGACTCTTATACACTTCGGATCTTTTTATTCGTTAATCTCAGATTATCTTACAAAGGTTATAATTAAGTGATTAAATTTTCTCTTACATTGCACAATTGACTAATTGTTAAGGTTAGGTTCAAGTTAATAACGGGTCTTTAAGGGGTATTAAGCTAAAGGGGCTTTGAGGTGACGTACATGCATGGTCAAATACAGTTACATTATTGACGTGAAATAGCTCATTTCACGTGGAATACTTCACAAATGGACATGTTCTTACCATGCGGAAGACGTCGGGTGTACAACGTGTCAAAGGCCAATGAACAAAGTGAAAGGTAGTGTGGAGACACGTTTTAGACCTGACCAGCTCAAGATAAATCTGTTATTTGAAAAAAACTTCTTTTTTTAAAATTTGATTTAGCTGTACTAAACTAACATATATCAATGTTTACTTGGTCATGCGAGGTGTGAAAAACAGCATAATTTTTTTTACGTTAACAGAAACAAAGCTCATTATTCTTCCATCACATTCATGTTGTTTTATAAAACTTATTATTTTAAAGAAATATAACGACCCCATAAAAAGGTAGTAAAAGAAAAGTATTTGATACCATTGTATTCTTTCAAGGTAAACATTTTTACATAAACTTCACGTTTAATGTATCATCAAAATAACATGGGATTAACAAAAGCGTCGATGTTGTGATCTAAATATAGCATTTTAGTTCTCAAGTCGTCTTTTTCATTGTTCCAAAGCGATGACGTCACTGTCTCTTTTTAACAACGGGGGAGTTTCCCGCATGTTCGCGCGAGAAGGAAATTCCCCCACGTGACCTCGCGTTATTTTCTGTTTGGGAATAACTTCCTGTCAGGAGTAGGGAAGATATCCTTCGTATATCACCGGTCTCACATTGATAACAATTGACCTTTGTAATAGAATATTTATGCTGTCTAAATGTGACAGCTGGCAGATTAGAGTGCATGTTTCCATTTCAAGTGCAGTGCCAATCTTTTGGATTGTCTTTACCCAAGTGTGATTACTAGTGGCTGTGGAATCGGTACACGGTGTCACTCAAGATTCCCGACTTTCTGACGACGTGGCTTATCTGTTCTGAGTTTTCCGAACACATGATAACTTGAAGATAAAGCACGTGTGTTGATGTCAATTTCACGAAATCGACACGTTCACACTTTTGGGAAATCAGGAGAAACATTGATTCGCTGTGATCATGTCATGATGAAACTCTCAACTGGCTATGACGTTGTATTATGTTGACATCATTGTGTAACTTTGTGTACACACGTGAATGATTTATTAAACAAACAACCTCTACCATGCATTGAAATCGACACTGTCAGTAACTGTTGGTTGATATTGACATGGATATATGAACCCATAGTGCATATAATACTTGAATTGTCTAACTCTGATATTGACAAGGCAAGATAACAGACAAGTAAGTATTTTCCTTATTATGACTTTCTATTATTAGTGAGATGTACTTTTTGTTTCCTTATTGTTATCTAACTATGTTCAAAAATATAGCATACAATTAACCATATACAATGATAACATGATACACATACACTTTATGCACAAAAGCTTTGTTTTCCTTATATATTTAGATATTTAACATGAAATGCACATTTATCAGGAAGTTTAAAATATCAACTTTTTGAAACAATTATTAAACCAATATCATTTTAAGGATTTTTTAGAGAAGCACAAGCTATTCGTTGAGCATGAACATCTTAAATTCTCAAAATCTATGTTTAGTAAAAGTAGTACACCATCATGTCAGCTGCACAGAGTAGACCATCACTAAGTCTATTTAGCTGTAGACTCAAGCCCAAGCAAGGCTATGAAAATTCACAGGATTATCTGTTTATCATGGTTTCTTTTTTTTCCTCAAATTGAAGCAATATTATGAAAGTCATAACAATGTTTCATATAAATTTTCATGTATATATTATATATCCAATACTTGCATATCAAGAAGCATCAGTAAATCTTATTTAGTTCCAATGGATTGGTTGTCAAAGAGATCTTAACAATAGTTAGAACAAATCTGTTTAATTTCACTGTCTACAAAATGCTTGATGGTGTTTTAATAAGCATCCTATAATCAAACTAATACCACAACTTGACTACAAATTCATTGTAGAATGACAAATGGTAGAAAATATCATTAGCCAAAAAACCACCACCTTTGCTTTTTGAAATAATAGCATTATTCAAGCCGAACTTTTGCCACCATTAAAAAACTATAGAGTGTCAGTAAATGCACACATGAAGTGTCTGTTCCCTTGACTTGTAAGCCAGGGCCTAGATTTTCAAAGCTATCTTAGCTAAGATAGTCGTAAGCCAATGTTAATGTATGGTACTAATGACTATCTTAGTGCTAAGAGAGCTTCGAAAATCTTGGCCCAGTCCTGTAACAAGAGTAGCAAAACTTCCCTTTGATAGCTACATGCCCCTACAGCTTAAATGACAAAGCTGAGTTAATTTGTACTTGTTAAGCGCCCCTTTGTTGAAATGGTTATCCCAATAAGCTTCCCCAACCCTTTTGAAAAATACAAGCTAGGTTAAATAAGATTGATCAAATTGATAAGAGTGTGACCTAATCATTTATCATTTATTTACTTTCATTCATTAATTGTATGAATTGGTAATTATTTGTGGAATTTTGAGTGATACTTGAGTTGTTGGGAGTTACTTAAACATTAATAGTTTACTTATAAATGGGTAACAGAAATCTTTATAAAAAATGTGTATCATCACATATTCATCATTGATTTCAGATTACATGATTAATATTTAATTTGTGAAAGTCAAGGGTACTATTTAATTAACTTTAGAAATTTATTTTCATCAATGCAAAGCCTGTTAAAAGCCATTTAATTAGAAATGAGAAAAAGAAGTTCACATATTGTTTAACATGGTATGTTCCCAATGTGCCTATAGCCCAGTGTGCCTACACTGCTATCAAACCTTTTAACATACCTGAGCTGTAACACCTGTCTATATAATTACCTGTTCAGTGACATATAAATCATGTTGACAAACACTGCATTCAATATAAATCGTCAAGAGAAAATTACTTTTGGAGGGGTTACTGACAAGGTATATATATATTTCACAAAATGATCTCAAAGCTAGTAAATTCTAAAAAGATTTTGTTTTTCTCCAGGATATCCATTTAAATTGAAAGACTTAAATTGTACTTGTTCATTATTATGCAGTAGAGGGTGAATTTTCTTGTCAAAAGATAAGCAGCAATAACTTTTAAACATATGAAAATAACTTTAAAAATATATGTTTAACTTCATATGCAGCTATTTACAATTTTAACAACCTATGCCAGTTTCAGTCTTTTCAAAGATGATGTAATGCAGTAATGCAATGCAACTGAAGCGTATAGAAATAATGGCCAACCCTGAGTTCAAGCATGACCCTTGTTAAACCAGATTTGTGAAGTGTGGCATGTATTAGAAGGTGGATCTTTATTGCAAGCTTACCTTTGAGTGAGTTTTCTGACAAAGAGAACTGTTACTACGGTGAGATATTTGTATTGAGATATCATTGCAAGGAGTAAGTGTAAGATATGATTAGGGACCGGTCATTTAATCCAGGGGGGTGGGCCGGGGGTTTTCAGGGGAGGGTCAGATAAAAATATACAGCCACCAAGGGAGGGTCATGAAAAAAATATATGAAAGGTTGGGGAGGACCATTTTGAAATAGACAGGTATATAACCATCTTTCTTTAGGAATTGAAAGCAGGGCTGAAACAATTTGATGCAGAATTTGAGCAACATTGGTTTATATTCTTAAAAACTGATGCTAATATAAAAAATCACCATGAATTCTCTGCCTTATTCATTGTTATTTATACTTTATAGAACAACAAAGTAGTTCTGTTGGACTGAGAGTTTATTCAAGTAGGTAATAGATAAAAGGCGTTTCTACTGTTTGCTATATTATTATACAACATAGATGCATATTTGATACTAAATGGACTCATAAAATGAAAACAGCTAGTTATTTATATTTGAATGATTATATTAATCTTTCTCAATGATACAAATTTAGGAAAACTTAACATTTTATCAAATGGCTTGATTTGTGCAATTTTAAAAAATATCCATACTTTAAAATAATATCTGAATGCATACTTTGATAAATAAATTCCAACGATGATAATTAAAAAATTTGGAACACTTGTCATAACTCATTTTCCATACTTCATGTTTCTTGTTCCTCTCATAGCATAAACACTGTTTTAGTATTATGAAACATCGAACAAATGTAACATGTAATTTCTATGATTCCCAGATGTGCCTTTAATATACTTATGTTATTTACCTTCAAAATTCTATAGATTATGAAACAGACTTAATGAAGACGTTTAATTTTGTTTAAATCAAACTCAGACACTTATAGTTAAATGTTTTGAAATTGGATAATTTAATCTCTATGATGTTAAGATTTGCGTTTTTACAGTGTTTTAGGTCCTTTACTCTCGCAGTATTTGTAGATTTTAAACCCTTTTTTTTGTGCTTTGAAGAAATTATTTTGTCCAGAGCTGATCTCCCAAGCTATAGATATTTGGATAAAATAGATCACTGTTAATAGAAGGGTTAGTGCTCACTTATCATCTTATTTATAGATGACAGGACATAGTGATTGAATTTTTCAAATGAATAAAGAATTAGCCTTTAAAAGTAAAGCTAGAATGCATTCATTCAACTTTGAAAGATAAAATTTACACTTTGTTAAACAAACCTATGTATTATAAGCCATGGAATTCAATCTATTTTGCTATGCAGTTGATGTTCTAAGATGCTGGCTGTAAAAACAGTTCTAATGAAACTGAATTTAAAACACTATAGACCATTATCAGACAGGGAGAAGATACAATCCAAATGGGCCAAATGTGGTAAGCGTATCTTGAACCTCTAGAATTGGGAAGAGACTTCACTTCAACTGCAGCGTTTGCCTTTTTTCAAAATTTGAAGTGAAGCATATGTCATACATGCATAAGGGACTCAAAGGAACAATTAAATATTCAACTGATACCCTTACTCAAAGTATAAATTTACAGTCTACATAAACAGAAAGGAGTTTTACAGTATGATCCCTTTTCTCGGTAACTTAGATTCTCCCAGTGTCTCTTGCTCGCCAAGATTCAACCGATTGGTACAAAATCACTCAAGCGTTATTCGACGGATAGGTACAGTTCAGTTTTGAAAATTCGACAGCTTAGGCCGTAATCGTTTAAAGTAGGTAATCAGGTCATCGTTCCACTCCCCTCTACATTATACAAGTGGCTTATGCATGTACAAGATTTACATATTCAAATATATTGATTGCGTATGACAAAAGCTTGTACAACATGTATAACATGCTCTTCAATAAGTAAAGAATTGAACCAAGTTCAGGGATTGGGAAAGACACCTTGGGCAGTTTTTGGCAATTCATTTCATTTATTCATTTATTCAGAATTTTGAATGGGCCATTTTCTTATTTAGCAATGGTATAATTGGCCTTTTTTTTTCTTTTGTGCAAAATGACCCCTCGCTCCTACCTTTCAAAACCTGGAAATGAGTTAAAAAGAACAAGTTATTTTTCTGATATGCACCGCTACCATTTTCCCCTCCGATAAAAATGCAATTCTCTTTCTCGACACACAATGGTACTCAACATATTGAATCTCAACATCCAAGTTTTATTTCTGAGAATAATAAGTTCATGATTTTATAGATTTTAAATCAATTGATTACAAACTGATGGTATCCACGGAATCTTATTCATTGTATTATAACCTCTTTTTTAAAATTATTTATTCAGTTCAATGATAATTGTTTGCATGTCTTTACATACATTCAACTCAATTACCTTCAACTTTAATCATTCATCATTTCCACTGAGAATACAGATACTTATCATTAGAGCTAAGCTGTCTACGTGCCCTTTGTGGCGAGACAATATATCCCGATTACAGTTTTATTCCAGAAGACGATATATCATGGAAGTATTGCCAAGAAACCTGCGAGACGATTATCATCTTGATACCATGGCTGCAGTACGATACATATCTCGATTTTCTACAGTTTATGACAGAAGACTAGAGAGGATATAAGAAAGAAATTTTATTTCCAACAAACTGTCATGAACATTACATGAAGGGTAATCATAAAAACAGGGAGACTGAAATTGCAGATAAAAATCAGAAATTTTTTCTTTTTCTGTTTGCCTTGTCACTGTAATATCTAAAATAGAATAAAAACTTTGTCAGCTAATATAGTTGGAAACAAATTATGTTAACAGTATTGGGATATATTGCCCCTTGTTGCAATATATCGATGTATCATGGACCTCCATGATCTAAATATCCTGAAATATTGTCTAAACGTGTTTTGTATCAATGCACTCGTAGTATAGATGATGAAAACATTGGTACTATCGATGAATCATTGCGCCACTACTTATCATTCATAATGTAGACATTGACTGGGATTTAAGATAATTTTCCTTCATATTGTTTATGGTCATCACATAATTCTGTCTATAATGATATAAAGATTGACACCACTAAAGCAAATCTTTCACCAATGGTGTGGGTTTTTTTCAAATATGAAGTATTTGTTGTTTTTTGTGTAATACATTTCTCTATATTCATTATGTATATATATATTTTTAACCTTAGTTTCACTATAGTATGAAACATACCCTTGAAAAGCATGACTAGATTTGGATTGGAGAAGATAGCTATTTTCTTAGGCTATGTATTGAATAGAATCATCTTTATTTAAAGAATTACTCTTTCAGAGACTTGGTGTTAGTCTAGCAAACTGATACTATCCAGACGATGAACTTTTGCTATACTAGATGATAGCTATCAGGCGATGAACATGAAACTATTATCATGAATGAAATAAATGTGATGCAACACGACCTTTCAGCTTATTTAACATCATGACCCATATTCTAGAAAATGACTTTGACATTTTGAGGCACAAGTCACAATTGCAGGTTATTATGACCTAAGGTTGGCGCCAATGGCTCTGATATGAAATTGATTATCCAGTTGAACCCTTGTGCAGTGGTTTATTTCTTGGAATAATCAAATTTGTTGAAATTCACACAAGTGTAATTTGCCCAAGCATTGTGAATGGTGTCTTGAAAAAATCAATGTGTTTTACAGAAGACAAGCTATGTTTTCTGTTCAGTGATTTATGATTGGATTGCATATGCAGTTACAGTTCTAATGTAATTGGTTGGTGAAGGTTAACCCTTAACTTCAGGGGTTGGAACATTGCCGATTTGTCGTCAAGTTACTTTGATTACATGAGAAATGTAACCTGTTGTGACCTATAATGTCCAGAATCTTAAACACAAGATCTTGCTGATCAAATATTTAAGATCTTATAACTATTTTGAGGATAACTTCTAGCTATAAAGAAGGGTAACATTTTCTCAATGTCATGGTGTAGGACTCTGGTGGTCCAGGATCAGATAAGTTGGCTGGATTCACCGAGGTTGAGAAATAAAGGGGTGTGGATGGTATGGGATGGTTTTACATTCAGGCGATTTGGCTCCATAAGTGTTATCATTAGACATATTTTTGACAATATGTGTATTCAGCCCCTCTAATATATATACAAATAGACAGCAGTTGTCAATTCCTGGAGAAGATCAAATATGATAATGCAGTTGTTTCTGTTACCATATACAATCATCATCAAGACTTTATTTTGAGTGAAAGTTTATGTTTGGTCAAAATCTCATAATTAAGAAAAATTCTTGCAGCATATATAAAATATACCTCTCTGCCTTGATAGCTATTGATCCTCAAGGAAGGCATATTTAATGACTGTTTGATTTTATTTCGGCGTGCTCTGTGTGCTTCAACAGGGAGAGAGTAAAGGCTTCAATATAAATCCCAGTGGTGGTATACATCTTCTTTTTTTCAAGAAAAGTCATGGATTGGATCGCTGTGTTTCACAAACATGAAGGCAGCCTTGGAAACCGTTTACATTCTGAAATCAATATTGCACTTCCCAGGGTGTCTAGTTTGTAGATGCTGCAGTTGATGAGGGATATTTGATTGTGCAGTTGCATAATACTTCAGGAAGGAATGGTTATATTGATTTCATGATTTTTCTTTCTTTTGTTTTGTTTTGCCCTGAGCAATCCATTCTATTATCTTTTGTCAGAAATGTAAGCTTAAGATCTAGAAAATGATAATGTTGAAGAACAATTTCAATTCAATTAAATTTTAACAAAATAATTGTCATAGAATATTTTGTAGTCCAGTAGAGAAATGAATCTCGTCAATTTATCACAAAATTTTCAATATATCTCAAATAAAAAATCTTAAATCTTTGCCTTTTGGTATGTAGGCCTATTAATTTACATTAGATCCACTTTCATAGATACATGTAATCGGGATTGCTACATATTATTTGTAATGGACAGTTGCCTTTCAATTGAATTTTTACCTGGTATTGAAGTTTTACAAAAGTAAGGTAAACAAGTGAAATTAAATTATTTTATTCATAAATCACAGATACCATAGCATACAATACCATACTAGATGGGCCAAAAATCTTGGAAATTATGACGATTAACAAATAAACAAGAATATATGAAAAAATGTCCAACATCCATACCTTTAGCCATTCCTGAATTGACAGTGTGACTCAGAGAGTCCCCATGCACGTGAATAGAGCTGTTTGTAGACAATAGTTACAGTTCAGACAAGAGTGATGTCGGGATGACTGGGACTGATAGGTGAGGTAGACAACATTGGGAAATATCTTGTAACTGGCCCGTGCCTCGTGGTGAAGGGCCCCTGACTCATGGAATCTATTATGATGATTGTCTGGGCATAAAAGCATTGCACTGGTGGCTGCAGTCATTTCCTTAGCTTATTCAACAGTTGGTTGTTTCTCAGTGGAGCAGTCAGAGGTGTTTGGACATTTGGAGAAAGATGTCATTATAGGAGAGGTGTTGTCAACTTTGGGACTAGGAATTTGATGGTCTTTGACACATGGATACTGGTTTGATTCTTTGGAGATGGATTGTGATGGAAGAGATGTAGGATATATTACACATTTCCAAAGTTATTACTGCAGAAGTAGTGGTCGGACCTTTTGAGGAGGATTCTGACTATCTGTGTCGAAGTCTATTGGAGAATTTAGGGTATTTTTTAGAACTAATGCATAATTTGTTGACTCTTTCATGAGGACTGCAGACATTTCTTCAGCTCTTTGGACAGTTTGGTTGACGCTGATAGTAGATATAGGACTTTTGGAGATTTGTAACTGAGGAGAAAAGGAAAATTTACAAAGTTCTCTGTAACAAATTTACATACCTCAAAGGGATACTTTTGAGAATGTGTTGTGATAGGTTGTAGAAAAAAAGCAGTTTGGTCAGCGGTGGATCCTAGTGTCTCCAACTGACAGATTACATCACCTCAACTGATTGTAGATGATTAGCTTTTGCCAAGATTCTTTCAGAGGTGCATTAGGGAAAACTGTTCACGAATATGAATCCTTTTTAAGTAATTGAACTTGGAACATTGGTAAGTTATTAAGGTGTGTCGTCAAAAAGTTGACTTGACAGACATATATTCAGCAATGGAGGGCTGTTTGAAGCCACTGTGCTCTGTGGTGGGCTGTGCCAGGAGGGATGTGCCCAAGAGTGAGCCATCAAAGATTCCCAGCTCTTTTGGGTAAGTTATTACAGCAAAATACACTATATGTTTATCACCTGACACAGGCAAGAGAGAGTCTGTTTCATTTGTACCTGATCATCCTTCCAGTATTATTGGACAATTGTCATTTAACAAAAATAGGTTGATAAATTTGGAACCCCTGACAAATTTTGTTAGAATAAAGATTCAAAATATATATTCTGAGTGAAGTTTAATGTATTGATAATTGGTCACTGCAATGCATAGCCACAGTGGTGTTCGGGCTTCCTCCCTGCAATAATACTTGCAGCAGTTATGTAAATGAAATACTCTTGAAAGCGGCATTAAACCCCACAACACCTCACCTCAACTTCTTTATCAGTTTGTTGCAGTAGGACATGCATTTCAACCTTCAAACTCCCAACTGCAGAAAACTTCATACTTGAAGTCGTTGACTTAATCTAACAGTTTGCAGGTTTCACTTCCCTACATAACTAAATCAGTGTTGCAGACCTACATCCTGTAACTCTTGAAACTTACAAAACACCTTAAATGATGTTTGCCTCTCTTGTGCAATCCTTGATTTTACCTTTGTTAAAGGGTTTAAATTCTAAGGTAATACTCCAAGAAACTACACCATTTGTTATTTATCATTTCTCATTTTACTATCTCCATCTAGCAGTAGCTTTTTATGTCCGTTTTCCCACTTAGCAACTAGTGATGACATGAGCGATACAGGTAGCTATTGGTAGAGTGAGTACTCCGAAGGGGGTGTATCTGGTGTATCTCCCTGCTCCACTCCAATCTACATTGCTGTGTGGACATGTAACGTTACAGTGATAACAGTATACCAGTAAAGTGCTAAGTGGAATATTCCAAGGGGATGTATTTGTACCATATCTATTCAGCTGTGTTCTATACTTAAAACTCTATACTCTCATCATCTTGTTCCAAATATATCCCTGAATTAGGTAATGATTGTCCATGATTAATTCTAGAAATAACTTTCTGAAGGTCCCTAGAGTATTTTTTAAGAAGCTTGTGCAAAACCAGCAACTTCTAGATTTCTAGCCACGAGTAACACAACTGTAATTGTGTTGAAAAAAAATTAAATTTTTTTTTTTTATCAATTATCAAAAAATCTTGGAATCAATTTGCTTTGCAAAGGTTTTAGTTCTTTTTCTGAACCTTATGTATTTGAAAATTTTTATGACCAAAGTGAAATTTTTGGTACCCAAGAGTATGCCCAAGTGCGAGACATCTATGTGAGTAGCTTGTTAGTTTCCGCCTAGTTTCCTGCTAACTAGCATTGATGGACAAGACTAGATAAAGATGTATATCGGTTCACTGATTGCTCCCTGGGCGTGTATATCTGGTGTATATCTTACTTACTTACCTATCTCCCCTCCCCAGTGACTGATTTCAACACAGGGGGCTAAAGAGACCAGGCAGGCAAAGGTTCTGTTGAATAAATAAACAGTTGTAGTACTAACAGTATCCATGCCATGAAAGATGTCTTATTTTAATTCAGAAGAAGCCTGTTAAGTAAATATCAGTTGTAATATAAGTAGTATATGCTTTTCGTAGAATAAACAAATTATGGTGGAACATAGTTTGTTGAATAAATAATTAGTTGAAGTACTAGTTATACATTCTGTTGTAAGTTAATATTATCGTTTGCAGTGGAAGGCTATTGAATTAAAAATAAGAATTGTAAGAACATGTATTTGAAAATAAACTGATAAAACGAAAAAGAGAATATCTGTGTACTAGATAAGCAGTTTTGTATAGTAGTAAGCATTTTTCAGATATACTAGTTCAATATTTTCAGTCAGGACTGATTGAAGTTTTCAAGCAAATGTTTTAATGACATTAATTCTATTTGCAAATTGAAAAACAGGTTTACATTTTGTTTGTATATGGTATATCAAAAATAGTTGTTATCGAAGGAACAGTCCATAGCATTAGTTTAACCACAGTTTCTGTTCTTGAAAACAAAATCTTAAAGTGCAGTGCAGGTAAATAGATAAACAGTTGTGAGGGTATCTGTATCAAGAGTTCAAAATAGTTTGACTTATTATGAAGCAGCAGAGGTCTGTTATATCATTTAGCAGTTGTAATACTAGTAGCATGAGTGGACAGATTGCACCAGTGAAAGTAATAAGGAAAGGGTCAGGTGCTGTTCACATGGGGTCCTGTTGAATATGTAAACAGTTGTAATGAAAGAAGCATCTATCATAATACACGTCCTGATAGGAGCAGATTATCTTAGTTATAAGTGTCCAAGGATCGATGACAAAGCCAGTTTGGTATACTGACATTGACTTTTCAGTTGTATGAAAAAATTTGATAAAATAAATTTTTCTGGTATCATGACAGCAGATGGTTTACTTCAAAAGCAATCAAACTGTGAACCTCAAGAAAAGCAGACTCATATTAGATTTAGTTTCAAAGGAGTTGTTTTTATAAGCCTGATTAATGTATAGCATATTGTAGTTGGTCAGCTATCTGGAGATAAAACATGCCAAATGACTTGACTATTTGCTATCAACGCAGCTTTGGACATGCAGATGATGTGAAATGATGGAGCTAATGTCAGACAATAAAATTATTCTTCTATTAGAGAGAGAAGTTCCTGTAGAGATGAATTTTGCCTTGCAAATGAATTTATTTTATTGTGGTGAAATTAAACTTAATAAAACAAGTTTTTATGTATGCATTGATATGCTCCTATAAAAAGCTGCCAGTCCAATAAGGCTATAAACTTTTGAAAGACAATGATTTTGTATCAATTCATGATTCGAAAGAGACGTGATATAATATCTGAATACTATGAAAGTAATGCTCCACATGATTTATACTTTCTTTCCAAGCTACTATTATTTTGAAATCAAAATGTAATTAATAATTAAAGACAGAGTAAAAATTACTTATTTACAGTCCAGGAAGATGATCATACCTTGTAATCTTTTGACTGTCTAAGACATTTATGTGTTGCTAAGACTAAAACTAAGGAGATTAAACTTAGCCTCTATAGCTTGCAGTGTGATTGTACGTGAGCTCTCACATGTATTCATCGTTTAGATAACACCTGTACAAATGCAGGTCTCATTAATTTCAGTTCCCTTATCTTTTTAAGAGAATATGGGTGAGTTTTGCTTGTATTCTTGAGTTTTTGAATGATCATTAAGCAGTATGCTAGTTTCAATTGTCTTATGATATTTATGTTTCAAGGTACATTACATTTGTTTATGGATGTTTCTTAAAAAATAAATTGAAGAGAAAATCTAATTGTTGATTTTTCTTTTTTTTTAAATTGAAAAGATATCTCATTTATCGTCAACACCAAACATAAAAATCCACACAGTAAATTTTGAATACTAATATAGTACTATTGTTTTTTTCATCCAAAGTATGAAATATTTTTTGAAAAGCTCAATGTTCTTTCGCTGGTTTTGATTTGTGTTATAAGAACATGTCAGGCTGAGACAATTTGTAACACAATGAGAATTGGTTTACAATGATAACAAATGACAGTGCAGGTCTTCATGCACAATGAAAACAAAAGGACAGTGTGTAGGTCATACATAGATCATAGCTATTAATGGTACAATGAAGGGAGCCACTGCTTAGGCTATCACTATAGGTGTGGCAGTCGTCTTTGTACTTAGTGAGTAAATTTTATTCTTCTCACATGAAATATTAATGATAAAATGTGCTTTTCATCGCTAAGATACCAGTACCAAATATGTTGTCAACCAGATTTTAGGCCTTAAACCTGTGAGAGTGATCAGTAACTACATTGTGACTCTACGATCTGTTATTGACAGTGCAGTCTACATGGATGTAAGTAGCTGTCATCTAGTGTGGTTGTCTCCCTTGTGTTTTGACAGAGGTGGCAAACATCATGCTATTGTGTGATCTCTCAAAGCTATAATTATGCATTGGTCATCATTTGAAAGGTGTTGACAATCATCACATTTTGCTGTGGTCATTCACAATGTGAAACATGTCCGGCTTTGTCTTAAAATACATTGGACGTCATCAAAATTTCAGTGGTTATTTAAACTACATATACTACATCCATCATTGGTCATCGTGTTGAATCATAAGGTTTCACATCATACAAGTTCAATCTCTTGTAAATTATTGAAAACTGGTGTTGTGAGACACAGTGTTACACCAAGTAGCCCAGGTGACCAAATTTCAGAGGGAGCAAAATAAAAAGCGCACCTTTTTGTTCTTGGGGATTATCTCGCTCCACTGGTTTGGAACCCTAAAACAAAAGGTGCTGGGTGGGATACAAAAGTGTACACTCAAGACTATTTATGGACTTTCTTGTCAATGTGAAGCAGCCATCTTCTTTGACCAATCCGTTTTGCAGAGAGGGATTGGTATTCAGTTTTGAAAGACTTTGGCATTCATCAACTAAAACTGTTATCACTGAAAGCTTATAGAAGACATGAAGTCTGTTTGGAGTCCTCACCTGATTTGATAACTTGAAGCACCTGTTGCTGTCAAAGTTTAAAGCTTATCAATGAAATTGAGGACCATAACATTCAACTTTGTTATAGAATTGATATCAGTTTTCATTATCACCTTATCAAGCCTGCAATAACATCTTTTGTTTGTTATTTAGGAAGGTTTTGATCAGAGGTTTTCCTGTGGTCATTTCATTTTGGTCATAGAATGGTTTTCATCATTATTGTGAAAGATTTATAATTTTTAATCAGATGTTATAATTTTCCGATGCTTTTAACAAGAATAGTAACTGTCAAAAACTTTGAAGTTGGCATTGTGTATAAACTTGTTAGCAGAATGAATGTATTCATGGTCACCCTGAGTATTTTTGTAGCTGATTAACATGACGTTTATGTTTATTCATACCTGTCCTCACGCAATAAGCATCATTCTCACCTGTCGCATATTAAGCTACATCGTCAGTTCAGCTCATTAGCAGGTGTGCCATTGTCACCTGAGAAAGGATTGTGGGAGAACAGAAGTTCATTATGGCATGGGAGATTCTTAAAATCATGGGGAAATTTCTCCGTAAGATTACCTGTTGTACAAAATCGAATGACATTTCCGTATTTGAGATGGCCACTAGTTTTGGCCCCTACTGTTCTGACCATGTTGATCCTTATGGATACCACTGTGATATCATGTGTGAGACTATGATGATGGATATCGTCAAATCAAGAGGTGAGTCTGTTATATATATATATATATATATATATATATATATGTTTTGAAATCAATATCAACAGATGTGCTATTCTCAAATATTTTAGGTGAGGCATTAGAACTCTGTTTAGATGGAGGCCCTAATAATTAATAATGTATAGTAAGTGTTAGTCATGTTTATTGAGATGTTTGTCATGTTGAATAGAATAAGACTTGCCAGCTTAAAGAGTTGGGGGATACTCATGGTTAAATATTTACAGTTAATACTTTCATGTGTAATGGTTGACTGACTGGAAACTACTTACGCCAATTCTAATAACATCACGCAAACTGGTGAGATCAAACTCATAAATGGGGTTTTCTAAAATTACTTCTTTCAATATCTATTTGATATATTGAGCCCAAAGCTTAATATGATCAAAAGGTGTTCTAATCCTATTTGAAAGTGCGCTAATTAATAATAATAATTAGTGTTCGTCATCCATTTTTTAGAGCATGTGGCACATTATTTTTCATGACAGGATTTATGATTAACCGTTATTGCTAAGTTTTGTGGGGGATTTGGTTAATCATGCTCTCATGTCTAATGGAGGATGCTTGTTGGGCGGGGGTGGGGGATATTGAAATGGTCTCCGTCCGTCCGTCCCGATAATGTTTCCGGAGCACAACTCAAAAACGGTGAGACCTAGCTCGACGAAACTTGGTATGTGCAACGGGCATCATGCGGTGATGTGCCTTTTGGGGTTTTCAACTTCTTTGCATTTTTATTTTTACCCGTTTCCATGGAAACGTAACATAGGATTTCTTAAAGGTTGTTTGTAGAAAAACAACATGATCACTGTTCAATATTCCACAACTAGTATCCTTAACTATACCCTTTCCCTTTGGCAGGGGATATAGCTAACTCTGTCTGCTTGTTGAGAAGAGAACACAAACTCATGCCAGTTATCTTGTAGTCAATCAAACTAGTGGGACCAACTTCATGAGAGTGAATTTCATAACTAGCTTTTCTACATATTGTCCACAATAAATAATCTCATTTGACTCCTGCATATTATGTTCAAAATGTACATCTCAATCATCATGTTTCTCCTCGAAGTGTTCTTTTACCTGTTATGTGTGAATAAGGTGAAACCATTCTGCTGTCATTCAAAGTTCATTTTACAGAATAAATTTCAATTGGATTTTTAATAACATTCATGATGAGGTGATTTCACTACCAGTTAACAGGTGCTACTCTCCAATGAGGTCAGTATGAGGTCTAAATATTCACACTCATGTCTCTCATAATTAGTGTGATTTGCAATCATGCAAGTTGACTCTTTGTTTATTCAAAGTGACAGGTATAACAGAATGCATCTGTTTTGATAGATGTTGCCATGTTATTGGTTGAAGTCAAATTAGATATGTTCATCAGTTGTGATATTAAAGACCAATATTTGTATAAATTTGAGAAATTATGGCATCAAAACAGATATATTATATATGTGGACCTATGTATGAATAAAAATTGTACAACAGATATGAGGCCACTAGACTGCATTGTATTGTTAGCGGGTAACAAGACTTTCAAAATTTATCAAACCATATTGAAAGAATTAAATAGAGGTTGAATGAGTACAAAATAACAAAAAAAAGACAAAATTGTATGAATGCAGATGTTAATTTTTATCTTTCATCAACATCAATAACCCAGTTTTGACATTACCTTTCTAAGGGAAAAATCATAAATATCCTAGTATTTACTTCCTTGAGTTTATTCTCAGTCCTCATTTGAAGACCGACTGACCAGTGTAAGCAGAAAAAACAACTTCACAACAGAGCAATAAAAATAGCATGAACCTTAGACCGTAAACTCACAGAGAACAAGAACAAAAAACATTCATCATCCAAGAACTCGACAGGAGGTGTAAACAGTGCATGCCCCAGAGAAAAACACAAAGATAAACAATGATATTCTTTGACCACTTCTTCTGTTGGCCTCAAGCATGTGTGGTTAACATACCAGGAAAAGATAACTCTGCCAATATGCCTATTATAGACCACTAAAAAATTTAGACCTCCCTTGATGATGGGAAACTGGTTTATGAAATGAGTAGCAACAGTCTATTTGTGTTAGGTAATGTCATGTTTGTTTTGGAAAATAATGTTGATGTCTGATTTATGACATTTTGGTAACTTCTTGAACTTCGATATTTGCATATCGTGAAGGAAAATGTTTGAGGTATCATGGTAGTATATAGCATTCCCGACTTAGTTCTTGGGCTGCTCTGTCCTTCAATGGCTCATCTAAGTTTACATTTAATTAAATCTTTAATCATACACTTAAACTTCACAAAAAGAATGCATGTCCTTTTAACATGTGTATTAAATTTGTAACACATAACGAAAAGTTATGTTGTGTAGTGAAAGGTTTTCCATATTAAAGAGGTTAGAAGATGATCAGCGATAACATTCTAGTTCCTTCAAGATTCATCGGGATTATCATTACGGTCTAGAAAAGCAGATAAGATTAAAACCAAAAGTAGGAGTTGTGATTACATTAAAATTCCTTTTATGGCTTTAAAAACAATTGAAAAACACCCAGGCCAATCATAAAATACCTTATGCAACAGGCTTTCCTGGTGGCAGCATTGGTTGTGTAGTCCTTTAAGTTGAGGCAAAATTTTCAATATTTAAGGGTGCACAGTATCATTGATATATATATCTGTACTGTACCAATATAAACTTTTGAAAATAGCTAACATAGTAGATATTTTTAAAAAATTCAAATTTTATATGAATTGCAGTAAACCACATCCTAATAAAATGTGAATTTAAAACCATGGTGCGAACTTGCAAAGTGAGAATAGCGCAAATGTGTTAAAGCTCATAACCAGCCACTGAAATATCTCCCTTTTAAAAACAACGAACAGCAGAGCATTGATTGCTATTCTGATTTTACCATTTCACCATTTAAATATAATTTTTTCAAATACAATTTTGACTACATGACTAATAAGATTCTTAAAAACTTAAAATCTAAATGCTGTGAAATCATAAACTTGTTATGAACAGTTATTGAATATTGTAAACACAGTGTACATCTTTTCTTTAAATTTTTCATAAAGTTTACAACAATACAATTTTGGCGGACTTCTTTTCGAGCTTATTTCACACATGTAACTGTTTTTTCAGGCCATTGGCCTGATACTTTATATGTAAAAGTGTGTTAATTGGCCATATTAGGACAATTATGTATCTACTATGTATATTGGTGACAGGGCAAAGTGGCAGCAGTCAGATGGGGAACATTCTGGTGTATGTAAAGAGAAGTTGGTCTTAGTTGCTAACAACGTTGATGCTTTTTCTGTTATCAAAGTAGGTTTTTTAACCAAAAAAGGCAATTTGTAATTCCATATGAAAAATTACATGTTTTTTCAGAGGGTACACATTTCTTCAAACACTTGAATTGAAATTAAGAATAACAAAGAAAGACAGTATTTTCTGGATAACAACTTCTTTATTGTGATTATTTATTGATGTTTCAGAGTATATGCTTACCCTTTATCAGGGGTATGATCCAAAATGTCTGAATTTCACAATTGTGTGACAGTTTAGAAGCTGTTATCAGAAAACTTTGTCTTCCTTGTGTATATCACTTCTATAAAGCCTTCAAAAACCTGAAGAATAACAAGTTATTGTCGTGGGTCAACCTCTATATTGCATGAAATGCAACAATTTTGTGAAGATGCTTGTATGGATATCCACCAAGTGAAACCCATGATTTGATGGAGGAGAATTTGGCATAAATGAGTTGATGTTTCATGATTAGTTGGTTTGATGTTCATAATGAATTTAATGTTGTGATATTGAGTATCAAGTGAAGAGTAGTTTATACAAGAAATCTGGTTGATATACAACAATTGATAGGTTGAGATAACTAAGCTTCTTAAATGCTTCTCAGGGAAGTTGTAGTGTAATGGTGATAAATTTTAAGTAAAATTTTGTTTTTTGTAATTTAAAAAAAAGTAAATTTGTAATACAACTGTATGAAAATTTAGATCTAATCCAATGAATTATTATGGTATTAGGAATTGTACTATGGTATAAGTTCAAAACAAACACCATGTGGTGTAATGAAACGAGATACATGTACTTTTACTAAAAACTTTCTTCTCCTTCATAAAGCACTTTACATCCATCAAGAACATTTGTACTTCCTTTCATCTTCTGTGTCAACTTTTCTTAGAATCTCTCCCTGTTTGGTTTGATTCTGGCCTTGTTTTGTCAATAAACTTCTTTGTTAACCTTTCACCTCTTAGAGCTAGAATTTCTTCCACCAAGTCCAGATTTCTTCATCTGGAATATCCAAACCATCCCGTAACAGTAATGAGTCGCAGAGAACTTGTGCATGCTTGATGGGTGGGGAATACAGAACAGACCATCTGGTCATGCCGACATAGGGTTCTTAGTGATATATGGGACTCTTGAAATAGGGATTTGTCATGAAAGGAACTTAATACACGGATATAAGTGACGTTTTATATGTGACGTGATAATGATCAGATTGTACAGAATAAAGATGAATAATTTGAGAAATATAGAATTTGTAGAGTTTAATGATCTCACATCTTCTTGTGGTTGATATTCAGGGAGTCTGTTTTTTCTCTGTCTCTGTTTCCTTGCAATCTGTCTCTGTTTCTCTGTCCTTCTTTATCTCATTCTCTCTGATCTGAAACTCTTGCTGTTTGTTTTATCTTGAAAATGATTTTCATATCTACAAGGTAGAGGATTATCTCATTGAACTAGTCTGACACATTATTTACCTGCCACGTATTGATCTCATCATAACTTTATATTGTTTGAAAATTACGAATGTGCCACCTGTAACAGCAATGATTTGGACATGTACCTTTGGTATGTATCCTCAAAATTGTTTTTTTAAAAACATGCTTTTCAACTCATTAGATTGTATCATTGACTCTATTTAGAATCTTTTGTCATTAGCTATCTCTGAACCATACATGTATAGTTTAACCATAATCCATATATGTGCCTATTTTCATTGGAAAATGACCAAAAAGTGATGTCATTTTGTCTGGGAACATCTTTAATTTACACATGTCATCTCTGTGAAACTATATAGGCATATCAAAAATGGTCACTGGATGTGCTTTTTGTGAGTAAGACCTCTATCTTAAAATTGATCTTTTTACAATTATCAAAACAATTTGTCTGAAATTATGTATCCTAACTGACTTCAAACACTATGGGCAGATGGGGTATATAATATCTTGTTGTATTTGCAAACTATGCAAAATAAAGCTGTAACCAATGCCTCACAGTTACTGAAACTATTGAAAATATCAAACAAACTCACCAAATTCATCCCAAGTGATCATCTGCTGTAATGTCATGTGATAATTGAATCAATAATTTGATCATCATCATAACGAATATATTTGAGTATTGTTTATTTTCATTTCCTTCCTTCTCTGCCTGTATGAAATGTCATCATATTAGATTAAGTGTTTCCCGTCAATATATTCCTTGTGTTCAGCAATTCTGAATAGTGTCAAGGGACCCTACAGCTTCAGGGACACTTTTCAGTCTTTGTTTTTGATATTATGTTGTCTGGAATGGAATTCTTATGAATTCTAATATCAGGATGATATAAAGTCAGTCTGTGCATTGATATTTAAGATAACATCAGAAATATTATCACTTCAATAAAAAAAATTGTAATTTCATATCAGGATTGATAAAAATTATTTAGCACCAAAATAAAGTTTATGATCAAGACAGATGATAAAGATGAACTTAATCAAATTACAATTGTTTACCATTGTGTTAAATTATTGTACATTTTAGTGTCAGAAATAGTAAAAGAAGTAACGTATGAAGAGCTAATAATGAAATATAAATAAAAAATTTATCAGCAATTCAAAATGCAGAGTGCAACTGGCCAGTGAGTATAAACTACATACTACTATTGTATGACAAGCATCGAAGTAGGTTAGGGTGAAACTTACAATGATTTCCGTCCTTGTAAGTGGTAATATAGACTCTACTCTTGTCTCTTATATTTGATAAAATATTGAAATAATAATATCATATCTTTTTGATAGTATAAAATCATACATTTTGGATGGAGACGATACGTGTTTTGATTCACATAATAAAATTAGTAAAATGAAAGAATTTCGCACAAAACTAGCCTTTTTAAAGGAGGCTTGTATAAAGTCTGGATGCAAGTGGCTCAGTAGTACTTATTGTGTTCGAAGGAGGAAGGGAGAAGTTGATTCAACATGGAGGAAGAACTGGATAAAGTTGTTATGAGACGTTCGTCTGAAATTCGGAAAAACAGACGATCGTCAGAAACAAAGGGGAAAATTTCTACTGGAAAGAGTGTCCGATTTGCAGAAGATACAAAGGGGCGATTTTCTTCTGATATAGAGGATAATCGGTCATCAGATGGAAGCAGTCAAAGATTTTCATTGGAGAGTCGCGGGAGTCAGAGTTCTGATGAAGAGTTGAGTATTGTTGATTGATGGCTGTGGCAAGCATTGAGTATTCTTGATTACAGGATAATGATTAGCCTTGTTGAGAAGTCATGATGATGATGATGATGATGATGATGATGATGATGATGATGTTGTTGGTAGTCATGATGATGGTGATGATGATGATGATGCTGTTGGTAGTCATGATGATGATGATGCTCTTGTTGGTAGTCACGATGATAGTGAGGATGTTGTTGGTAGTCATGATGATGATGATGATGATGATGATGCTGCTGTTGATAGTCATGATGATGGTGAGGATGTTGCTGGTGGTGGTCATGGTGAAGATTGGGGTGGTGGTGATAATGATGCAAATGGTTGATTTTGAAGGTATTGGTTGTAATGGTGATATTGATAACTGTGATGATGATAGTACTACTTTACTGTTTACGACATATATGTTTAAAATATGAAACCTAACAGACAATATTGATTAAGAGTTGATGATTACTGTGGTGACAATAGGTCAAATTTAAAAATATTATCTATGTATTCTTTAAAAAAAATTAATGTTAATATTTGATCTCGGATGCCATTTGTAAATAAATTTTACATCCTTCCTTGTTAAGAGCTTGGTTTCCGTCACATGGCATCCATAGTTGACTGGTAGATAATTCCTTGATATATGCCATATAATTAATATTCTTGCTGTCTGACTGTCTATCACAATAATGAAACCTGGCATACAGTTTACATTTTCAATAAAACCTGAAATTTGAATTTTTGTTGAATCATAGGCTCAAGGTCAGGAAATACACATAAAAAAAATTCATTAAATTGAATAGAAGGTATTTTGTTGACCATTTGTCTTCTTCCCTAATATTCATATTGGAGTATCCGATTGAATTTCAAAATATAATGATAGAGTAAATAAAAACCTCATTAGCAAACTGCCATTTTGAACCCAGCTTGACTTTCAATTATAAAGTGAGATATATATTACTTTTTAACGGATTTTATTAATTCAAGGTGGAAGGGGTAGTAGTGTGTTCCATAGATAATTAAAGTGATCTCTCAAAAACAAAAAAAATGTTTGAAATTGCATTAAAACGAACATACCAATATCAGTTATCCTGGAAAGGATTATATGGCATAAACTTACGTTTATTTGAGAAAATTTGAAAAATTAAAATTAATTAAAAAACATGCTATTGCTCCTTTACGAGGAACAAGTGGGCTGATGGTGAAGAACATCATTTATATTTACCTGTGAAATGTTCTGATAAGAAACATCAACGCTGATGAAAGTGTGAAATAGTCTAGGTACCATAACAGTACCATAAAGAATACTATAGGTATAGGTACTTGATTGGCCTCTGCTCTCTAAGTATTCATAATAATATCATGTTGATGATGATGAAATATTTCCATAGTTATAAAAGTGATCATATTTATTGGTCACATTTTACCTCACACACGTGCATACTTTAGGCACTAGCTTTTATAACACTAAAAGGTATCCTTTGATAGATTATCACAACCTTCATTAGACACTAGGTCCCCAGGGCCGTATTTTGAAAAGTGTGTCTTGATCACTGCGACAATACATGTTTTTGACACAAGGCATAGTGAAGGACTTTAAATCCAAGGATGTTGACCATGGGAACTGGTCACCCATCCGGCTGTAATGAGCTCTGTCCATGAGACATCATTTAAGATGATATTCTTTGCAGGATCTGTTTCAATCAGTATCATAAGGAGTGTTTTGAATATTGCCCTCTATGAAATGTGATGTTTTTGTTTCAGACCGCTAAAGATGGCAACAGGAAGTCCAAACTACAAAATTATTTTATGTGGCGAATATGGCGTAGGAAAGAGCTCTATCTTCAGACGTTTTCAGAGCAATACGTACATAGAGCATGCTGGGAAAAAGTCAACCATTGGTCTTGACCAGAGCACAAAAATGTATGAAGTTGGAGACAATGAAGTAAAGGTAAATATATATTTTTTATTTTTTTGATGATAAGCTTCTAGCATAGCATGGCATGGCATCCTGATTTATGGTCTATTCATCCATCGCTACCACACATTTTTTACTTGTTTAATCCATTAGAACAAGAAATCTGAAACTTTTGTACAAATTCCTTAAAGAGGCCGTCTAATCGGCAATCAGTCAGCCATGTTGTTTTTGGAATGATATTACAAAATATGCTGACCTTTTACTTATTTTAAAACAATATAGCAATAGACTACATGACTGAAAGAATAATACTAATCAAAAATGCCTTGTAATGCTGTAGCAAGGTTTTTCACACTTGTAGCATCAATGAATTGTTTCATTTCTCATTCTTATTTTTTTTACCAAGTGTGCGCTCTTATTTACCAAGTAGTCAAATCTGAATCAACCAAAATTGTATCCTCAATAACATGTTTCGACTGTGTTGTGGTATAATCATGTACTCATAACATACATGAATAAACCAGAATGTCCCCTTGAATTTTGATCCCACAATAACAATATACCCCGATAGGACTGTCCTTTTCACTGGTGAGGATTATCGATTTTCAGATCTGGTGACACTGTGACACTTATAAGAAGCCACAGAGCTAAAAAGCTTCAGAAGCTCTTTTATGACAATTTTAATCTATAGATTTGGTATACCTGTGGCTATTTTCATAAGCAATGGGAAGTAAATATCTTGCATCTAATCATAATGATGAATACATTTGTTGGGTAGACAGATATAAAAACATTACATTACATTCCTAAGCTTCAACAGTGCAAGGAGTTTGTAAGGTAGCTACAGAGCCAATTATCTTTTTCTCAAAAATTTGTCTCTAGAAGCTTTTGTGTTTTCATCATTTAACTCAAGTACAATAATTGAAAAATAATATGTCTCAACTTTTTGGGTGCTTACAAACTGTAACAAAAAAAATTAGTTTGCTTTTATCCATTTACAATTTTTTTAGATTAACATGAATTTACTTTCTGAATGAGCAGTTAAATCTCTTTCCAACTTTACATGAAAGAGGGAGATTCTTGTAGGTAACATTCATTTACCTGAAATAAATTTATATTGCTATGGGAGAGTATCTTTATCAATTCTGAGCTGAATTTCTAGTAAAAATAGAAAGATGAATATGTACAGCGGTGAATGAAGAGATAATCATGGCTCTCAAACTGAGTTTATTTTGTGTCTTATCAGGGTATTTGATAACCTTTTGGGAAAGCCAAGATACAAGGTGTTCCGAATAGGGTTATTTCAGAACATGTTGATAATTTCTTGAAAATGATTGATATCACAAGTGTGAATCTGTAAAAATGAGCATAGGAATTTTTTCTTTTATACTTATTTATGCAAAAGATATCTGAGGGAAAGTAATCAAAATGTTGTTTTCCCAGATATTTTGACTTAATCGACAGTATTTTATGGTTGCAGTTTTGGCATTCAAATACGCTGTAGCACATTTTCTTAGGCAAATAATGTCATCTGACAAACAGGTAAACAATGTCCCCAATGGCAAAACAATCTATAAAAGGAGTTCTTCAACCAACATGCCAATTCTGCGTTACTGAAATGATTGAAAGGTTGTTTTTTCTTGATACATTAAAATTTCTTATGTTTGACCCTCTGAAGATAATACTAATCTTAATTTGAAGAATAAAAATTTCAAAATAATGTGCTTTGAGTAACATAAGTGGAACCAAAAAAAAGGACCCTTGACATTTGTCAACAAATACCGTCTATATATTATGAATGAAGTCCTTGCTTCATCATGGCCATCTCATTCTATTGTTACCTGACAGCGGTGCCTCTCAACTCTTACCAAAACAGACATAAAATTTTAAGCCTGTAGGGGTGGAAGGGTTTAAGGAAACCTTAAAATTGCTGTTGGATTGGAAGCATAGATACTATTACTCTTTACTCAAATTTAGAAACTAGAAATAGATTTAAAGTACTCATATTAACCAGTTACTACTTATGCCACCTGGAAAGGTCAAAGGTCATGGTCGTGAATTACAAAATCTATACTAAAATCCTTTTAAACACAATAACTTGAAACGGTTTGGTGGTAAGAGGCTCATATTTGGTATATATCCAATATGGATAAGTACCAATATTTGTAGAGGTTTTTGTTACAATTGGTCAAAGGTCAAGGTGACAACGAGGTCATGACTTGTGCATGTTTTGCGAAGATGCTTTATTTTAACTATTAACACTTTTAAACATTACATGATTGTTGTATTCAATGAAATGTGATCGTTGATTGTGTGACCTTGACTGTCAAAGTTAATTTTTTTTATTAATATTGTTAAAAAAGAACTGAAAGTAGAATAATGAACAAAATGAAGACTTTGAGACAGGCTAGGATCTTTAGACAAAGTATGAGAGGTCAAATGATAAAGATATCAACATGGCCGCTGATTCCCAGTATGGAGTACAGTGCAAGCTCCTCTCACTGCATGCATCAGTGTCTGACCTAGTTTCTGAGTACACTTCTTTGTTTTGAAACATGAAACACTGCATGGCTTACAGAACTGTGGGAATGTTATGCCGATAAATTTGTTTAGACTTCTTAACTATGTCAAATGCATATCTTAGATGTTTCAACTACATTTCGCATGTCAGCATATATTTCATCCCTAACCAAGCAAATCCTATCCGTTTCAGATTCAAAAAAGGAACTAGGATGATAAGATAACATTTAATTATATTCTAAAACAATTATAATTATATATCAAGACTGTAGACACTAAGAGCCAAATGTGAAAATGAAAATTTCTTGTTCACTGAATGAGATACATCAATACATTGTCCCGTCATGAGTGATATTGATATACCGGTAAATGTCTTACTGAAAACCATTATTATCTGTTTATTTCATACTTCCGTGTTTGGAAGTATGATTTTTACGTCTAAACTGCTAAAATCCTGCGACATCATACCATTTTTGCCGTCACTTGGCAACAGCAATGACAATGTGACGATTGTAGAAGTGACGTTGTGATTGTAGAAGTGACGTTGTGACGATTGTAGAAGTGACGTTGTGACGATTGTAGAAGTGACGTTGTGACGGTGTGAACGTACTTAACCCGTGATATCAGTCCCCTCTGTGAAATTTTTTTTATGATAAGAAAGTGGTAACAGACTGCAGTGATAAGGACATTTACCTCAAATTAAAAAGAAAGGCAGTCTGTCTCTGTTACAGATTATTGAAGACAACTTCTTGTAGTAATGAGAACGTTATTCCTGATGAATTTTAAAGTATCTGAATAAAACCATTGCAGTCGTTGCACTCACACCAAACTTGTCATCAAGTATCACCTTAATTTGTCTTGGCATTGTTACAAGAGATTGAAAATCTTGGACTAAAAATTGTTCCTGCAGGACTATAGACAGTCTAGTTGTACAGTGAACAGGTGTAGCATGTTTGGTGAGCAGATGACAGACCTGTATGGTCTAGCAAGACATGCAAGCAACAGACCTGTGATCTGACACTGCTCTTGATACAAAATGGCTGCCCTATCAGACACAAGTGTGTTATCTTTCCAGCTCTTGCATTTCCTCAATCACATGTGCTGAAAGCCAGTAAACATCTGCCGGTTCCAGCCATTCATTTTCTGGTTAACCCCTACCAGGCAGTTGAAAAAGTTTTAGAATTTGCTTGAAAGGATTAACCTTTAGATGCTGGGTAAATTGGTGATGAGTTTATTGTTAGTGTTTATTAATCACATCTTGCCAACAATAGAAATTATATGTCTGTGTTTAGTGTTGTAAAAAAATTGAAAATATGGGACCTTTCAGTTTATCAGTTGAAATCCCACAAAGGACAAAATATAAGGAAAATGCTTGTCAAAACAAAAACTACCTGGCTTTGCTTAATGTAGCATTCACACTAAGAATGTATCCAGTTTACTTGATTATCTATTCTAAATTACTAAAGATATCAGCTTTCTACACACTAATATGTATGACCTGTAAATGACCTTTAAATTACAGTAGCCTATCACAGTGTCATTCATAGGGAACTCTTTATTTGCTCACTGGAAAGGTTAGACTAAATTAAGTGTGAACTGTTTGAATTGTTTAATGAGATAATCTCAAACACAAAGAGAGCATGAGTAAATATGTAGCAAACAAGCATGTCAACATGCTGGTGTTAAAGTTCATATGTAAATAGTTTGTAATTTTGGATCTGAATAATGTCTTTACAGTTATGCCAAGTGTTGAGAATTTGGAAACAGTTATTATTATAATGCCTAATATAGTAAATGACAACAAAGCAATTATAAATAGAAGTTCAAAACTGTAGAGCAATACCCCAATTCCCAATCACATCAAACTAGTTTTTAAAATTTGAAAGATTGAAAAATAAAAGAGGGATCATTTTGGTTATATTTGGTATTATTTGACATAACATTTTATGTCAAATTTAACAGCTTAGAAAAGACTTGTAATTCTAAAATCGAACGCTAAATTGATACCGTACATGTTTAAATATTTGAGGAATTTCACAGCAAATTTAAGCTTGCCTTATTGTATCTTATTAAATCTTAGCAGATAGTAAGTCTTCCACTTCTGCAGCAACTTCTAAAAGTAGTGTAGAAAAAATGTCTATGTCAGCTATCATGATACAACTGTCCTCTTCCTCTGTTTCAGCTGACACTGTGGGACACGGGAGGCATGGAACGGATGAGTTTCATTGGTTCAAGCTACTACCGAGGCGCGCAGGCTGCGTTACTGTGTTACAGTGTTAACAGGAAAGAGACATTCTCGATTCTGTCGCAGTACATCTTGGATATTGTAATGAACGCAGAAGGCGCTAAAATATTTCTTTGTGGAAATCGGACTGAAGGCGAAATAGGAGAAGAAAAAGTTTCGGAGGCAGACTTTGATGCATTTATGAGTGAATGTGGGGACGTTTTATCAGGTGTTTATGAAATATCATGTAAAGAGAACATTGGAATTCATGAGATGTTTTCGGACATGGCGAAAATACTTCACGAAGAGGCAATGAGCAAAATGACTATACGACGGGACATGATCATTCGACCTGGGGAAACTCCGGACACAACAAATGGGAAGAAAAAGTGTTGCTGATGAGCTTGGATGTTTAAATGACTAGGGCTTCAACAGGTTCATAAGGAGTTGATCAAAACCTTTGATGAGTTGAACCTTGCACTCAGCAATATGAACAGTGAAAGAGTATTCCACTCAAATGTTTATCAATCAATTTTTAACTTGATTATTTGTTTGGTACTGTGGAATGTATTTTGTTTGGTACTGTGGAATGTATTTTGTTTGCTCTATGAAAAGAGAAGTCCAGCTTATTCATTTATGAGCATGTTGAGAGTTCACATTAAGAGAAGTTAAGTAATAACATCGTATTTGGGGTTCGATAATTGAGCCAGGAAAAGCTCACAAACTTGGGCACGGTAGAACATGCACCTGCCTCTCAACTGTGGTACACAGCACTGCTCTAAGCATAGGAAATTCATTTGAGGTTCAGTTCATCAAATGAGAATGGGATAGACTATTATATGGATGATAAATTCATTAATCATTAAATCAAATTCTTGACAATTTTACTAAGAATAGCTTTCAATGCTAGGAGGTTTAGAATTCTGTTTATTTCTCGCCCACATAAACCAAGCATATTTCATTTTGCTGAAAGTGTGCTGAAACTAACTTGTCTGCTAATTGCCATCACTACTACACACGTCATATGTGCAGCGATGTTAAACAAATTGATATTGCTGTAAAAATTATACACTGTAGTACACAGGCTAAAATAATAATATAATTGATGATAATATATATAACAATAATCAACAATACATGTATTCATTAATTATCAAAAATTGCTTAGTCTAAAGTTTAAAGAATAATTGTGTATGGAGAAATGTATACTTCTCCAAGAAACAACTAATGCTTAAGTTTTAGGGCATGGGTAAAGGTATGGGTATAGGGCTAGGAATTGATATACCAGTAAATGTTTGAGGTTGTCACTAACTATTGATTAATCAGGACATTTTCTGAATATTCCAATCATAGTGATTAAACAATCTGGACCTGTTGAAGCCCAGTCAATGTCTAAATGTGATAAAAAGAGTAAGGATGAATAGCCGTCATTTCATTTATGTGTCATTCAGCGAGAAATACTGGTATATATATGTTCCAAAGATTTGTCCAAATATTATTTGTGTACATAGATATAAAATGTGTGTCCATATAGAGACATATGTTAGTTGTATGCTTACTAGTGATATAGAGTATTTGTTGGTTATTTATAGGTATAATGTTGAGTTGGTCTGTAGTGATTTTCTTGGGTTCTATTTAAGTTCCTGACCAAATAAATTTTATATCCTTTAATAGTTTGCCAATTACTTTCCAGAAACTTCCTTCTCTATGGTTTACCAAATTTCAATATTTTACATTTATACTAAGTTTACCTTAGTGACTTAACATCACCTTAGTGCTTTGTTAAAGAATGCTCAAAGTTTATGTCATTGTGATGTTTTCACTTTAAAAAGATGTCAAATCTCTGTCATTTTAGCGAAAAACCTATGAATTGTCTACAAATGTTGATATCCTTGATATAGACCTTTTCAAACGGTGTAAAAACTATCAAGAAATATGATTGGCTTAAAATATGAAAGAAGGCTAACAAGAGGAAGAAATGGAACAGTTTGATTGGCTTATAACTAACTATCAAGAAGAGCTAGTTTGATATTGCCCATTCAAACACCCAGCCATATTTAGATTCGGAGGGGAATAAAGTAGGAATTTTAGAGTGATCGATTGTGTCAGAAGTTCAATATCTTCTAAAAGATTTAGCTGCGGTGAGTTATAAGACATTTTCAAAAGTTTCCAAAATAATATTCAAATTTGATCTGAATTCTTCAAATCAAATCAAGTGTTCGAAAGCGGCTGCCTGCATATTAAAAAGTCAGTTTCAGCTGATTTCGGCCGTTGTGGGTTGGTCCTCGGTCCTGAAGTTTTATACATTGATTACCATCCTGGATCCTTAATTCTATGCGTGATTTCAGTTGTTTTTATTTTTTAAAAACTCCATTGCTATCCCTGTTTTAAGTTAACAGTTAAGCCAAGATAATTTTATTTTTTCAACATAATATCATTAATTGGGAGCCCATGTCCCATTTTAGGGAGAGCCATTTGCTTTTGACATCTCAGGTGCTGCTTTCGGGAGACGAGTAAAGTAATTTCTTGCGCTGCTCAGAGCCAAACTTTCATTGAGCAGTTATTGGTGCTAAATGACAAATACGTTGCCTTGGAATTAATGCTGTTGTGTTTGTCATCTAAACTTTCTGTAAGTATGCTATTAATATTTCCTTTTAGTAAGTTTGACTAGTAACTTTATCATCAAATAAATCCCTTTCAACAGTTGGTTGACCTAAGAGGCGTTTGCTCTCTATTTATGGTGCTGTGTTTTGCAATGTAAATAACTGTACTGCAAGAGTTCTTTACCTTGTAGGACTAAAATCGTATCAAAAATGATTTCTGTTAATTACAAAAGGTTTTGTTTTTTAAGAGAATTTTATTCATATTTCAAAATGCCTCCACAATCAAACATGGAATCATCAATTGTGTCTTTGTTAGCACCAGTCAGCGCTTGCAGTTTTCACAGCCGGACACATAAATATTGGCATTGTATCATAGTTTCTTCTTGAATACTTAGTCTACCTGCTGAGATAATGCATTGACAGAACTCTCCTGGAACTGTCTATTGATTTGTATCGTTAAAGTTCCAATTGTCTTTGCTGTATTTTTTTGGGGAAACGTTGCCAGAGTTGAAAATGTCATCAACGTTGACAGACAATGAAATCCACTTTAACTACTTATCAAAAGGTTACCTTCTGTTGTCAATGATGATGTGAATTAATAATATTAACTCTGGGTGTCCATAATACATTGTACATCGGAAATTCATTTTGTGCATGTTGCACAAGGCATCCTCTGTGCAGGGCTAGGTCAAGAAGTGTCCTGTCTTTATGATGCAGAATGTCCAGCATGGCAGCAACTGTTTCAATCTTCTAACGTCTTTTGGTATAGAAGCAAACCTCTTTCTGCCAGGTTACGAGAGGACACTCTACCAAGTGAGCTACACCCCCGGTGTATATCCTTTATTATAAGTGTTTTGTAACTAGAGTCTTCATAACCATTAACTGTTGTACATGTTAATGTTCTGTTATATATAGTTAAAATCTAATACCTTTCAAACCTTCATTAAGCTTTGTGTGTCAGGATTTGATAATGTCTTGAATATGCAAAAAATAAAGGAATTTGAAAATGTCAAATTTCTCTTTATACATAAACTGTTTGAGATGCATTCTATTATAAGTGACAAACCACCATTATCTCCCCTCAAGTAACATCCTTAAGAAATTGTAAGACAGTGTTTGTCCAGTCTTGATAAGGTCAATCAATGAAAATATCAATGGTGTGGTATTTAAGTTGTTGCTCCTATTCAATTTCAAATCTTACCAATATCACAGAACTTCAGTCACAAGGGGCATGTTGGGTCACTGGTTTCGGAATGGATAACTTAAAAGTTATAAGGATTGATTCAAAGATTTAAAAACATTTTTGTCAACTTAGTTAAGAGATTTATGTAACTGACCATCCAAAATTAGGGTTCGCAGCTTCTGTGAAGGGTAACTAGTATTTTTGTTATAAATAATTAAGCTTATAATTGTGTGTGGAACATTTGCGCTAAGGTTACCTTAGTGACTTAACATCACCTTAGTGCTTTAAACTTTAAATTTCTGCCCTGTCAAAGTCAACACAATGAAGACTGGATATGAATCTTATTTCAAGTTTATATGATTTAATGTTTGCTATCAAAGATATTTGATTGTTTTAACCAAATTTAACTAGGTTGTTACTAGTTATACTAATTTTGACGGTTTATGTTATTGATTTATATTACTAAACCCTTTGGACCAATGTGATCTCAATTACTACCTGTATTATTCCTGTTCAAGATTTACTCTCAATTCATATGCAAATTTTATGTAAATATATTTGTACATAAACAGATTTCTGAATAAACCCTTACCTTGTAAAGCATTTTCTTTTGTTTTCAGTATTAACATGCAATATACATGGTCTGGAAGGGTTTCACACTAAGAGGTATTCCAAATTTAACAGTGGTGCAACACCTGTAAAAATTTAGGATTATTCCATTGCAAGAATTGAACACACAGTCTGACAGAAGCACTGATTGTCCCAACAATTTATCCACTCAGCCGTCACTCAATTATTGTCATTGAAAAAAAAAGAATTTGAACAATTGGAGAAAATCTAAATCAA
Source organism: Phorcus lineatus (assembly GCA_921293015.1). Lineage (NCBI taxonomy): Eukaryota > Metazoa > Mollusca > Gastropoda > Trochida > Trochidae > Phorcus > Phorcus lineatus. Next base: position 17,316,528 of record OV121090.1, on the reverse strand, counting down.
AATAGAGGTTGAGTGATGAGTCTTTTCAAGACAGGACTTGGCCAACCAGAGCCGAGAGAAGCTTGAAGGATGGACCGATAACAAACATCCAACTGTGGACATACCATCTTCCTACACAAAGCTTAACTATCACCAGTCTCGCAAAGCCTAACTTGGACAGTTCGAGACAGGGGATAGTTATAAGCTTTGCGTATGAAGATGTGGACATACCCCAGGAAGCGATTGGCAACTTGTACCAAGTAATAGGACTACTAGCTGTCGTCAGTTGTAGAAGTCTGTTCCAGATGCTGTTCTTCTTGCAATGGTTGAATCTTCAGCCTATAACCAATGTTCTGTTTCCACAGGCTCAATGACACATTTGTTATTCTTAAGTTGCTATGAGTTGTAAAAGCTTGTGTGATTTTCATTGAAGTAGTTTTGTGGAGACAAAGATATATGTCCTTGTTACAACAAGAAAGACTTTCATTGGTCAACACATTGGAAAAGAGTTTTTTTTAAGAATGATCAATTTGGTTATTTCTTTTCTTAAGATAGGTCTCAATATAAAAGGCTTTGACAAACATACCCTTATTGTATCTGAAAAATGTATTTTGTTACGAAACTCTATTGTAAAGATGTAGAACCGAAAACAATGTATTTGAAGCCAAAGCATTGGGAACACTCAATACTTTATTTTTTATTCCCCACATGAACATACCCCATGCCTTTGATATGCTCTTCTGGAGTGGGTCATTTTATCTCAACATTTGAAGTGACCCTTATTAAGTTGATAAAAATATGTAAACAACAAAGTTCATGAAAATATGCAGTTTATTATGATGTGAGGCACATAGGTTACATTATCTACAAAAGAATATTTAAAAGTAGTTTGCAGACAAACCCCCTAAAGCATGTAAACCTTCTCACTCAACAAAACTTTCAGTTAAAGGGAGACAACTCTTGCACCCATATACACAATTCACTTGAACTTTCAAACAACTGAAAAAGAACACCACAAATTAAAATGCAGAACAAAAGAGGGATACAGAAATTCTATATCTTAAAATAAATAAAATGTTCTAATCTTCTCTAGAACAAAATGATACACAAGCTTTAGAAACGCTGTTCTATCAATTGGAAGAGGTCAATATTGGCCCAAACTGCCAAACAAAAAAGCTGCAACAGTGACCAAAGCTTCCGATCCACTGGTTTTGTAGCTTATTGCATAGCTAAACAAACATCTTTTATTTTTTAAATGGTATAAAATGAATATAGTCGATAAAGTACATATGACGTGCATAAATTTGATATTGAAATTAATTGAAAAGTTAATACCTATCTTGGAATTGTTTTTAACCATTATATTATCAATATTTTTGGAAGTAAATAAATCATGCTGTATTTCAGACTACTAATAATGACTATTCTCATGCTTACCTTAAATAAATACTACTTAATTACTTTGTACTAGGACAAAATTGTAGTTTAGTTTTAATATATACATAAAAGTAGCCATAAAAGAAAGTTTGTGTTTTAATTTGCAATTTGTGTTAAAATTCCCTTTAATGACTTAGAATTTACGTCAAAGATATTGACATTTAAAATACCCTTTTTCATATTTCTCAACAATCGTTGTGAAATGATGTTTATAAAGATCAGTCTATATATCAGTCTATATATCAGTCTATATATCAGTATTAAGAAAAAAGAAAGACATATAGATATGTATGGTCATGCATATATAAATAAAATAAAAACTGTTGATAATATGATTTATCTATAATCACAGAATCAAGGGCCATAATAGCACTATTAAGACTAGATTTTGCAAAAAGTAATTAATTCTACCTTATAAAACTAGATACTTCATTCATATTTTGGAAAAACAAAAACAAATAAAATTTAAACTACTTTGAAATTGAAATTTCTGCAAACATTGTTTCATGCTACACAAAGACAGGAATTGACCGTTTAAATATTCAACATTTGAACATATTACAGGAACTTGTTAAAATAATGTCCTTCTGCACACCAATGTATTTGTAGCTTCGTAGCTCCTACAGTATGGTAGGACAGCTTTACGAGGATACCAATTAACTGATAAAGCTGGATGAAATTACATATAAATCACTGAAACCCCGAAGCCAGGACATAGAGACTTCTACGGTAATGCTCAGTAAGTCAGTACAACTTAATACAATGACATCACTGGCTACAATTGACATGTGATTCCAACCATATTCTCAATGTCACTTATAACCAAAGCAGATTTGCATTAACAAATTGTCAACCTATTTCACACAAAAAGTTAATGCGATCTGTTTGTTAATATATTGAATGACTTGCGGTTTAATCCATGCACAGTGCTTTAGATATTATATGTTCAATATTATATTCATTCAAAAAACACACTTCAAGAAAATTACCTTTTATACATTTGTATGTAAAAAATCTGAAGATTATGTATTATATATATTTACATCAAAGTCTCTTGGAACAAAATGATTCTTTCTAAAATGACAGCATGTTTGGTTCTGTCTGTGACATGAAATGCATGCTCATGAAATATTTCATTATCATAAATGCAACATGTTGGTTGTATTACAGAGTGAAGCTTAAAACTTACATAGGCCTAATCATACAAGACAGCTAAAAATATTTATATAATATATATATATATAATATATATATAACTTGAGTGCTTATTGGTCCGAGAATAACTGCAAACTGTTTAACTCAAATCTCTATTTGACAAAGAAAACTTGACATAAGTCAAATTCATAAATATGTGTACATTTTTAGAATTAAAAAAAATCCACATCAAAATCAAAATTTTCAACTGTATATTATCAGCAAAAAACCAACATGTGTTACTTACATAATATATAAACATCAATGACCAATTAATTGATGTAATGGAATATTTACCCAAGTACAAATATATTCAAGATTATTAACTCAAAAACATTAATACTGATCGATATATTTAAAAAATAAATCTATAGGCAACTACTTCTATGAAGAACTAAAAATCAAAGAATAACACTAAGCGAATCTAAAATTCTCAAATTATACACTTTAGTTGTCAAGTATACCACATCATGCATTCATATCTTTGTCAACTACACATTTAAGAGCATAAACGTAACAGTTTGTTGAAATGTAGTCATAATCGTGTTTGTTACATATGAAAAGTACAGTCAAGTTAGCAATTATACCACACATTTATTCCTCCCCCTACAATGATACCAAGGGAAGTAACTCTTCTAACCTCAGACCTTATGTCTTGCTATGCCATAAACGTCTCAATTATGCACACCATTTACAATTCACCAGTTTATGTTTACACAAAGCATTAACAAATCCAGCCAATTGGTCTAAGGGGAAGTAACTCTTCTCACCCTGAATAACAATTAACTTCCTGTTTTATATTGTTAAATTCAGATCATAATACAATTAACTTGGAAACATACTTTAGATTTGACCAAAGCGTCTTGATCTGATTGGCTTGACATGGATTAAAGGAACCAAATTAACGATGAGTTTTTCTGGGCAACTTGACATGACAACTGTAAAATAATCAGAAATGTTAGTTCTTCCAAACTACTGAAGATTGTACATTTCTGAGGAAAACAAAGGTCCACTGTGACTCAGATTTATGTGATAAGTTGCTTATTCGCTTAATCAACTGATGGTCAAAGGTTAATGAGCTATTATGAGCCTTGGTCAGATCTTATTAAATTTGACATACTGAAATATTGTGTAATTTAATCATCTGTTCTTTATGACATATATATTCATCTTCCGGTACATGTCCACAGGTACATGTCCACAGAGCGAGCTATTTCATCAGAAGACCCTTATTCGAAAATGTCAGTAGCACAAAGTAAAAAATATTGGCAAAGGACACCTCGGAGAAGGTCAATTTACAGTACATTCAAGAATATAGAGTGGTTACTATCACAGGGATTAAATCTTCGTCACTTTCCTCTCCCTTAACCAGCTTCTTCAAAAATTAATTGACAATCCTTCATAATTTTTTACACCAGCCAAAAAGATGGCAGTGTCCTGAATAACATTGGCCTGTCAACACAAGCCATGAGTCAAATCTTGGGTCAAAAGAAACAAAACTTAACAACATGTATTTGAAGTTGTATGCTTTGAAACCTTTACCTACACATATCAAGCGTTCCATCTCACTCATAGTACTGATTCAATCCAAAACTATGTACGAACTCCTTCCAATTGGGTTCATCATCTTCAGCATCATCTTCGGGATACATGCTTTCAACTGGCGGCATATCACATAAAACATTCCAATCAATATCTGTTCATGCAAGTTTCCATTTACTCATCTTCATCAATACAATCTTCCTCAGTTGCAGTTCCTTCACATAGCATCTTCAGGGTTATCTCCCTTTTAAGACTCTTCAATGTTCACATCAAATACCACAATATAATTCTCTAAATCTGTAGCAGGATGTTCCACTGTTTCCACTGATTTATCATCATAACTATTAACACCACTTCTTACTCTAACCATTACTAGAGGCTATAACCTTTTCAGTTCTATCAGCCATCTTCTTAAAAATGCTTTCTCATGTGCTCTTTACCATTCCATTGTCACACTGTTTTTCATTCAATATCAGTAGCAAGATTCACCACAGTTTCCATGGCTTCTTCTTCTACATTATCATCCTCCTTTGCAGCTGTTTCAATCACCTTAATGTCTTCTGAATCATCTTCCTTTGAGGGCTCTTCCCTGACCTCTTCTTCCCTGACCTCTTTTTCTTCCTCTTTATTCTCCTCTTCTTTCTCTTCTTTATTCTCCTCTACTGTCTCTTCCTCCTCTTTACTTTCCCCCTCTTTATCATCCCCATCTTCCTTCCCCTCTTCTTCCTTCCCCTCCTCTGTCTTCCCTTCCTCTGTCTTCCCTTCCTCTGTCTTCCCTTCCTCTGTCTTCCCCTCCTCTGTCTTCCCCTCCTCTTCCTCCCCTTCCTCTGTCACCTTCTCCTCTTCTTCCATTGGCTCTTCTTCCTCTGGTTCCTGCTTTATTTCAGTGAGAAGAGGAACCTCGTCATTTGGAGAGTTTGAAGGGTCTTCGGATTTTTCTTCTTGGTCGCCTTGGGATGTAGAATTTTCTTTTGGTGGGATTCGAACCTGAAACAGATTCTTGCATATTGTAATTGGCGGTTTACATCCAGAAGAAGGTAACACTTACTTCAGTGAATTTGTATGTGGGCATTCATTTTATACTAATAAAAACTCTGAGGAAAGCTAATGATAATGAAAGTTGATATTTCAGAGTAATAACATAATAACAATCTATTTCCAATCATGATTGCTTTTCATCATTTAATGTATCCTGTCAAATTTCCTGCAACTCAGTCTTAGTACGACATTCAGAAATCAACTTCATACAAGAAATATGATTTTCTGACACCAATTATAGCAAAGAGCACAGTGAATGACAAAATGCTTCAAAGTTGAATTTCGGAAGGATGCAGTGGACAAAGATTTGTATTATCATTATTTCTACACCAAAATATACAAGGTCCACATCATCAACATTGAATTGGAAGTCACCAAATTCTGCCCATTAACAACTGGAGGAGAAGAAAAGTGCAAGAAGCACTTGCAATAACAGGTTATTACTGCTAATGATTTGCGATGGAAGAATTCACGTCTTGCGCTCAAAACTCATTCATCTTTTTCCAGTGTTTATCCTTTGCGATGTTCACAGTGTAATGTTATATTTCATCTTGTATACTTAAATTTTTTAATCTATTGTTTTCCATATTCATACTACCAACTATCTTTCATTGCCATGTTCAGAAGAAGTCAAAATACTTCTGCAAATATTCTTAGACATTTTGTTTGTCACAATAAAGAAGTTACTTTTACTTCTCTAGTTTTTCAACAAAGTCAACACATAAACCTGGCAAAATGATCCTACAACTACTCTATCAAAACTGGAGACTTGTCAGTTCAAAATCAAAGTTTTTTTTCCGTATCTATGTTTGATACCATTTTAAAAAAACACAAATGTAAACTATTTATGTGTGCTGGAGGGGCCGATATAACCCCTGGGTTCAAGTCTCCTCGCATCTATGGAGATTGCCAAGAGCTCAGAATGCCCATGACACTGAGGTTATTTGAACAACAGGAGAACAAACATACATAGAGACACATCAACTCCTGTTCACACTCTTACTCAAACTTAAGCCACATGAGATAGAGGACTTAAAAGTGCCCATCCTATTGACCATCATCTTTTATAGGTGGGAAATGACAAGAAAGTGCAATTGTTTTACTGATTTTACAGTCAAATGAAAATAAACTACATTTATTGATAGAATATCCACACATTTACAAATGATTTACAACAAGACTAATCAACAATGTCTCGTCATGCAGTAGCAAGGCTTGTTCACATTTGTAGCGCAGATTAATGGCTCCACATCTCGTTGTTTTGGGTTTTTACAGAGCGTGTGTCTTCTTTATCAAGTTGTCAAATCTTAATCAACAAAAATGTTACCATCAGTAACATGTTTCAACTGGGTTGTGTTATGTACTAAACAATACCCTGATAGGACTGTCCTTTTAACTCATTGTTGTTAATGACTTTCTGAGAAAACATTTTCATGATCATTGGCTTACAAAGTTACCATTCATTACATAAATCGTTACAAATTGACTATTGTATCCTAAGAGAAGTTATATGGATCACTCCATGAATAAACTCTTCATTATATTTAATTCTCTAAAATGTTTGGAAACTAAAGTTTTTCACTACAAGACAACATGAAGTTAGTGAGGGATAGTAGCTTTTCTTAGACATTTTGAGCTTAGTACTTGAAATAACTCAAACAGAAATACTAAATCATGCAAACAAATCTACAATACATAAAAATCATGCCACCAACCAATAACTATTAGATCAAAATAAAAATGAAATGATCTTCACAACCAATTGATGCTTTGAGTGGACACACAAAAACATGCCTATACCTAAAATACTACAAAATAAAATTTTCTTAGAAACAACTAACTGATACTACAACCTATTTGAACAAAAAACTGATAAGATAATCAAAAGAACCTCTTCATATTTTCCATAATTTGAATATTACTAACCCCAAAAAAATCAGCCTTTGAATTTAAGCATACTTGATAATACAATACAGGAAGGAAAACAAAATGGAAGCCACAACAGTAAGATATTACCTTCCTCACTACTAGTATTAGTAGATGACGCGCAGACCTGCCACAAATACAGCAAATTGTAGTTAAATATAAAACTATTTCATTCCTTAAACATTCTCATTGTGTGTTTTAGAACATATATCAACCTAACATATCTGAATCCTAGAACAAGATAATGATGTTGCTTGAATGATGTCCATTATTTCCTGTTTTATAGAAGGCAAAATTGATTGAATTGTCAATTAAATACTAGAATTATTTGAATATAAATAGACAAAGATAATGAAAACATTTGACTATTCTTTTTACATTTGTGTTTAAAGATTTAGTAAGTATATAAGCAATAAAGTTTTAAACACCGAAAGCTAAATGATGCCATACTGCCAAGCCCTCAGCAGGTATAGGGTTAAAGGCACTATAGCAGGTTTTTGGAGATATTTCACGAGTGAAGATTTCCCCTTTATATCATTCACTCCCAACAGAGGAAGTTCTGTCATAAATTCCTATACAACCTCCTATAATATGAAGGTTTCTTGGGCTTCCGGCAGGTTTTTTTCCTACCAGCGCATTATCACACCGTAGGAGCGGTGAACGGCAGGCAATATTTAATAACTGAAAGTGAACTATTTGATGCGCGAGAGGTCAGAATGTTTTGCGTTTTAAGTGTAGGAAAATTGTCAATATCTATATATTTATAAGCCACACTTCCACCAAAATCCATGCTGTAAAATAAAAGGCCTTTATGCGTATTATCGCTAAATTTCTTTCTATTCCGTCCACAGACTAGCCTATAGGCCTGAAAAACAATGTCTTGCCGCGACAAACTGTCCGTCAAAATATTTTAATTTTACGAACTTTTAGGTATCTTTGATAAATAACTAAAAATCTAAACACACTAACATTAAGAATATTTATCAAACTATCTTCATGCCAAATTTGATGGCTTTTCGTCGTGCCGTTTTCGAGCTGTCATGTTTGAAACCACAACACCATCAAATTCTTAGTGAACGATTTCATAACATCATGGTGAACTATTTAATGTCAAATTGTTAATTGTGAAGTGTACGCTTTAATGTCACCGTTCAATACGTTTTCTAGTCAGAAGGGGCGCTGTATCATCCATGATTAGTGTATTTACATCATGTATATGACAATCATGTAAATCCTGATCACCTTGATTCTATTTACTCATTTTTGTTTACCGCATAGTGATTATATTTCTTACATAGGGCCTTCCATATCCAAAAGTTTTAACTTGAATAAAAAAAAGTGCCATTCCTTCGAATTCTTAACTTTTGTTTTACCATAGTTATATTAATCGTAAACTATTTGCATATGGAGATACTATAGACGTGAGTGGAATTATTTTGGACGGGTCATTACATGAGACAAGTGCTATTCCCCAGTCAAGATTCTACTCCTATTAAAAGCTGCTCCCTGAAAAAACTTCCTTTGTAGTACTTTCGGCCAGCAATATGCGTCTCAAAATGTTTTAAGGAGCCACACCCGTTTTGTACATGAGAAACATGCAACCTATCGCACATTACATCGGCGATATGAAAACTCATTCTAAATTGAAGTCATATAAAGGTTGAGAATGTAAGACCAAGTTTTGTTAAGACGCGGCACTTAAAACCCAGGTTTAGTTTCCTCACCATACTCTTTCTGTATGATATCAAGAGAGTCTACAATAATTCCTGGTTTTATCTCATTTGCAAGGATATTTTCGCTTGTACTGTCGAGAGTTGTCGGGGAACACCGAGTATGTTGTTTGCGTCATATATGTAACACTTAATATATGTCTTATATATATATTTTATCGTAAATTAATGTCTGTCTCTGAAAATCACAATCTTATTGCTGATTAGTTCAGTAGGCAGACAATAAACAGGTTCAAGTGGTCGTTTATGATCGAAAACCGGACAATGGCGCGCTAATGAGTCAATCGAAGGAATTTGGCATGGGAAATGCCACCTAAAACATTTATTGTCACTGCAACGAATTTGACATGTACATACTGAGCTGTAAAACGCCACACCACCACTGAAAAGAAGAAAAGCTATATTCTCAAGCGGAAAGGTCAGACATAGCATGTTTCTGTAACTGAAAGAACTGATGGAAGGGTGTCACTTAGCATTATAAATTCATTTTTGTTGCCTTTTTTGTTGTCATCCATCAATTAATTATCTTTAATTTCCCTGTTTGATGGTCATTACGATGCTTAATCTTTTTACAAAAAAAACACAGTTACTTTGGTTCCCCGGATACAACAATATCTTTATCAGTATCTTTTGGGACATATTTAAGATCTTTTTCTACATATGTAAGTGTGACTTTTTTGTCACATTAACGATTTTTAATGATAAACTTCTTTTCCCTATGACTATCAATGCACTGATATATATATATATATATATCACCCCACAAAAGTTTTCCAAATGTTCTTAACAATAGCAACACTGATATGGTGGCATTTCTATCGTTTAGACAGCGCATCTGAAGTGTAAAAACCTGACAATAAGCTAGAATGCTACAAAATAAAACATGATGACGAGTTAAAGTTGACAACAAATCGTTCACTACCAGAAAATGAAATCGTTCACCAAGTTAATAGTGCCTGTGTTATGAAATCGTTCACAAAGAGTTTGATGGTGGTGTTGTTTCAAATATGACAGCTCGAAAACGGCATAGCGAAGAGCCTTCAAATTTGGCATGAAGTTAGTTTGATAAATATTCTTAATGTTGGTGTGTTTAGATTTTTCTTTATTCATCAAAGATACTTAAAAGTTCGTAAAAATAAAATATTTTGACGGACAAGTTGTCGCGGCAAGACATTGTTTTTCAGGCCTATAGGCTAGTCTGTGGACGGAATAGAAAGAAATTTAGCGATAATACGCATAAAGGCCTTCTATTTTACAGCATGGATTTTGGTGGAAGTGTGGCTTATAAATATATAGATATTGACAATTTTCCTACACTTAAAACGCAAAACGTTCTGACCTCTCGCGCATCAAATAGTTCACTTTCAGTTATTAAATATTGCCTGCCGTTCACCGCTCCTACGGTGTGATTATTGCAACTCAAACTAACTGGCAATATTTCAGCCAATGAAAACATCTAACACATGAATAACATATACCGTATTCGACTTAATAACCGCCCACTCCCCTATAAGCGCCCACCCACCACGTTTTTGAGTGAACAATATGCGTCCTGATTTAGCGCCCACCTATCAACATTGCTTACCTGGCATGCTGATTCATTGAGGAAGGTTTTTCAGTCTTGCAATAAGTCTTTTACTTCCACTAAAGTGAAGAATACAGGGTATTTCAAGACCCCCAGCCACCACCAAAATGATAAAACTTATAAAACCATATTTCAGAGACATGTGTATCGTAAGAAAACACTTTCAAGACTAAACTTGAGGACAATTTTTATCGTTTTAATTAGCGCCCCCTTTTACCAATTTTTTAAGCGCCCCAGGCGCTTATCACGTCGAATACGGTAAGTTGAGACACAGGCCTACGCAATGATGCAGTCGCAAAATGAGGCATATGTGTTCCGTGAAGACGACTCAAAGTGCAAGGTGCATATTCAAATAAAGTTTAGCTTTTGGAAATCTTACAGAAATAATTTATTGGATTTGAATGATAACTTTTGAAACGGCATTGCTGATTGCACAACTAACTTTGAGTGCATCCAATCAGTGTTCTACATTTCTAGATCAAGAAACGTTCATATTGAGACAGAGGTTCCATAGGAATTTAAGACGGAGCTACCTCTGTTCGAAAAGAATGCCTTTATTTATCATTATCCAAAAATATATAATTTTCAGAGTATAAAAAATCTATTACTCAACTCCACCAGTCAAAGTATAGGTGTCACATGTCAAGCAAAAACTACATGTGTGAACATCTTCAATTCATTTACTATAGTATAACTTAGTATGTTCATGTAAGTAATACTTGTATTGCCGAAAAAATTGTCTTTTAATTGGTAAAAAAAATTCCCTTTCCTTGAAAACCTATATTTCCATAACACAGTGCCTTTAAGGGGACACCACAGGATTTTGAGTTGGGAGCCAAATGGATAAGGTATTCCTGTTGATGCTCTCAATGCTAATGTTTTCATCACAGCAGGAGCATCTTACTTGTCCCCATTGTGTTTTTTTGAAAATCCTGTCTCTGCTTTTCTTTAGCACCAGTTAAAACCTTGTCGTATCTTCATAAAACTGAGAATCAAGCATGCTAACAAAAACTTCCATCTTTGATTGTCCCTGTTTTAACATAGATAATATGCCTCCTGTTCAGGAAAATATATTGAAACAGTTTACTAATCATCTTTAGTGCTCGGCCTTCCTGACAGAGCACTCATTTGTTTCCCTCGTTGGTGTGTTTGCTTAGTCTAGATTTTAAAAGTACGATCATTTCGTCCATAATTATTCTATAGACTTTTTCAAACGCTAGAACACACTCAATGCTTAAAATAAAATGCCTGTTGGGAACAATATGATGTTTAGTTTAACCTTTGTACTTAGCAAAGGGTTAATCATGATGTAGAAGACTATTTTAAGTAACAATTACGGTGCAATTGATTGGCTAATGGAAGACAGCTGGGCAAGGGATGAAATAAAACTATCGGGTCGGGCCTACAATGTATCCAGAGTATATAGTGTAGAATTATTGGTCCTTATATTCTGGATTATTGAGGATGGCTGCATTCAAAATTGAAATTATATGAAACAGGGGAAAGCTGAAATTAGCCAGTGATTGAAACTGGAGCCTGTTAAGCTTTGTGGAGAAAGATTGGTGAACAGAGGCAGTTCAAAAAGATCATCCTTATGATGACAGGTTTATTATTCCATATCTCTAACAATCATTGACACATACTGCAGAAGAGCAGGTTAGCCATTCAGTGGGAGACAAAGCTCAATGTTGCTGAACCTCAGTGCACTGAGCACAAATGACAGATATTTTCTCAGCATTCTCTTCTCTCAACATGTTCATGTTCAATACTAATCAAGAAACAAAATACACCGCCATGGGCAGATGAACGTTAATAAACCCTGGATCACCAAAATAATTAAAAACAAGTTTAGGATAAACAATCTTTCTAGCTACATTAAATTGGACCATTCCAAACTTGTCATGCATCAAGAAGGGAAGAAAGGACTGCTTCTACTCATGCACTTCTTACCTCATGTGGGATTGGGACATTGCGAGCATATTTCTATATTAGGGAGAGATGAACAGTAGTCGATTATGTCATATACATCAAAACAATTTAAGAATTGAATAGATCAATAGCATACAATAACAAGGATGAAAATATTTTGAAACTAATATAATGGATTTTTTCACGTTTTTCAGATTGGGGAATTGTATGCTTTAAGAAATAAAAACAGTTTTCTCATATGACCAAACACTGTTTTGGAGTTGAAATCAATCTGATTAAGGCATAAGCATATAGTATTTGTTCACAATAAGGAATGCAAACAAAACTTAATGCATAAACAGCTACTTGGTACAGAAATACTTATTTGAAATATATCTATCTATATATGGATATAGATATCTATATTTAAATGATTTGTTAACTGATGAAAAACAAACAACATGAAGCCATTAGGGGTTGAAACAGTTGCTCATTTTTAAGAGACACATAAAATAAAGTCTCAAAAAACTCAAACTCGAGCCTTACACAATATGTTTTTTTAAAGGAAACATCCTTTAGTTCCAAATAAAACTTTCGAACGAGAGAACACTTGTACAAAGATACCACTTAATTCCTTATAACCTTCCAAGGCTCTAGATGGGCACTGGGGCACGTTGAAAATTTGCTTACACACCAGGACTGGCATGGGAACTCGAGTAACCAGAGAAAAATCTTGGCACATTACGTGATTTGGGTCAGGCAAAAAGATTAACTGGGAACTGTATCAATCAACGTTGGTATTTTTAATCAACCCTCTAAACTGAAGACACAGTCAAACTCTTCTTGAATATTCATTCTGTATTTTAATTTTCAGAGGGGTTGTCAATTCTGATCTGGTAATCCCATGTGGATACTAGATTCCATTTTTTCCTTGCTATTACAGCCCTATTGTACTCGGCTACATTCTTTTACACTACCTATAAAGTATATGCTTACAAACTTACCTCAAAATGATTGCCAATAAGGTGCTGCATCTCATGGCGGACAAGTCTTTCAGATGCTGCAAACTCTCGATCACAATACTGGCAGATGTAGACACTCTGGGAGTCCTTGGCTGTTGAAGGCCCGGCCACAGGTTCATCCTCCATGTCAGAGTCTGCCTTGCTTGTACTTGGTCTGGGTTCCTTCTTGCTTGGCACAGTTTTCTCTGAAGGTGCTCCTGCTTCACCGCCAGATGATCCAGATGATCCTGATGATCCAGATGTTGATGGTTCTGCAGTTTTTTCCTCATCCTTCTTGGTTGTTTGGTTACCTTTTGGGTCTGATTCAGTCTCTGCTTTACCATTTTGAAATTTGTGAGCTACTTCAATTGCTTCTGATATGTCTGGTTCCTTATACTCATGTACTCGATCAGTTTGTCCATTTTGTGCTAACCAGTCAGAGAGTTCAGGCAGTGGGCAGAAGTGAACCCGAATGTGCTGAGTTAGGAGATATTGCTTTGAGACACTGTAGTCACAATATGGACAGGCAAGTTCACTCTTAGCCATGTGGAATTTTAGATGAGCCAGAAGGTGATCTCTTCTTACATTTGCATAGGGACATCTGTCACATCTGTACAACTTCTTGGGCTCTGTGTCTGCTTCAGGCGGTGCATTCTCATAAAGGTCAAGATGGTCATGGATGACACTGATGGTTATTGGTTCCTTGGTATCTATTGGAGGCAGAGCACTTGCAAGAGCCACATCAGCCGGAACATGAGCAAGATGCTGTAGGTTGGTCAAGGATTGGGCAGCTAGAAGGTTCTGATTAGGCATCATATGGAGCTTGCGGTGCTGAGCTAGCAAATTGTTGGATGGTACACTGTAGTCACAGAAGTCACAGGTAAATCTTTGTTTACTTCCATGGAGTTCTGAGTGACGCTCAAAGTGTGACCTCTTGGCACTTGCATATGGACACTTCTCACAGCAATACTTCTTAAATCTTGCAATTTCTAGCAAAGTGTCGACTTTGTGTTCTTGCATGATTTCTGTGGTGTCAGAGCTCCTGTCATCATCATCATAGCCATTTAGGCCCTCTTGTAGAGCATGGTCCCTAACCAGGTTGTCGTTGAAGTCAGGAACATAGTGCTGCTGGTGAACCTTGAGATGGTGAGACAGAAGGCCCTTAGCTCCAACATAATAGTCACAATGTGGACATTTCATCAGTGGATGGTCGCTCTTCCTTGCACCATGCATCATTTCATGTAGCTTTACGTTCCTGTTTCTAATGTTAGTGTAAGGACAATACTGACATTTGTGCAGCTTCTTGTAGCTTCCATTCTTCATCACATAACCAGGTCTTGTACCAACAGAGCACTGCGTGGCAATCTTCATAGGTGAAACTGATGGACTTGTGGACAGACTAGCCGTGATCTTTGATCCAATGAGCCGCTGCTTGAGAGAGGCTATTTCCACAGGATCAAGGAAGATGCTTGCATCAGACATTTCAGATTTACAGGGAGAAGCATGAATTGGTGGAAGCTGAGGAGGCATCATCAACTGAGCTTGGTAATCCTCGTGGATCTTTGTGTGCTGCTTTAAAAGTCGACGATGTGTCACCCAATAGTCACAGTGCTCACATTTGAACTCTGCAGTTGGTTTAGGACGATGGAACTGTTTGTGATACAACATATCATTCTTGCTATTGCTTTGATATGGACATTGCTGGCAATGATGTTTCTTGGGTGTGATGATGGCGGCTTGGACTGCATTCTTCTTCTTGGGGCTAACAGTTGGGGATTTCTGTCCCTTTGGCCAGTTCTTCCTATTAGTATGCAACCTCATATGTTGATGCAGAAGCCTTGGAGCACATACATAATATGGACAATACTTGCACTTGTATTTGTTGACAGCTTGTGGTTGGTGGTATGTCATGTGGAAGTTGAGAAGTCCACGTTTAGTTGCCTTGTATGGACAAATGCTGCACATGTACTTCTTCCCTCTTTCATTGGGAGACTCATCTCTCATCTGTTCTTCCAAAGGTTGGATCTGTTCCTCTGCTGGTACCTCCATCCTCTGTCTTTTGCGAATCTTCAACACCTGACTCTTGTCATTCACTCCATGTTTCTCCCTCATGTGGCGATAAGCAAGGTAATCCCTGGGCGACTGGAAGTTGCATATTCTACACAGGAAAGAATCAACATATTGCTCAGTGACAATTGTCTTTCCTTGCTGAACTGGCTCTGTTTGAAGTGCAAAATCATCCATTGTGGTTTGAACATTGCCTCCAGAAAAGCCTTTACCATATTTGATTAGTATTTTGGTGAAAGAAGGGTAGTCAGTCTTCCCGTGGGTGCATCGTAGATGTCTATACAATGCACTTCTGAAGTTGCTGGAGAATGAACAGAGACCACATGTGAAAGGCTTCATGTTGTGTTTCTGCATATGTCTAATGATGTGGGATTTGACCGAAGCCTCAAAAGGACATTTACAGCATTTCCACACTTTCTTCATGTCACTGACTTGTTTCTTCTTGTAAGGACGTTTCATTGAAACAGAGTTAGAGTTAGCCAAGGATGCTCTTTTGGATTTCTCATAGAAATAGCTTGACAAGGTTTCTTTTGCAACCTTTACATCGAGGAGGATAACTTTTGTTTTCCCGTACCTATGTCGTCTCTTGATGTGCCGGCCAATGTCAGTTCTCCAGTTGGATCTGTAAGAGCAGGAGCTACACATGAACCTCTTGCAACGATCAAGATCTTCAGACATTCCACAGATTTCAGCATCAGTTTCAACACTACTGGCTCGAGCTTCTATTTTCGGTGTCACACTTGGCGGCTCTTGCATTGGATTCCCATGCTGTGGAGAACACTCTGAGTGGTACGTCTCCCTTGCAGTTTTCAAATCAAGCATTATGACATATCCTCCTGCTTTTGGATGTTTGTCTCGAAGATGTTTCTTGACATCCCACTTCCAGTTGGATCTTCTGTGACAGACACTGCATTTGAAGGGTTTGCAATAGCCGTGGGTTTTTGGATCGCTGTACTTGGTGTGCTCTGGAATGGATGAAGATGCCTTTGCTTCAAAGTCCTTGGTTGATACCGAAGTCCTATAAGCTGATTTATACTCATCATTAGGCAGCGGTGTGATGTTTCCAGCATAAACAAACTCTGTGCCATTTGGAACATGGATAACTCTCACCTCTTTGTTAGGATGTATGTAATGATAGTGCTTCTTAATGTCTCCTTTCAGTGCTCCTCTCTTGCCACACTCTACACACATGTATGGTTTGTCGGGATCAGTTTCTGCTGGAGGTACAGGCTGTCTGAAGTTGTTCTTCTTATTGGGAGCTCTCAGGTCATGATGTTTGTTGCTTGGAGGAGGTGGAGGTGGTGGTGGTAGTTTTTCTGACAACTCTGATTTACTCACAGGAAGAAAACCATCATCTTTCTCCTTTTCCTTCAGAAATATGATGCTTCCCACCTCCCCACTGTGGATTGTACGGAGATGCTTGCTGACACTCCAACGAAAATCTGATCGGAATGGACAGAGGGAACATTGATACGGCTTCTTCATCTTGGTTTCACCAGATTGTGCTTCAAGCTTGGCCGCAAGTTGGACATTAAAATGATGTTCTCTACGAACATTTGGCTGGGTGTCAAGATAATCCTGAATTGTGGCTTTAGCTTCTTCTAGAGAGAGGGTTTCAACATCTGCAAGGGTGTGAGGATGGTCCTTTTTCATGTGTTTACGGACATCCCATTTCCAGTTGGATCTGCGACCACAAATAGGACACTTGAACTGCTTCAGATTGAAATGGGTTGCAATGTGAGCCTTCAGTTTGGACGGTGCGTTGGTGACAAAGTCACAGTGATCACATTTTGATGGAGTTCCATGGGGATCTTTCTGAGGGGTTATGCTTGAGGTGGTGCTCATGGAATCCGATTCAGGATCATCAATACTCTGGTTCAGAGAGGAATCATTCATAATCAGCGATGAGTCATCTGCAATTTCCTCAAATGATTCTGTCAGGTTTTTGGCATGAACTTTAGATTTTACAGCCTTTCTGTCAGGTCTGATGATCATGAACTCCTTTAAGTCAACATCTTTGGTGTCTTTAGGCATGAGGTCAGCATGGTGACGAAATATATGTCGTCCAATATCGCCTCTCCAGTAAGTTTGATAATCGCACTTCTTACACTGGTATGCCTTTTCTTCCTTATGTATGTGTGAATGTCTCTCCATCTCAGATTTCCATTTGGTAGTAAAGGAGCAGGCAGGGCATCTGAAAATCTGAGGAGATGATTTTTTCAAAGGCACGATGGCCACTCTCTGCACAGACATTTCTTCTGGTTCTTTATTATGATCTCTCCTGACATGAACATTCAAATCTCCTAAGTACTTATACTTCTTCATGCAGTAAGGACACTTGAACCGTTTCTCAACACTATGCACTGCCATATGTCTTCGTAGGTCAGAAGGCCATTTAGCAATGTAAGAACAGAATTTGCATTTCGCTTTTTCTTTCCATGATATATTCTTATTGCTGGCCCATGATTCGCCAAGATCATCGATATCAAATCCATCATCAGAAACTTCATTCTCAAACTGCATAGGGTTCTCCTTGAGTTCTCTCAAGCTTGTGTTGTGTTTGAACTTGAGATGCTTGGCAAGATCTGACGTTCGTTTGTATGTGACGCCACAAAGCTGGCATGTGTTTCTCTTCTTCCCACCTTTAGGAGGTGTTCCTTCTGGTCTGCTGGGGTCATACTCCTCATCATCTATATCCAAGGATCCTGACTCCATACCCTCTTCTTCTGTATTCACCTCATTCTCCTCCAGCTCATTCTCCAAATGTTCCTCACCAAAAACCAAAGAGGTGTTCTCTTCTGTCAGAGGATGATGATTTGTCATGTGTCTCTTCAAGGCACCATCATGTCCTGAGGAGTAGCTGCATAGGTTGCACTGGAATGATCTGCCACTTCCATGGTTCTCCATGTGTCGGTCAAAGTTGGGCTTGAAATCTGTGGCATATGAACATTCCTGGCATTGGTACTGAGCTGATGTTTCACCATGTTGTGTCTTGTGCTGATAGAATTCATTTTTGTTCTTTGTTGTAAATGAACACTGCGGGCAGCTGAAGGTCTTGCTTCCAGTATGACATGCCCTCACATGCTTTGCAGCTTGATGTCGATTCTTTCCACTGTAGAGGCAAAGCTTACACTTGAAGAGCTCAGAACCTGAGGATGTTTTAATCTTTACAATATGAGAATAGGACTGTTTGATAAGGGGTTTCTTTTTTATTGCCTTGCTTTTAATGGAGACTCTTGATAGAGCCTTTCTGAATAGAGATCCTGCAGATCTTTCTTTTGGTAGGGACGATTTTGAAGGCTTTACCGATGCCTCAAGTTGACCAAGAACTCCACCCTCTTCAAACCCAGGGATAAGTCTTCCTTCAGCAAGCTTGTCCTTGTGGGCAAACTGAATATGCCTTCGTACCTTGTGTTTATACTTGGTTGCATATTCACAGAACTGACAAGGAAATACATTGATCTTTGCACCATGGCTATCGATCTGATGATAAAGGAACATTTTAGATTTAGTTGTGGCATAACTACACTGAGAGCATCTATAGTTCCTGTTCACCAGGGGAGGGGGAAGAAAACCACCTTCAGAGCATTGACCTAGAGCTACTTCTCCTCCTTCATCCACTTCCTCTCCTGCAGGGTCTTCAGTAACATCAACTTCAACCTCAGCCTCCATATCGGCCATTTCGGTTTCCATCTCACTTGGGGGTTCTACACTTAATTCAGATTCTTCTTGCCTAAGGGCCTTGTTTTTCTGTTCACGGACACATCTGTTCTTGTGACGCCGGTAGATATAGACATTCTTGGTGGCAAAGCTGCAGTGTTCACATTTCACGAGGGGCTGTGAGTAACCCTTTCCTCTTGGCATGACTTTTCGGAGGTAGCTACCTCCAGACCATTCGGGGACCTCGAGTCTGTGACTGAAACACAAAAAATATAACATAAGATGATAATTCATGGATGCATTTATCATCAAATCATTCCAGTATTTTGAAAAAAGCTTGACAACGCCTAAAAGCGTTAGGTTGGCAGAAAGAAAACCTACGAAGTTTTGGACCAAAAAAGACATGGTGACGGACAGGCTCGCATGGGATTTATTTCATTTACTACATAACGTGCACTCTTGTGTTCCATATTCCAAATGATTGTCAAAAATCTTCAAACAATGAAAATCATTAAAAAAAAGTGTTCTTATCTATATAGAAACCACATAATATTGGTTTTAAATCTTTTGTATTAAATACTTGGTAAGGCATTAATAGGTGTATATTAGCAATAGAATGACAAAGGACATTCGTTGACAAATTATGTTAGAAATTCTTGAGCATCATCTTCAACACTTCATATTCGATAGACGCACAGTTTTTCATTATCCCACAGTCACTTTTCACATTCTTTAGTTAGTTTTCTTTAATTAAACACCAATTGAGCTCATGATTACCCAATGCGACTAGGGTCATTGACTCCTTATCATTGAAACAAACAATATAGCAGTAACATTTCAGCTCTTAAATGATTAATGTAAAATACAAAACAATCACACACTTTACAGAAATCACACTTCCCCCATGATGGTTATTCTGGGATTAATCACTGAATTAACAGTGTTTCTCTGTGTTCAGGTGAGGGGGTCAATTTGGCCTTTTCTGTGTATCCAATACATCCAATTTTTAACAGCCCTACCAGACAAACTGGGCCAGATATTTGGCAAGATTGGATTTTGGAATATAGATTTTTTTATGCAATTGTGCTGTTTATGCATGAATTAAACTCAGTTCAAACAAAGCTTTGGATGTCTATAAGAAGTTTTCCCTTGTTTTTTATCGTAAAAAAATACACAATTCATGTATTCTCTATAGGCATTTTTCTTTCCATTATAAGCTAAACCATAGAGAAATTCTAGTTTCCTTCGTGTTACAATTGGATTAAATTTCATCTAGTGGTTGTAATAGATATGAGGCATCCCAGGAAAATGCTCTTAAACGCATTAACAAGCAGGCTTGTAATACACTTCCTAGTCATACAAGGAGGCCAACCTATCAACCTATCATGTTTCTAAAGCAAAGGAATGAAACTAGTGATTCCTCCAATAGAAGCCAGGCATACGTACTGTAATTAACTAAGTGACGTAACAAATGCACACCCTACCCTACTCCTAGCCTTCTTCCCAGAGCCCATCCCAACTCCATTAATTCATCATTTATAGTTTTTTTGTTTCAAAAAGTTTGCCAGTGTTCAAGACACCGCTTATAACCTTGAACTATGTTTTGGGTCAAATATGACCCAAGGTCTCAATTTCATTATAATAATTAACAAATTAAAAACACATTGTATATTTTTCTTGTGGACCTCAATCATCTATTTTTTTATAAATATTTCTGAGACAATGCCTGTCGGTTAAAGATATACAAAAGGTAAAGACACGCACTCGCACAAAGCTTAACCTAGGAACACATAATAGATTGATGTTTTTGGATCTTCAGGCAAAGATATTATGAAGTTTTTAAAATGTATAACAAATAACGAAGAAATTGGTAAAAGCTGACAAATTTCCTAGTAAACAGTTTGCCTTCTCAGATATCAATTGTCAATGGAAACCAAAATATTGATCCAAATATCGGGTTTTCCTTACCTAAACTTTAGGAATCAGTTTTAAAATATATAAAAAATCATGATAATGGAAATGTTTGGTGTATTCAAACACTTAAGCCAACACATACCAACCAATGGTAGTAGGGGTTAGTCATTTGAAATCTTTCAGTGTCACTGACAAAAACACTTCACCATATAATTTTACATTAATATTTTCAATGAAGCTCGAAACTTTACATTGACATTGTTTTTATCCAATATATTGTATGTTTCTCGGATGAATGATCATGTATCTCTTAGGTGCGTAGCTTTACCCAACAGCACTGTACCCCTCTAAATCTCTCACATTCTCTAAATAATTTTGATGTCATGATGACCCGAACCTGAGATTCATTTTTGGATACTTCTAACATCTGTTCAAAAGAGATACAGAGTATCTTTCATAAAAACATTTCTTGTTTAAATAAGAGCCTTTTTTAAGTTACATCTTTATCTCTGAAACGCCAAACTTACGATATTTTCTTGTTTTCCCTTGTAATAAAAAAACAGTCATATAAATTAATGACAACATTTTTGTCCCGTTTACATGTACTTTAGTTAAATGACCTACTTAGCACAAAGAACCTATATTTGTTGTCGTGTCTGCTGTAAATATGTTTTCTAAATTACCTTGGAGTCATTGACAAGTGCCTTCGTCTTGTTGTCAATCACAAAACTCAACCATAACCTTTTAACTGTCACCATTCTGAACTCATATGTATTTTAAGAAACAACCACTACTTCTTTGCATCGCCCACATATTTCTTAAATTAAAAAGACAAAAGATAGTTATTTCATTAAAAAAACAACAATTGACAATTCTTGAAGATCAAATTAAGTGGGTTCTTCTTTGAGTGGCATTTTAGAAGTTGGAAACAACTAAGTACAAAAATTTATGTATAACTACTTCTATACTCTGAGATTTGAGGTGTTTCGATACAGATTCTTGTATTGTTGTCAAGCGTGAATGGCATATAGAAGAACTGTTATATATATATATATCGCAAATTTCAGAATAAAGAAATTGTCATCGATAAATATTTGTACTTAAATTAAGTGGGGTGAACTCTAAAATGAAATTTTCACTGAATGCTGCCCTCTGCAACCTGACAAGATAAAAGTTGACACAAAACCTAGTCAAGACTGTTTAATTTCACAGTTGTAAATGGTGATAGATCTGTTCAATGGTTACTAGTTGAGAGGGGTTCCTAAATATAAAAGTTCTCAAATGTTCATTTCAGAGACTAATCATACTGCAAGTGAGAGTGTTTGGTTAACTAGGAATATCTGTCAAATAAGTTAAGCTTTATGTGATGATATCCCTTGAAGTCCATTTAAGAAAAAATGATCTTTGTTAATAGGATAACTTATGTGTATTTTTAGTGTAATATATTTCATTACTGTGACATTTATTATTAAATATGATACTTGAAGAATGTAACCTAGAGGTATTTCTATGGATATTGCAAAACAGAATATATTCTTTGCAATATATATATATTTCTCATTGCAATATATATATATCTCAATTTGCAATATATGTATATCTCTGTGGTCATAGAAATCAGAATCTACATATATTTCATATTGTAATACTAGACCACACAACTGAAATATAATCTATGAAAATGGTGGGTTTTTTCTCTATGAAGATATATCATATTTTTTTCATTATAAAATGATATCTATATTAGCAATCTAATTATGATAAGTAATCAAACTAAGATTTTAATACAAGACAACTGCTTACCATGTTAAAAGTTTTCAAAACAATAAGACAAATTATCTATTTTCATGTACATTAAAAATAATTGTATGTTTTAAATATTAGATAAATATAGACTTAATGAGAATGACAAGTCTATGTGCATCTTTTCTTGAAGTATGATTTTAAGACAAATAGAAATCGGACTAAAATGGAAAAATATCTTTCAGTTTGGAACCCAAAATTTCCAACTTAAATAAAAAATATAAACAAAGAAAACACCATAAATTTGTTATAAAAAATAATAGCGAAAGGGCAGTATTTAGTTGCTGAGAGATAGAAGGTACGCGTACAGACAGCTGGCTTGAGGCCAATGGGCCGCTGAGGTCTTGAGGCCGATAATACACACGACCCAACCCTTTACATACAACTGGCGTAGTCTTGTTTCACTTCAGTACTACAGCTCGCATCAATGAATATCGAAACCAAAGCCGAGGCCCATTGCAAAAGCATACATACATATTGCAATAAGTTAAATTCGCATGGAAATGACATTTGCAGTTGGTGCCATGTGTCTGTTGGGGCAATTACACACGTGGTTCGAACAATGGTTCAACACGGAACTAACCGATGGTGGCCATCTTGGTCGCTTGCACAGAAACACCCAGTTGCCAACCGAACGCAAAATAATCACGATTGCTCTTAAACTAACTCACCGAGATGTTTAAAACTTGACAGTGACCAGCATTGAACCTTATTTGTTGTTTCTGTCGTGCTAGATATTCTTTCAAAAGCGTTCTTTCTTCACAACGGGCGACTACAATCAACCGTAGGCACCAGCGACCGCAAGCAGACAGTGCTCGCCGTGTGCTGAGAAAGGGGTCAATCAGCCTACTACATATTCATGAGCTGTCGACGAACAGCGGAAAGCGTCTTCTATCCGATGTCACATGTGGCCTACCGGACGATCATTCGCTCTTAATGAAGAGCGTGCAGATTTAGTATGGACCATTTTGCTTTGAACCAACATATTGTTTACTGGGAAAATTTCATTTTATGGTGTAATGTTAACAAAAGAAAACAACTTTCAAAGACGGTTTCAAAGACACTAAATTCTGTGTTTTCGTTATACATGCTTTAAACCATTTTGGAGTTTGTCAACTGAAAACTTAACGCCGTCATTTTAGTTTAATGAAGAAATGTTTTGTTATATTATGTTTAAGAACCAATTTATGGTATTTTGTTTTTTTTATAAAAAACCCCACTTCCAATGAGTTTTTTCAAATGGTTCTGTGATTTGGTTGCAAAACGTTGATATTTTTGTTGTTGAATTCAATCAGTGAACCACCACGATTGTCATATCTTTTAAGGAGAAATATATGTTTAATGGTGATTTGGCAGTAACTTTTATAGATATTTTTTTACTCAATAATTTAGGTGATTTGGTCTCTTAAGTTTACAGGTATACCTTTTCAGTGTCCATTTTATTTCAAAACGATGTATTTTATCAAATACGGTATCGAAAATTAATTTTTCTGCGTTGTGTCATGACAGCCTTGTACACATGTCTTGCTCAAGACTCATGTATGCTCGCCTCGACTTGTACACGGGGCATATGAGAAGATACCTATACACTGAGTCCGAAGTCGAGACGACACACATGTATACAGGAAGAGACATAGGGCGGAGAGAGTGAGAAAGACAGATAATTGATGTCTAAGATAAAGGGAGGAAGAATTGACAATAAAAATAAATGATAGACAAACTGATAAACTTGTCCATATCTTTATGTTAATTTTTTTTATTTATCTCCTTGTAATTGAACTTCACTGTGCCAGGGTACATCAAAATTGACAATTACGGAACGTAACGTGATGTTGTATGTATATTGCTGTTTCATATATATGCTTTCGTTAAGAACATCCTTCGACGAACTGTTTCGTATATGCTTTCGTTTTGAACATCTCCCAATGAACTGTTTCGTATATGCATTTCATGAACACCTCCTATTAAACTGTCTCATATATGCCTCAGGAATGAACATTCCTTAGTGAACTGTTGTCTATATGCTTTCGATCTTATCACCTCTCAATAACTGTTCTGACTGAATGTTCCGTGTAACATAGTGCTAACACGTAGGGACGTTTTCTTGGAGGCAGCTTCCCTCTTGACTTATACTGTCGTGGTGAAATGAGAAGGAATGAACCTTGATACAGATCAAGAAACGTTATTTGATACATGCTCAATAATGAGTAGAGAAAGAAGGTTTTTTTATCCATTGTCATGCTGTAAGATTGCTGACTGATGTTAAGGTGTGTTATGAGGAGATTGGGAAGGAAGGCACATCCCTGTCTGTTCCGATTGAGCCATGTTCACTGCGCGTCGAGGGCGACCTCGGGCTTGTGTATACTATCTCCGATGAATGAGCATCTCGGCAAATATAGAGGCGCAGCAAGACAGATAATGTACTCTTGAAACATCGTCTTTGCCAGAATAGGCAGATACGCAAGCAAGACATCTCGGCAACCGGGATACTTTGAGCAGCACGCCCTTCGAATCCGGTTTTCGCATTGCCCCAACACATGCATGTACCAAGTACATTGTGAATAGCATTCACACCTCGTGGGCATGCGAGTAGCTTACTGTTCTCACGTAGGGACTTGCACTAGGTTACCAACCAGCTGGCATGGTCTCATTGATTTGGAACAGTAGGCCTGTATGAGTGAAATGCCTGCCATTAGTGTGCTGTGCTAGTGTCGGGAAGCGGCTGACTTTCCCAAGCCAAGGTGGATGATATATTTATAAGGTCTTGCTGTAGGGTATCGGCTTTTCCTTCACCTACTTGTGGGTTGTAATGCAAGACTCATGGTGTCGTCTGCTTCTCAAGATTGAATTCCAATATTGATTAGACAGCAGACGACATTGTTATACGTCAATGATTTTCATGCAAACTTGTGGCTAACATACGACAAGGCAGATTTTAAGATTCTAGATAATCAACCTAAAGAGCATTGTTTATAATGAGCATGCGTCCTTGTTGTCCATGCTATCTTCACAAGATCACAAGCCAAAGTCCATTGGCAACAGGAAAACCTAAGCCTCATGGCCACGCCCTCTGAAGCAGACGACATTTAGGCCATCTGCGGTCTATACAGATTGGCGTCGCAGCAAATCTGAAATTGTATATATACTTCTGCCCTGTCCACAATGAACACTATGTATTGACGTTTTAGAAAGATTGTCAAGAAATACTGATCGCTTCACCGCGCAGCTCTTTATTGTATTGTCAGAGATAACAGACATTCTCAAACTCGTACCAAGAACGAACGCTGTACGTTTCTCCAGCCACGGAGGTCAAATATCAGTACGGTACCATGTCCGCTCAGGAACTGCAATAGCTTTTACCTGATAATATTATTTAAAATTGTCTATGCTTGTTGAATCAAGCGTGTAAGATAGCAAATAACATCTGACACAGCCAGTTGCCTACTTCAGTACTTCAGATGCGCACGCTGCGCATAACTGAAAGTCGTGCCCCTGCGCGCACAGATATGTAGGCCTATGTGCAGAGGATGTGCATCGGAAACTAAGTGGGTCAAAGGTTTGACCTGTCACGTGACCCAAGACCTCCGCCAAAAGTCATCTGATATGACCGGTACACCGAGGCAGGTGTCTGTTGTTGATAACAAATGTCGGTGTAGTGGTCTGTGAGTTGGCCTGTCACCGCACCAAGTAGTGTGTCTACAATCAGCCTGTATACATGTGTGCAAAGTCGCCTCGGGCAGAACAGGGATACCGTAATGATATCAATACATGCCAGGTCTCACAATCAAGTGGCATTCCAATTGACTAAGAGAGGCAATGGTAACAATCGGCTTGATGTAAAGTCGTTTACTGCGAGGGTAGTTCGATCGTGGAATCTTCAATTTTAATGTCTATTCGTATGAGTTACGATAGCGTCGACGAAAGAAGTTTTGAGCTTTTCATTCGACAGTGAAGTGCATGTGTATACAGAGAATTTATGCGTCTCAATCAGTGTGGAACACCATGGAAACTCACCTCGGTTTACCCAAAGACGTACTATCTCTAATACACGTCCTTTGTGTACCGTACTTATATCAGTTTATATACATCATAATTCTGTTACACAGTCCTGATAGTCTTCCAACTGAAATAAGCTTGGTCTTATCCTTGACAAAGACGTAAACGAATAGGTGAAGGCGTTGTAGTAATAATGTACTCGTTCTGGACAGGACTATGTAATGCGCGTACGTGGTAACGTTATTGACAGAATTACCTACAATCCAACGTGTCATCGCATTGGTTATTAGCAAAAAATTAATTTGTATACAGATGATGGGAAAGACGCAAACATATTAGGGTAGCTGGTCTACATTTAGTAATGTTCGCATGTGCATTTTCGCCTCGAGGAGTCTTGACAATCTGTCTCACAGACTTTATGAATGCAAGGAGCTTTTAAAAGTTATTTCTTGGATTAATAGAAATTGGAAGAAAACTGATGATAGATAGATACATTTACAGATCAAGACTTTAAAAAGTGTATCCATAATGTCAACCCTCCACCCTCCCTCCCCGACCTGACAAACAACAATGTTAGGAAGTCTTGCATAGTCATTGTTGAATATGAAACATTTCCAAAATATACGTTAGGTTTTGCCAAATGTATTATCTTCAGAGGGTCACAACATTTCATGTATGGTTGAACCATGGCTTAAGACATAACAAAACCAGAAAAAAACTCTCCATTATATACCAAGTTTACATCATTTTTAAAACAGTGATCGTTGAAAAGGTTTAGTGTAGCAGCAATGTTCAATTCATCTCAAAGAAGTGAAATTTTTCTGTTAACCATTAAATGTACCTTTGAGGCGAGGTGCAGTTGATAATGCATTAAAAAAGCATATTTTTCTCTTGTGTTTGTCCGCGTAAAAGAATCATCTACAGCAGATCTTAAAACATCATACATGACATCAGAGTAGAGTGGGCAGCTAATGATGAAATGAGATTCATCCTCGATATCCAGCGGACATAGGGGGCACTCTCTGTCATGTATAGAGGGGTAGGCGGCTTAGAGTATCTTCCGCTTTCTATACATAGGGGCAGACTAATAGATCATGCGACTCATGCTCCCCACGTGCGTTTCACACATTTCCCGTCATATGAAAAACACAGCTTTTTTACCAACAAATTAACACTCATGTTCTGTTTGTCATCCGTAGACCAGAGGTTAAGATCGTTAATCTAAAAACATTCGGAGCATTGCCACATGTATTGACTCATATTACTCATAACACCACCATTAAAGAGGATATTTAATGAGCATAGGATTCTTAAACTACCCCACTGTTAAAACAATAGAGTGACGTCACCACCATTATTAGATGTTGATCAAGACCGACAATGACCATTGGCGAGCGTTGGTCAAAATTAATTTTGGAAACTCATCTAAAGCAGACGGTTGGTATTGTTTGATACGTTATGTATCTAGTGGTCATGTTAATTGGACGTATGAATTCGGCTTTTCCACAGATATAAGTCTGTTTTTCGATTTTCATGGAACATTAAAAATTATCATATTTGTCATTTGAAGTTAAAAATATGAGCTGTTTTGAAGTATAAGGCTCGTATCAAAGCATAATAATAAGTTATGGAAAGGACACAGTAGTTTTGTTTTCAGATGTTTACGTAATGTGAATGATGACGCAACACGAACTTGCGCCAAGTGGCAGCCTCAATTGCATGTTGATACCGGTGGCAAGTGTTCCTCTTCTACATGCATTGCTCAGTTAGTCGCTAGCAGTGCAGTTTTGAGTTGACACTTCGAAGGTTTTATTCACTGCGAAACTTATAGACATGAGTTCTGGAATTGTGACGTGTCCTTGTGCAAGTGTCTTCAATCAAAGTAGGCTTCTATCTATTAAGCAGTACAGCTGGGTGCCTGGTTTGGAAGGCATTGTAATAGAGAAGCTTTTTGTGCTGCAAGCATTCCTCCTTCCAGCGAGTTGAGAGTAATAAGGAACGAAGTTTGTTCTTAGTTCTTATATATAAAGACTTACGTTATGTGCATCTAATTATGTGGGCGGCTTTCAGCTTGCGCTTTTGTTTAAGGTCAACGCAATAGAGGTACCTTGATTAGTATTTTGGTCCAAGTTGTGTCAATTTAGTACATGTATATACATTCAGAGGTTTTATATTCCCATAAACTCCACGGGATTACCTTATACCGCAAACTCATAAAAACCAAGTGTGGACCATGAAAACTTAAGACCTTCGTGAAAAACATTTAGGTAATGACAATGGCATTGTCCATACTACTTAATGCAAAGAACGTTTTCCGAACACCATGTTCTGAGCATGTGATTTTACAAGCTTTGTTCTAGAAGGTATATAGACTTGAAAGTGAACCTCATTTTTTTGAAATACAAGATTAAGTATATGACTTTAACCCTTTCAATTGCATCGTACCATGCGTTAATACATAGTTCATGTATCTTCGTCACCATTATCGTCGTCATAATCATCAGATAAACACCTCTACAGCGTCAGTATCCGTTTTATACAATTCAAAGGCACCTTCTAAGCATTGACAAAGGTACTATAAAAAAAATTCAAAGATAAACGACTGTTCTATAGGCAGTGGAAGAGAGGTGGGGTTTTACTGGTCTGGTATCTTAGCCTTAGAGGGAGATCGTTCCACAGTTTGAAACCACAGATCTGGAATCTCTGTCACTGTATCTTTGATTTGCTGGTTGGTACACATAGCAGATGTTGATTCTGAGATCAGAGGTTTCTCGCGAGTGAATACACACGGAGGAGAATTGGAAGGTGTGGAGGAGAAAGACAATGTATTGACTTGAAAAAACAAGCAGTAGAACCCATTGATGTTTTGAAGGATATGGAAGACATGAACTGATTTTTGCAACTGGAAGTAACTCTTGCAGGCTGTTTTGAACTGTTTGCATTGCAATTGTCCAGCTTTGAGGTGGTGACGGCATGGACAAGTGTGCAGGTAGTCTCGTGATCAACATATCTCTAAAACAAACTGACATCCTTAGAAGAAAATTTGATCTTCCGCAAACTAGAGTAAAAAGAAAACAACACCAAGGCTTCTGGCTTGGGAAGAGGGGTGATGTTACAGTAAACGACCTTAAAATCATGCAGGGAGAGGTTGCGTTGTGTTTACTTTGAACTTAACAGAAACAGCTATGTCTTGTCATCATTGAGTTTCAAGAAACTGGTACATCCGATTCTTAATGCTGGCTACACACTGTTCAAATTCAGAGGTACAATGTGACGTTGATGTTGAGTTGAGTTTGGAGGCTTGAAAACTTGTAATGTTTGTACTATTGCATCTTTCCATTTAAAAACAAACAAACGTAAAGATGAAAACATCGACAAAAAGGATATACAAGGATTCTTATTTGTTTTCGTTGAGGAAATGGAGGTGATCGTTTATAAACACGAGTTATCTGCTGCTGCATTGACTTGACTTCTATTGGTTATCATTGATTTTCAAAGAGGGGTAGTGGGTGTTATGTTCGAGAACGATAGCGTTAAATCTCATTAAAACCACAAGTTTGCTACACTTTGTTACGCTGATGTAATGAGATCAATAACGATAAAGAATTTGGATGAAGTAAACATAAGGCCAGGTCTACTACCCTTTTCATACATGGGCAGAGTTATGTAATGAATATTCATACAGTTTGGTTATATTTGCCTCCTTTCTTTTGCATTCTTGAAATTGATGTGATTAAAAATGGGAACAAGTTTCGTGGATAAGAAACTTCTTTATCTTGTGAAAGCGAAGGTTTCGCTTTAATTATATCCAAATGTCGCTGTCAAGAAGCGTCACTTGCTTGGTGTTATTTTTTTCACCGTGAAATCGAACGGTTTAGAAAATCCCTCTCGTTTACACCAATTTCGAAACCTCGCTTTAAAAAGTCGGTTGCTTATAAAATCATGACTTGTCTTCCGAAATCATTGATTGATTATCTGAATATCATGTTCCCTTCAAAAATGACTTCATGTTGATAAAGAGATTCGAAGTCAGGTGGTGCAAAGTTGGGAGAGTAAGGAGGATGAGAAAGGTTTATATAGCCAGATGCCCGGGCTTCTGTTTTTGGGAATGTGAAATGTTTTACACTGGAGTGTTGTTCATATTACATAGTCATCTTGAAAGGACACAAAAGACTAGAGCATGACATTTCAGTAAATGGTTGAAATCATGCCTTCTTTGGGATAGGGACTCGACGTGCTAGCTTCTTATGCATCGACTCAGTTTCGGTATAAATGTGATGAATCCATGTTTGATCTTGTGGAGTAAGTTTATAAAAACATTAACCTTGCTTTCTTGGCACATTTCCAAAAAATACTTTAGATAAGCAAGTGACTCGTCCCTGCTCCTGAAAGCTAAGAGCCATCAGGAAATTCCTCCTGCATAAGTATGTTCAATTTGCCATGAATGAAATAAAAATAATAATAAATAATAGTTTGACATCAAAGGCTACCTGGCGAACAGAAATCTTCGAAAATGTCTGTTTCAACTTGACGGACACTGTCATCATCGATTGCACAACGAGATCAACTGGGAATGGTATACGTCTCCACAGATTTCCAACCACATTCAAACTGGCGATACTAATGTTCAACACGATGGCGCATCCTTAGACTAAAATGAATTTTATGAGATATTTTAATAATTTTTAATAACTGTTCCTTCATCCATAGAAATTATTATTAACTTCGTGCTCTTAATTTCATATGTGCGTATGAGTAAAAACTAGCTGAAGGAAGACCAAGACTCTATTAAAGGATCAAATTCAATACACAGTCATGAAACAGGACTTTCGCTCCCTCGATCTACATAAGTTTATTTCATTTCATCAAAGCTAGGTCTCCTTGTACAAGAATTACACAAAAACTTTATCACTGCTCGGAAGCCAAATGTTCCATCGTCACCCCTATCTTCAATCTATCACTTGTCAAGGACGTATTAATAATCAGCAAATATTTTAAATAACCATATGACCCAGAGAGATAATGTCATAACTTGTATTAGGTGTTGGCCACATGCGAGGACCATACAAAGGGTCAGGGAAATCTTTACGGAACGGCCCTCGTATTTACGTAGTAAAGAACACGCGTCTATGTTGTTACTTGTAATTTGACTCCCTCTTTATAAGTAGAACGTAACGATTTTCAGTGAATATGAACTAAAACAATTTTACTTAACTTCTTTTGAATACATGTTAGCAAATGATCCCTTGGTTGTGTCACTCAAAGTTCACTCTATGGAGCGAGGAAAGGGAGACCGAAGACGGGGTAGAGAGAGAGGGGATTTGGGGTTGTGGAAATGCTTTTTGTGGATTTTATTTATTTATTTTTTTTTTTTATTTATTTATTTATTTATTTATTTATTTCTCTTTTTTTATATTCGGGTCAATAAAGATATTGAAATTTGATATGTTCATAAAAAGATCAATATTCAAGATGTTGTTATTGTTGTTATTGTTGTTGTTGTTGTCGTTGTCACGTTTTATTTCCTGAGCTTAACTTAAGGTAAAAGGTTACTTCATAAAATTAGGAAAATCCTTCAATTAAGCCCTTGGCTCAAACACGAGCAGCCATGATACATAATGCTCATTAAAAGCTATTGGTGGCAGCTTAGGTGGTTTTAATTAGACAAATTGATACGTATAGGTTTACATGTAGACACAGCAAATGGATGTAATTACATTAATTAAATACAGCTTAATTAAATTCAGTTCTTGAGTCAATAACAATTAATCTGGCACGACGCGGCGTTTAGTTAAATGGTAAGAATATCAAACATGTAGGATTATGTTTATGACATCAATATTCATTGATTGATTATTGTTACATTAAACAAAAATGTGTAAATGTGTCAAATCATTATTTCTGCCAAAGAATATATCAATATTTGTAATATAAAGAACTTGATTCCAAAAATAAATGATTACAGAAAAAACAATTAAAATAGATATTTCTAGTAGAAAATTCATTTCCAAAAGAAATAATGAAACTGCAAAAAATCAATAATAAATGGTTTCCACTCGTCCCATGTTTCAATAGCTAATTACATTTGTATACTGAAAGGAATCTTTCCTTAACTCCTTCTATTGTTATACCTATATGTTTTAAGTTGTACATTATTGACTATGTAACCTAAGGGAACATTTTTTTTTAATAAAAATTGATTAAAAACACGCTAGTGGGTTACTGAAATTTAGATAATAAATTATTAGATTATTGAAGATAGCTTATTCTTTATCACTGACAGCGTTGCTGGGTTTTCTTTTACACATTGTCCTGGTGATTTCTGAGTTTATTTCAAGTGATACAGAGTATGTTTTATATGTTTTAATTTGGCTTATTCAATTACAAAAATATCACACATCAGGAGTTAAACTTAAACGTACATCTTCTCTATTTCTTGTTTTCGATGGTAGTTGAAAAACGACCTTCCAAATGTTAAGTAGTTGAAATTCTGCGTCAGATGTATATGAAAATTAGTTTAATGACCAACTAAATACGACCACCCCAAATTTGTCTTTGTGGCTTCTGTAAAAAAAGTCTCAAAATTAGGTTTTTTTGAGTCAGTGGCGTTTTTCGACCACAAATCACGCCTTTAACCCCTTCATTGTCACTTTATCGAGCTTTTAAGCATTGAGATGGTTGTTTGATTAAAGAAAATTCCACTACTTTTCGATAGAATAACACCATTAAAAAAGTTAAACATATTTGACGCCAACAACATACCCTTTGTCCCTTCAGTGATAAGCCCATAAATGTGCTTGGGATAAAGAATAAGTAACTATAGTTTTAAATGGTGTTACACTTGAGTATACGGGTGCGGTTTAATGTAGTGTATTTTATTGTCATAGACAGTGTTCTAGGCTGAACGTGTTGTCTATGAAATAAATGTTCGTTAAAATGTGCAATACCAAAATATGAAAAATAAAACAAAGCCTCTAGAATCTCTTAAGTTCGTTTTCAGATTTCTAGTCCTGTTATAATATCTTTAGTCACTTCATGGGGTGTAAAGATTAGAGCATGTTGATTTCACACCCACATACATTTCATGTCGTAGTTGTTTGTATCTTTAGCCATAAACCATACCTTAATTCCCTGGGGGAAAAGAATGGGATAATACCGGTTATGACGCAATGACTAGTTATCTTGTTTGTAACTACTGATATCATCTTGGAGTGGAAAGTTCAACTATAAATAGAATTGGTGCAAATATACTATCCAAATGTCCTCAATAGATACTCGCGTTTCAAAACAAACGTTTGGAGCGGAGTCGAAATTGTTCTTTTACGAACGCTTCTGAGTCCTTTCTCTGGCAATCTTTAAATTGTTTCATTTTTTTCGATCAAAATTGTATGATGTTGCCAATTTTGAATATCTATTCATTCGATATTGAATAACTAACCTCTAATTTCTAAAAAAAAAGATACCCAACATTTTAGTCATCGATTCGAACAGACTTCGGTCTTGTAGACCGTTTTGAAAATAAACTTAGGATAATTAGCCATAGTTACTTCCCTTTGACGACGATTTTCATAATAGAGGTCGCTTACCATAGTGACGTCAGTCATATCCTTCTCGAACCTCGTGTAAGATGGCCGACACAAAGTTATATGAAATTTTAGGCGTCACTAAGAACTCATCCGATGGCGAAATCAAAAAGGTATGAACATCATCCTGTATAGGAATAACCACTTTTATGTTTAATGGCCACTTTTGGGTCATAATACACCGCTAGTATTGAATTTAGACGTTTGTTTCGCACGTGACAAAGAATGTTCTTCCGTTTCTATAAAGGTTTTTTCGTCATAGTCATTCATAGCCACAGGTTCGGATTATTATTCTTATATAAATTTGATGGGGAAGTCCCATATGGGTTTCTCTCCGGAAATATCCTCCAATGGAATTTCCATCCCTGTTACTTTTACATTTGGTTTCTCTCTCTTCGATTGATTTTTTAGATACTATTGTAAATTTCGCCTAAGGCCGTCATTTATTCGTAAAATGAAAACCTGCTTGATCATTGTTAAGTTTTTTGTTTGTATCGTTTAATGTCTAAAGGTACAGCAAGATGATGATAAAAAGAACCAGTCAAATGATTCTTGTAAACCAATGAACCTTGACAGGCCTGTACAAGCAAAGCATTTTCATATACTCCACTGACTCATTTCAGTGCACTTGTCCTTTTTCAAGCATTGACTAA
Organism: Phorcus lineatus; assembly: GCA_921293015.1. Lineage (NCBI taxonomy): Eukaryota > Metazoa > Mollusca > Gastropoda > Trochida > Trochidae > Phorcus > Phorcus lineatus. Next base: position 17,281,512 of record OV121090.1, on the reverse strand, counting down.
TTCATTGAAAAATTCTCATTCTGATAATCATCATGATGTTTTGCTATGTCATCCGAAATCATCAAAATATAAGAACAAAGGGGTTTTATTAAGTGCAAAAAATGTGCTATCCTTGTGTGGCATGAATTTTTTACAATTCTCTCCTTTCCTTGTAAACAGGCCTACTACAAACTTGCAAAGGAATATCACCCAGACAAAAACCCGGAAGCTGGTGAAAAGGTATGGCTTAAATTCATTTCATTTGATGGTTAATTTGTTAGTGAATGTTTTATTTCACTGATATTCTAATGCCTGTTTCTGATATTAAAACTTCTCAGTATATGTGAATATTTATCTTGACATCTCATCGTACAAAAATTCTAAAAGTCTGTTACCCTTAGTGCAGTATTAAAGGATGACTCAAAACCATGACCTTTGTGATAAGGTTGTTTTGTGTAACAGAGACCAGGGCATTTAAACAATTTATGCATTTTGTCCTTTATTTTTTCAGTTCAAGGAAATCAGCTTTGCATATGAAGTGTTATCAAACCATGAAAAGAGGGAAACTTATGACAGATTTGGTCTGCAGGGTCTCAAGGAGGGAGCTTCTGGAAGTAAGCATCGTAATTATGAATAAAGCAAGGTTGGAAATCACTTAAATAGTTGTTAGTCAAACAGTTTATTTATAGATGTAGCATAAACTTCAGGACAAAGATAGATTACTTAAAGAAAGAAATTATTGATTAGGGGTGAAACGGTTTACCGCGGTGTATTCGTATTGCGGTATTTTTTTACGGTTCGGTGCACCGAAAATTTGCTTTGAAAAAACCGTACCGTACGGTTGTTGTAAATTTCATTTTTTCTCACTGTTCTCTTGTTTATTGCTGTCAAAAAAGCTAAAAAATGTCAACTCAAACCCATCGTTATCTGCTAAATGTCATTATAAATTAATCCAACCAAAGTTCAAACGCCATTCAAACTTACTGCAGTGTTTCAGATTTACGGCGCGACCGCGACATTCTCGCATGATTTCTAAAAAAATGTCGCATGGGTTTTCAGCCTTATGCGCCTAACTGTCGCGTGTAATTGTTTAATTGTACAATTAAATTTTTGAAAAAGCTGTCAACTCATCTTCATAAAGGATACAATAATTAATAAACTGTCGAGAAATCGCAAGTTCTCATTGTTTACATGCTGTTACTATAACCTCCCTCCAATAACTTCAATTTCCGGTTACAAAGCTCCATGCATCGACCGAGCATGATATATATCAACCCCACAGTATTTGGAGCTTGGGTTAAAAGGGGTGCACAAAGGAACAGCGACCTATATCATATCTGAGGTGATTGTTACTGTCGGCTTTCATTACAGGGTCAAAACATGATATATATATCTTTATATGACCGGCTTTAATAATGGAATTATGGAAATGGAAATGTATATGTCACAAACATCAGAACAAAATGACATTTCTTAAACGAGCTATTTTATCTTGGAATTTAGTCAAAACGAAAGTACTTTTCTTCGAACTCATTGACAATGAAATCCAATCGTGGTCGATCGATTTTAGAGCTGCATTGCTTTATTAGTGACCAGTGAATATTTGATGTGTCAATGAACACTGATTGATTATTATAAAGTAATAAAACTAAATAAAGTATTAGATTTTGAAAATAAGTTACAAAATTTTAATTTGCAAAAATCACAAGCTCCAATGGTTTTATTGAATTCTAAATAATTTTAAAAGAGTAAAACTTCAGCTAAAGACTTGAAAATATCAAATAATCAAAGTGTAATTGACTCACTAAAATAAATTCAAATAAATATTTTGACAAGTTTACAAGTTACAACTTATTTACAAGTTCTTTGAGTGTTCTGTTCACTGTTAAGGACTACAACTAGCTCTCTTTTTGAGTGCATTCTAGTCAGATATTTTAATATTTTTGAAGACTTCTTCCACAATTCAAGTTTTTGTGCATTTCATACCTCAGATCTCTATTATATTTATTGTTGATGAATGGTTTTGAAATAGAGATGGACCGAACCGAAAATTACCGAACCGAGAGCTCCGTACCGCAATATGCACCGAACCGTGGCATAGCCGTACCGTTTCACCCCTATTATTGATATTATGATACCTCAAGCTACATGTTCTTATCAACAGGCAGATACGCCGTTAATGGCTGAAATATTGCCCAAGCGGTGTTAAACAATAACTCACTGACTCACTGAAGAAATGGTCATCTTAACATTTGTTAACTGGAAAGAAAACATGATAGCCGATCTTACAATAGGCACACTGTTGTCACTGTCAATAGTATGTTATCAGAATTGTTGTTACCATGTCTTTGTCAATACCGTTTTGTCTGTATCAAGAAATATGGAAAATGAAGCATGGTTGGAAAACAATGTAGCCACTTGAAGAGCAGTTAGTGTCAATTTGCAGTCCTCCAATTATAATTTTAGCATGACGTGAACCAAACCCAGCTGTATTTCTGTTATTTTCAAAACAAAATTAAGAAATTCTACATGAATTGAAAGATTGTCCACATATTTTCAAATAATCCATGACAAAACTACTCAGAAATGTTTTTGTTAAAACTTAGTAAGGCTTTTCAAGTCATAGCCCAAATAGATGGCTTCGTTTCTCGATGTTTATGAAAGTGGAACACCATTCTTTGTCAAATTGTAAAATCTTCAGCAATAGAAATGGAACTCAAGTTTGATGCTTAAAATGAATTGTGAAGAAATCATGTTTTAGACATGCTTGGATAAGATTGTCTGTTCTGGATGCCATGTTAATCAGTAAATACCCATTTTCAGGTGGAGGCTTTGGTGGGGGTCTGTTTGATGACCTGTTTGGGAACTTCTTTGGTTTCCCCGGAATGGGAGGGGGAGGTCCGAGAAACCGCAGGAGGCGTGGAGAGGATACCTTTCACCCTCTCAAGTAAGTGCTTCTACATCACAGTATCAGCTTTGTAACTTGGACAATAGATGTTTTTAGAAATATGCAAGAATTATGAAAATATAAATTATAAACAGAGGTTAGAAGATATAATGTATGGACCACTTTTTATATATGTTCTAGTTTTGACTTTGCTGGAATTTTAAAGTCATAATTATGAGTATCAAACTTTCAAAAGTTACAACTTGTGAATAAAAAGTAATGCTGGTTTGTAAATCTTTTGTGGTTGATAATCCGGTATAGATTCTGTGTAAATGGTTAATATTATCTTGAAAATATTGGTTTCCTATCTAAATTGTTGTTGTTGTGAACATTTTCTTTAATCTGTTACAATGCACATAAATGATCGCTGTTCATTGGAAAACAGGTGATTGCTGATCGATTGCTGTTCATGAGAAACAACTATTACTGTTGCTCTTAGGTGAAATGTGAACATTAATAATTGAACTTTTAAGTGAAGGGAATATTATTATGCTTTCTCGATGTCAGATGGATGATGATGTTTTTTCTCTGTTGCAGGGTTAATCTAGAAGACTTGTACAATGGTAAAACTTCCAAACTTCAACTAAGCAAAACTGTGATTTGTGGTAAATGCAACGGGTAAGATGATTGTTTGGATTCTCCTGATTCTAATGTAGAATACCTGAAAACAAATCAAATCCTATACAATTGAGGCAAAGAAGTGTCTTGAATTATATGTCTATGAGCCAACAAAATTTCTTGAATGATATATTACTGAACCAAAAACACTTCATAAAAGTAAGGAATTACATTTTGGTAAAGTGTCAACACATGGGATGATTATCAAAGAATTTTACAAAAGATATGATCAAGAATGAAACCAAATCAACTATAACTACTTGACACTAAGAAGTGTTTGTTATCTGTACAACAGTTTAGGGGGCAAACAAGGGGCGACCGTGAAGTGTCGCAACTGTCAGGGGCGCGGAGTGAAGATCACCCTGCGTCAACTGGGTCCGGGCATGGTGCAACAGATGCAGAGTATATGCAGCGAGTGTCATGGAGACGGTGAGTTAAGCTTCTATGTATTTGTCCAGACTCAGGATCTGAAACATTTAATGTTAAGGAGTTTTCACAAGGAAATTACCAGTTTGAAAATAAATGTTTGCAAACTAAAATTGTCGTTTTTGCATTCTTATACCTTATATTGTCTATATTTTCATTCTTCTCACTTTAATGTTGCATCCTATGAATTTGCACAGAAAGTAGGTCTGAGAAGGTTGAATAAAATGTTAAAACATCTATTGATCCAATTTCTGTCCTTAATTGATACTGAAGCCTTTTGGTAATGAAAACATGGTTGGCAGTTCATCTGTTTTTTGTATGCTTTTAAAAATTGATATTCTACGTCAAGATTTTCCATGCAGTTCTCCTGTTGCACAGGGGGGCGGGATAGCGCAGTGGTTAGCGCGTTCGGCTTCGGATCAGAAGGTCCGTGGTTCGAATCCCGCCAGGGGCTCGGCAACGTTGTCTGCAGTAGAGAACTGTTCTACACGCTGTCAGGTTTGGGTGCAATGCTACACTGAAATTCAGCGCAGTACCACCCATGGTTCGCTAGTTCCAGCCGATGCTCGCAGGTTTCACCGCAATGCATAGCCACAATGGTGTTGCGGGCTTTCTCCCTGCAATAATACTAGCAGCCGCGATATAAGTGAAATGATCTTGAAAGCGGCGTTAAACACCAACTCACCTCACCTCACCTCCTGTTGCACAAAGAGCTATTGGTTCCCCTATGAATAAGTTTTGACAAGCCCTCTTTTTGCTTTGCAGGTGAGACAGTGAGTGACAAGGACCGGTGCAAGACATGCAAGGGGAAGAAGGTGACAAATGAGACCAAGATCCTGGAGGTGCACGTGGACAAGGGCATGAAGGATGGCCAGAAGATCCCATTCCGAGGAGAGGGAGACCAGCAGGTACATGCTACAATGCTTCTGACACTCTAAAGTTAGCATAAACACAAGTTAGACATAAATTGTGAAAAAATGATGTATTTGTTCATTGACATTGATATCAATTATTGAATCCCTAATTTTTTTTGGGTCTAGTATAGAACAAAATCTATAGTATAAAAAAAGGTGGAACTATTATACCTGAATTTTCTCTTACTGGTTGCATTGTTTAACCTTCAAGTGGGTTAAAAGCCAATAGTTTGGTTTGCCTGCCTAAGATACAAGAATGTGTTCTATTACAGATACACATCAAATATTTTCAATTTGCACATACGCTTTGATCTGAAACTTGCCCCTTTCCAACAGCCGGACATGGAGCCTGGCGATGTGATCATCGTTCTGCAGATGAAGGATCACCCAGTGTTCACACGGGACGGCACGGACCTGTACTGCACACACAGTATCGGACTCACCGAGGCACTCTGTGGCTTCCACTTTGCTCTCAAACATCTTGACGGAAGGGAGCTCGTCGTCAAAAACCCACCCGGGGAGGTTATCAATCCTGGTGAGTGGACCTGGCATGTTATTGGGTTACCAGATCAGGTAGGTTTCATATGACAACCTGAGTCTTCGTGCCTCTCTTGTTTCAAGCAACTCTGCCTTAGCATCATATATCGTTTTCTAGGTGTAAATTATCAATATGTAACAATGTTTCCACTTTGATCACTCTCACACTCACTTAATCTGTTGTGTGTAATACTTTATTGGCACCTACTTGGAAAGAGCTCTCCTAGGCTGAGATGATCTTATTGTATATATCATGGGCTGAGGGTATCGTCAGTCTGAGGGCGCATTAGTCCTGTTTCTTCTTTCGATTGAGCACATAGGTCAAGAAAAATCAGCGGCATAGTCAATCCAGTTGTTTGCATTGTTTATAAGGTCAACCCTTAAGACATGTTTTAGATCATAATGGTTTTTTACGAGGCAGTTTTACATTGATGTTAGATATGTTTATATGGATAAATCTCAACTTATGTTGTCAATCTCTATTTCAGGTATGATCAAAGCTGTGATTGGTGAAGGAATGCCAATCTACAGAAATCCATTTGAGAAAGGAAACCTTTACATCAAGTTTGATATCGCCTTCCCAAAGAACAACTTCGCTTCAGAAACTAAATTGAAGGTAATGCTTAGTTTATTTGAACTCTTTAGAGTTCTTTTAATGTGAAGCCTTTTGTTGTAGAACAAAAAATATCCCTGGAAAGCCTATGGTTAGCTACTGGCAATTCCTGGCAAATTCTTTGTTAAGAGTGGTTTTGGCGCTGAATCATTTAGCAGATATAGAGAAAAGTGAGATGATATTTAAGATTTTAAGACCACTTTACAGATGATAAGCTTTACAAGTTGTATTGCTCTTGATTGACTGTTAAGACTCAGTTCTTTTGATGAATTTCATAGTGTTGTGACCCACTACTGATATTGAATGATACACATCTGAAGAGGTCCATCACTTTCTTGATTTAACACAAAATGCATACTCTGACCCATTCCAATCTCCGTGCTCAGGAGCTGGAGAGATTGCTGCCTGCCCGAGAGAAGTCTGACATCCCAATCGGCGACCATGTTGAAGACGTAGATCTGGTCAACTACGAGGATACCCGCAGCTCTGATGGGCGTCGTGGTGAGGTGTACGATGATGACGACGATGAAGATCACCACGGGCCTAGAGTTCAATGTGCTCATCAATAGGAGCTATTTACATTGATTGAGGACTTTTTTACTCCATCTCGGATATAAAACTGCAGACTGTCAGACACAGCGTGAAAGGTTGTAGAGAAGGATATCAACAGAAGCACGCTCTTGAGACACATTACAGCACTATCTATTATAAACTTGGGGTACCAATGGGTTGACAGCTGAATATTTTATCGCATTATCTAAAAGACTTCATATGCATTTATGCATTTTACATCCGAGTCATATGAGCTAAGCTCCTATGACCGTTTTAGCATCCTAAATACTTGAACATACGTGCAGTTGTGTTTATACATGGACTTGTCTAATGATTTTTTGTGATGGGACGTTGTCTGGCCAGCACTATCGAAATGGATCAAGCAGTAATGGAGAACAATTGTTAATAACAGTTGGATCTGTACAATACATGAGGTGAGCTACTGCACAAATGTTTAGGATGCGAGTGTTGATGCTTGATTGAATTAATTCAAAATGTTCCTGTATAACCATGCTATGTGTTAGGTATAGTACGTCCTCCTTCGGTGTAGTTTCCTTGTGGATGTGCAGTAGATTTCATGCGCTTACAGAAGACAATTGAATAATTAGAGTTAAAAAAACCTGAGAAGCATGATTTTACTCTTAAACTAAAGTAACTATTGAAAGCTCCTGCTGCTTACCGAAACAAAGTGTTCATCTTTTCAAAAAAGCTCGCTAAGTGGCCGGCTGAAAATGTTTGTAAAGTTGCCTGCTGAATTAAATTAAGTAAAATTTTACACATTTCAAATGCTTTTGCAAATAAAGTAAAATTCTGAGTTTTTTACATAAGTTCTAGTGATATATTTACTGCCAATTGTTAGCTTCTACAATTACAAGCATTTACATATGTACTAAATCTATGACTGACCCTGGTTGAGTATATTTCATTACTACTAAACCTCTCACAAACAATCATTTTAAAGAAAGTTAAATACCATACCCTTGTAGAAAGCAATTTTTAATGCAAATTGTCTACGCTCATGTTTGTATTTAAATGTTTGTATCTCATTGGAAATATGTTTATATAAGTTTGGAAGACCACAATGACGGCATTAATTCCACATTAATGTCGTGAAGGGTGGTCTTTTGTTTGAAGGTCATAGACATTTTGATAAATATTTGACTTCACATCCATTGTTAATATTCATGATGTAGCACAGAATTCTAAAGATTTCCCAGTTAAAGGCAATTATATAAACTATTTTAGTGTGTGTGCGTGTATGTGATTCTGTTGAATTGTTCAGTTGTATATTTAACATAAATGAAAGATGTCTCACACTGAGGCAAATTTAGAAAGAAAATTTATTCAAGGTTAGTTTTGGCAAGTAGTTTGTCGCCACTGTGCATCTTTCAGTGGCAAATTCTGATTTCTTATAACATAGTTTCTTATAATCTTATAACTTATTTTTTATTTAATCATCAAATGTTTCTGTCACCGATATGAATTTCATGCCCTCCATCTAACATTTCGTTTTTCTTTATAAAAGATTTTAATAAGTTGATTTTAGTAATTTCCGGACTAAATTTAGCAGTTTTGTTAAGTTTTATTTATTTGCAAAATTATTCAACATCCCTGAACAATGTACAATACAGAAATAAAACTTCAAAACAATCAACTGATAAGTTATGTTTATTTTTGTATACCTTGTTGTTGTCTTACATGCAGCATGTTTAGTTGCAATTGAAGGCCATTCGAGCAGAAATTTAAGAAAATGTCAACCTGTAAAAAATAACCTTAATATGAAATGGGGACACAGTTTACTGAATCTGGTCATGGATTAATGATGAATCAAAATGTTTCAAAATTATACTGTCAGTTTTTTGCCATAGAAACAAAGATATAAATTTGAAAAAATAGGTAAAAGCCCCAAAAGATTTGTCTACATGATATGAAGAGTCAGTTTACAAAATGTTGGTCATGATTAGTTAATTACAAAATTTTGCATACATCCCTCACTTTGTCAACTGTATGTAAGAGTGATGAGCCCTCTTGGAACTAAATTGGTCTCCATATATTGATCCTCTGGCCACATATTGACATAAGCCAGCAGTTGACTCGTGGGGATTAACGGTCTGAGATAAAAATAGCACAACGACTAGTGGTATTAGCTACAGGTGGTTCCATATCAAATCTTGGTTTTGGCTCGGCAACCCTGTCTGAGAGGTTTGGGTGCAATGCTACACTGAATTTTCAGTGTAGTACCACCCATGGTTTGTTATTTGCAGCCGATGCTTGCAGGTTTTACTGCAATTCATAGCCACAATAGTGTTGCAGGCCTTCTCCCTGCAATGATACTAGCAGCTGTGATAAAAATGAAATACAAAGTGCTAATCCTCATCTTAGCTCACCTCCTGATGTGCAACCATTCCCAACCAAAATATTTTGACATTCAGAGCTTTATTGGTCACGAAATAAGAGAACCTGGATGTAAAGAGCAAATTTTGTTACAAATCATTGCCATCATAGCAGGGCTGTAGCACTTTACGATAGCCCTTAGACTGTGTATGGTATCTAAAGCCAGCAACAAGCCCCATATGTTTGTAGTGCATGAGGATGAATTCCCTGTCCCCAGGGTGTTTATGAAAAATCAATTAGTTAATTAGTGGAGTGGTGATGAGATTTCTTTAGTTATGTAAGAAACGTGATCTGATGTAAATAAATCATGGAAAAATCAATTAGGAAGACTTTCACATTGATTTTAGATTTTCATTATTAACAAATTAATGACCCATAGAGTTTATTGTGGAGTATTAAAAAAAACTGGCTTAATAGTTTTCAGAGTCGTTTTTTCTTTTGTGATATTTGTGTTTTCAGTGTTGTAATAATCAACACTTGCATTAACAGATTTATCAACACATTGCAACGACATCATTGATCTTGAATAGTTGACTTTTCAACCACATGAAATGAAACATTGAAGAGCATTATTTTATTGGTTTAACACTTTATTGTCCTATTTACATTGTCATTTCAGAAATTGTGTGAAGCAATTAAAGCACTGTTCTATCATTAAAATGTATTTTGTCAAGCAAGAAAGCAATTTCATTGTTTAAAGTCTATTCGTAAGGAATACTGCTGTCCCAAGTTGATGAGCAACATATGATAAGCTACATCCAAAGCCCCCTAATTTTGTGGCTATGGTTTTGGGGGGTGTCGTGGCCATGGAGACAAAACAAAGTATGCCCTTGACTTTGCACTGTGTTGTAAATGAATATTACTTTCTTCATCGCGTATATCTGAGAACAATGCAATACCAGCAGAATTTGAATTTGGTTGATAGAATAATTAGAGATTATTACCCGAGGAAGTGTGTCAAATGACTTTTACGAAACTATTGGGAATATTTGTAATACCCGGTTGAGAGCCAGGATTATACACACATTTGAACGAGTTTCGTAAAAGTCACCCCTTCTATTCAATGAAATGTTTAGAAAAGGGCCTGCTTCCCTTGCAACATCCGGCTACAGTGATGTCATGTACAATGGTTTTATGATGTCACAAATCATATAACACGGTAACTCTCGCTGAAACCATTGTTGCTAGGCAAAAGTGACACGTGCACATGTTCTTAAATTAAAAATATGTCACCACTCATGATTTACCATATGGGTTATAAATTTTGGTATTAAGTGTGGCATGTCATTCCAATGCAGTGGGATTGTTTTCACTTTTTGGTAGATTTAATGTATATTGTTATGTTCCATTTTGATAGTTGACGAAAATGGAAATCATGTGTCAGTGGTGGGAAAACTTTTCACAAATTGAAAGAACACTGGTTTAGGAGCTGGCATGATGAGATGATTTCCAATATTGATAAACATTTACTGCATAAAACAGAAGGACTTGTTTAGTTAATTCATTTGTTTTACAAAGAAAGTGCAAAAATATCATTTCATATTTCAACAATAACATTCATATAATAATGACTTACGCAAATAAAATTTTGATAAGTATGAAACAAAACACTATTTTTGTTAAATTAAGGCTTATTTGAAGACAATTAAACAAGATATACACTGAACTTTAGTAACAAAGACAGAAATCAGTAAAAAAATAGCTTACTAATGATCAAATTCACACATACTGAGCACACATAAATATTTATGGATGGAAAAATCAATAAAATTATCAGCTTATGTAAATTACAAAATTACCAAAGGAATGTTGTACATGTAATAATGACATCATATATAGATAAAAGGCAAAACAACTACCTATTGTACTCAATTCTAAATTATCCTTTTTATCAATAACTGATGAAAGGATGTTGTCGTCATGATTATATATCAGAACTGCGAATTGGTCTTCATTTAACATTTTACTTTCAGGGTGAACTTTTATTATTATTATAACATCAATTATGACCAAATTCTGCCAAAACATAGTTATATCATGGCTGAGTACAATACTCATTGGGAAGAAAATTCTTGATTGATTTTTTTTAATAAACACAAACACTAATCATTTAATGTTTTGTGCATCTGCAAATCAATCAAAACTTTGTTGAATCATGAATATGTAATCTTGAAATATTTATCCCCCTTGGGTTTTATATGTACATAATCATGGCCGACTTCCTGACTTCTTCCATCAGTGCTTCGATCTCCTCGACTGTCCGAGGCACGTGCGTAAACATCTCCCGAGCATCTTCTGTGACTGCGATGTTGTCCTCGATTCGAACCTACACAAACATGTCTTCTTAATCAAAGAATAGAGGACTTATTCACAACTCTTGAAACATTTCATATATTGTATAAACAAGGCGCTACCGCCAAATAGATACAAGATGCGATATCTTGAATGTCTAAGGATGTTGTGATTATGAACACTGATGCATGAACATTGGAAAATTAAACAGAAGGAGGAGTACCATCTGAAAGAACAAAAAAATACTTTGTGTTTCATTAACTTAAATAATTAAATCTGCTTTATAAACTATGAATGTCTTGACTGTCTATTGAGATATCACCTATGCTTAAGAATTCCATATAATACTGTGATCAATCGAATAAATGGTTATCAGCTCAAATAGGTTGTACATGGTTCATGATTCACTGTCATGCTGAATTTAAAGGAGAGATAGAGCTTATATAATGATTAATGTCTATCTGGTAAAAAGTTCTTTGCTAATTTTTGCACTAGGGCTGGGACGAGTCTAAATTACCTACCGGCCTACCCGACCACCTATTACCTGACCCGACCAAGATACCCGTGAAAACAGTATTGTTAATTACACGCCTTGGGAAGTTATTCCCTTTGTTTTATTTGAAGGTTATATGCCATAACCACCATGTGCGCAGGTTGGTTATCTCATAACTACCATGGTCGGTTATGAGTGAGGACATGAGTTGGGGTTTAACGTGTTTTTTTCTAACAACATTTCAGTTATTAAACGACTAGGTCGGTTATGAGATGTTCAATGTCTACAAACAAATGGTCTTGTAAAATTTTGAATTTTCATCAAGCTAGAAATATAAGATCATTTGGGCGTCAGTCAGATTAGATCCCGGGACCTCTCGGTTGTCAAACAGCACCTCTCCCACTTGAGCTAACGAGGATCCATGTCAGATGAGGTGCTTTTTGTTGTGTCATGTATACACTGATTTCCCCCTGTATATGTATATAGGTAATACGTTTTGTATATTTCTGATGTAAAGAATTAGTTATTAGCTTTAAAATCCAAAGCAGGCGTGTATTGCAAACATTCTATGGGACTCGTTCTGTCAGAAAACATAAAGCAACAAATTGTGAAAATATAACGTTTATTAATGCAATATATATAAATCATTTAATTTCAAAGTATTTTACGAATGTTCCGCGGAAGTGTAAGCCACATAATGACCCGATTGCCTCGCGTTATGGCAATAAACTCGGCTCGGGCTACGCCCTCGCGGGTTTATTTGCCATAACCGCTCGGCACCGGGTCATTATTTACTACTTATTCATCAGGCCAGAAAATTGTTTTCCCTAAGGCTCAATTTGGCTTTAAAGGAATATGAAAATGGTCGAAATGAAATGATTTAGATAAAAAACATATGGCAACTCGCAAGCAATGTCATAACAATACACGTATATGCCTTCAATTGTGTTTTGCTTGTACGTTGTCTAACGCCGCTAATGGCTGAAATATTGTCAAAGCGGCATTAAACAATAACACACTCACTCACTACGTTGTCGGAAAGGCAGAAGTTTGCAGCAAATTGTTTGTTAGTTATTCCAATTATGAATCGGATATAATTTATTCACAGATACATTATTTCTCATTGTAATTATACTTCACAAGCAATACCAATTTGACATGGAAAGTTGTTAGCGAGAGTTGCTTAAATCGACTAAATTTTTTTCAAATGTTTCTTGACAACAAACGTCATGTCATAAGTCACAAAATCATACGTCAAGGTCAATTTCATCATAGATAATTTTTTTGGTTAAAAAAATCAAAATACTTCCAAGCAAAAGGTCGCGACATAATTAAGTTTCGCTTGTGAGAGTGTCTAAGATGGTTTTATTTGCAGCAAAATGCAATAGGGCTGAACTAGAGGAGTGCACGCTTAGAAAGGTTATAATAATTATTTAATTGATTTACATGTGACCTCATTTTACATAAAAAAAGCTATTCCTGCCAGACTTATGAGAGACATTGAAATATATTCACAGATAATTTTTAAAAACACTTTGTTATTACACTACTGGGGTAAACAAGCTGTACAGTTGTATATGAACGGCTCGGGGATTAGTAGACAACCAACAAAATGTTGCTCTTGAGAAAATCGCATTTTATATTTTCGACATCAACCAAAACTCCCTCAATGCAAGCATTTCAATATTGGATTGACTTTCAGGTCAAATGAGACTATATTTATGCTATTAAAAAGATTGAAGCGGTTTCCTTAGCAACAAATTACAATTTAGAGTATTTGAAAATGATAGTCCCGAATAATTATGTGGTTTTGTCACACTTTGTTGAAATGAGTTTGTCACATTTTTGTTGAAATGATGTCATTCGTAGATTTGTCAACCCACAACAGGTCTTTGTTTATTCATCAAAATTAATGAAAAAAACATTTTAAGAAGAAATAGAACTTAAATTCACATTCACAAAAATGATAACATTTCAATAAACATACGTCAACGAACACAATAATTATGTTCGCTTCATCAGCAGAGTAAGACTTCCTTTTTGAAAATCATAATTTTTGTCAACATCTTGTTTTGTTGTTTTTGTTAAAGAACACTCAGAATAACACATTGTTCAAGTGACCAGGTAACATAGAGAACATCATCCTTCAAATCTATTTAAAACGTGAGAACAGTAACATTGAACAATAACACTAGATTTCTTGAACTTACAAGCAGTGTGAACTTAATGTAATAACATACAATGAAAAACCTTAAACGGGAAATACTTGAACATTCACTAACAAGGTAACCTATTGAATTTTAAAAAATTTAATAAGCATTCAGAAACAGTTTCATTACTAACAGTTTGCCTAACACAGAAGCCTGTCTGCACATAGAGTTCCTAAGCATACAAAGTTATTCAATTGATCCACTGTCAGAGTCGATTCTTCTTATCAGGCAGTCTTGAGACTAGAGTAGAAGTCACGGTAACAGGTGGAATGTAGGTAAGAAAAGACTTGACATCTTCAACTTTCAGTTGATCCAGAGCTCGAGGACTGCTGTATTTGAGTGGAAGCCTAATAGTGGCAATTGCTGTCTTAGGTCTGCCACGTTTGTTCACTGTGACATTATCCTAAACATCTGTATTGAAGGATGAACTGATTTCAACCAGTCCAAATTCTTCACCTGAACGAATTCGGAATCTGACGCCACTTTTAAAGTCGACTGGATTACCATCTACAGTTTTGGTCCTCACTGTGAAGAATTCCTTCAATGCACTTAGTTTGAAGAAGTCCTCCTTTCTCATTTCTGATACCCGGAGATTCTCTGATGATTGGGCAATGATCTGTCTCCAATGTTCAGGTGAAGAGACATACTGAACCCTGTGGCGTACATAATTCTCAATGTTTGCAAAATCTGTGTCGGAGGGTAGCATGCTGTGGCCACTCAGGGGGAAATGGTGCTCAACTTTATCAAATCTGCCACATGCTATGAGGTACAACCAAAGGAACTGGATGTTCCAGGTTTTATTCTGTCCCGCACAGTTATCAGATATAGCCACAAGTGTGTCACCTCGGATATTGTTGTCTTCAATGTGTTTCTTCATACAACTACCGATCTCCTCTGGTCCACGACCAGCCACACTCTCACCCAAACATAGCAGAATCCCTTGTTAGATAGGCAGTCATGAATGTTCAGATTATATGTCCAAATCTTGCGCTTATAAAAGGCTGGTCCAGTTGACAGTTTTGGTGTTGGTAGGGTTTGCTGAAGATCAAATGTTATCACATGCCTTCTATTACCATCTAAATCTTTTGCTTGCTTTGCCTGAACTTTAATATTCTCCTGACCGGCTTCTGCTTTCCTGTGATGAAGCTCCTTTTGCTTATCAAGGGCTGAAACTCGAGCATCATCTTGATCTGTTTTGGCTTGTATGATGTTTATATTAAATTCATCACATGTTTTGCAGGTGTCGCTCTTATGAGATTTGAAGCCAATGTCGAAATCTGCAACATTAATCCGCAGATATTTGTCGCTGGAAACACTGGAAACATGTTTAATCCATTTTTGATACAATACACATATTTATAATTCTGGAAACATGCCTCGATTGTGTACTCAAGGCTTATGTAAGTTTTGTTTTAATTAGATTTTCTGGTGTAATGGCTTGTGTAAGTCGGAAGGCTCCGTATGTGTTGTCTAACTTGCTCCACTTAGTCAGGTGTATAAGCATTTGGCCAATTGTTATTTTTCCACGTTCATCAATAACAGGAGAAAGATGGCCATCTCTAATTGATTTGACAATCCTATCCAGTCTGCCATTGTTATGCTGAAGACCGTGCATGGACATGAACGCTTGCTTACAAACTTTCACTCGGCTATCACTGCTCTGGACTGTATAAACTACACGCTTTACACGTTCTTTTGGAGCTGCATACCTCCGCTTAACTTGAGTAACCTCGCAACATCCAAACAAATAAGAATTTTGTTTGTCTCTACTAGCCAAGCTCCAGAAGCCATTAAATATCTGCTTTACATTTTCTTTCCAAGTTCATCAAAACACTTTAAGGTACATTTACATTCTGGACCAATTTGTTTAAGTTCAACAGTCATTCCTGCCCAAGACATGTGGCTCTGGCCTTTATCCCTTTTCTGCTTGTTCACATCTCTGACACTTTTATTTCTTTTACGTTTCCTTGATGTCTTCTGTTGATTAGCTTCCCAAGTAACCTACAAATCCAGAATGTTGAAGACAGTGATATTGCAATCAATGTTTTTGTAATCCAAATATCAAAGGTATCTTTCGAACATCCTTCCACATCCAATGTCCAGGACAAATTGTAATTGGGAAAGTGTAAAGGTAATGCCTGCTGCATCAAAATGTAGAAGACCAGAAGGGAAGACGTGGCACAGATCCTCTGACTTTGCTTCAGTAAAACTGACATAAAGGAAGTCAAGATTTTGGCAATATTTTAAGTGAACAAATTCACTGCTGGCAAGATGTTTACAATCACTTGCATTCAATAGTTTCCAATCAGGCATAATGAAAAGAAATCCCACCGATCTGAGTGGAACACTTGTCAAATCAAGAGTGTGTAAGTGTGTTGACTTCCAAAGCTTAGAGCTTCGAATATCACTGACCAATGATTCAGAGGACATGAATCGTGATTGGGGTTCATGACAAACAGCTAAGAGATAGTCTCTTACGTGAAATCGGGCTTACATTGGATAAATTTATACAACTCTGTAGGGCAACTGAACTTTCAAAAAAAAATTTGAGAGCAATAGATGAAGCGCAAACAGTTCATGCAATTCATTCTACTCGCCTTGGGAAATTCAAGTGTTCTTCTCACAAACCTTAATCAGTCTCTCACAACGTGGTATCAATACAAGCTGACATGATCACTTGCAAATTCTGTGGTTTAGAACGTGAAAAAAACAGAAACATGTGTCCTGCTTTTGTGAAAGTTTGTTCATGCTGAAAAGAAAAATTCACACAGCATCATTGTGTCAAGTACAAAGTAAACCTCATGATAAAGGTTAACACCACAAACACCATAAGATAATGCCATTGAGGAGTCAGATGGCGACATTGATGACAACTATGTTTTGATAAACTCTCTCACTCTTGATGATTCTGACATTGTGCGTTGCTCTGTTAGAGAAGAGCCATGTATGCCAATCAGTTGTTCATAACTCTGAACATATATGATAAACCTGTCAGTTTTCAGATTGATACAGGTGCATCATGCAACATAATACCTCAAGCTCTCCTACCCGATTCAGTAATGATGGACACGAGTAACCTTACACTGAGGATTTATGACAAGTCTCCTATAGAAACTGTAGGTAAATATTTTCTGAAAATTGTCAACCCCACTGACAAAATGAAGTACAAAGTGAACTTCATTGTAGTTGAAGATGCAAAAGCAAACCCCATCATTGACTGTCGAGCTTCTCAAAAGTTGAATCTCATCTCTGTGAATTATGATAACGTTACGAAGCTTACAAGTCAACCCACTCACTCTCTTACTCTCAAGGCACTTAGAGAAGGATGTCAGGATGTGTTCTCTGGAGCTGGTCTTCTAGAAGGGAATTACCATATCAACCTTGACCAAAGTGTGAAACATGTGTGTACATCTACCTCGAAAAGTGCGGCTCGCCTTGAAACTGAAACTCAAGACTGAGTTAGATAGACTGGTTGAACTCTAAGTCATCACTTACTGTAAAATCATAATATTTCGCGGTGTCTTAATTTTTGTGCTTTTCGCGCAAAGCCATAATGCGCGAATACTAAAACATCGCGAAATATTATGGTTATGAACGTAAAGAAAACCAATATCAGACAAATAATTTGGTTGACACATTTTATTAATCACAGGAATGTTTGGTTTGTTCATTGATGACGAGTCACTAATTAGAGCTCTCACAAGCGTGCAAACACAATCATCACAATAATCCGGCCTGGCGGAATCCACTCTTGATCGCCAATATGCGTGTCCTGATGTTTTGATTGCGGTACGCTTGAGCTTCGATTCGGTGCGGTACAGGACCCTCGCTTCAAATATATTTTCGGTTTGGTATGATATTTCTTTGAACAAGATCTCGAGAAGTCACATCATTCAAACACTATTGTTTGGAGTTAAAGATCAAACTAAATCGTTCCGAATGTTTACTTCCGGGAAAACTTGGCGACAGGCATCATTACCACTTCAAAACTTGATGACGTTTAATGACAATAAATAGATAAAATTTTGATCATTGACTTTTTGAATAAACATTATTGTTTTTATTGTTAATCACTACTTGTTTCAGTGTAATCTTTGCTGCACGGTGCATGTAGTTTTGCTCACCAAATTTTTGCTATTGCTTAGTCGATATGCGCGAAAATTAAACCCTGCGAATCAGTCATTTTTTTTTTTGCGCGAAAATAACACCCCGCGAAAATAAATGATTTTACAGTAGATAGTTGACTCTCAAAAATGTGGAATGGTGCTGGGAAGATATACACGACATGGCAGCAGAAAGTGTGAAACACTCAGAGATTGGGAAAGACACCTTTGTAAATGGGCAATTTTTAGGGCTTTGAGTAATTTTTAGAAATTTGAATGGATCATTCCCCTAGCAGCAATGGTAAAGTTCTAATTTGAATGGGCCATTTTTTCATCCAATGTGCAAAAAAAGCCCATGGCCCCTACCTTTCCCAAACCCTGAACACTTGGTTTGCAATCGCCCTGTGCTCAAGTTCTTCGACAGCAGTGAACCTGTTACACTTCAGTGCAATGCGTCAATGACTGGACTGGGTGCTGCACTCCTAGAGAATGCTCATCGCAGTAGTCTTTGGGATGGAAAAGTTTCATCAGTACAGGTATAACCGATCTGTGACTGTCCAGTCCGACCACAAACCACTAGAGATCATTGTAATCAAACCATCACACAAGGCTCCAAAACGACTTCATCAAATGTTGTTGTGGCTGCAACGGTATGAAATATCCCTAAAATACAAACCAGGAAAAGAAATGTTAACTTAGCTCCTTTTGCTGGCAGTTTGCCAAAAGAAGAGGCTGAATCCATCAACATGTTGGAGTATGTTCAAGTGAGTCAGCAGAACTCACCATCATAGATGGCCTGATCTTTGGAGGATGCAGAGCTGTCATCCCAAAAGGACTTCGGGAAGACATGCTTTCTAAAATCCACATGTCACACATAGGCACAGAAGGAATGAATGAAGCAGTGAAAGACTATGTATCAGAGTGTGACATATGTCGCTCTAACGACACTCAACAAAGGAGACGTTCCTGCTCGTCTGTCGGCTCGATGGACTGGGTGATTGACGACAGTGTAAAGGTCCTCCCGTATTCATCAGCGCCTTAGTTCTTGCACAGGAAGTCTGGTGCCAGCCCCAAAGTCGCCGAACCCCCATCTCTCACTTCAAATCTGAGCAAATCAGCTTGCAGAGGATGCAGTTCTGATATTCTGGCCGCTGACCCCATTGCTACCAAAAAGCTCGTCTTAATGGTAAGACGCAGGATCGTCATGTCCGTCAGCAGCTCATAGTGCTCAGATTTGAGGTGATTCGTCACCACCGACAGATCCCATTCTGGTGCTCTTTATTTGTGGCGGCCATCCACGTTCCTGTATGTCATAATGGAGATGTCCATACCGCAATCCTTCTTGCGAAGGACAGACATTATGGCTGCGTGGTTCGTGTTGATGAAGGAGGCCTTAAGCCCCCTGGCTGTGCGCAGATAGATGAGATACTCAGGGACCTGAGGTACCGTTACTGCTCGCACATCGAATCCTTTCCCCTCGCAAAATGCCATAAAGGAAGCCCATTGAAAATCGTACAGTTTACTGATGGATGACGGCTGTGAGGTCGCCAATGCTCCCGAAAACCCTGCGCTCTTCAACCCGTCCTGGAGACAACCCAAGCGGGCAGATGAAGAACCGCAGGTTTTCGTGCACTGACAAGGTCCCACCTGAGAGGCATAGGGCATAGGGCATAGGTTCCTGAGCCCGGAGCCGTTGTAGAGGTACATACGAAGGCCTCGCTGGCCATTTCGGACCATGAGTAATCGCAAGAGCTTGGTCTCCTGGATTTTGGCCACCACCTGTGTCTGTGTCAGGATGGCAGGAACTGGCAGGAACTGGTGGCCCGTCCCAGTCTGACACTGCTGCCACAGGTAGGCGTTGGGGCTCCCAGAAGTCAGCACTTCTTGGGAGTGTCTCCGTATTTGTCCCCTCCCCCGCGTTGGGACTTCTTTGGCTAGCTCTTGGAAGAGGGGCCTGCAGGGGAGCCCGATACCTGGGTCAATCTCCTGGTCGCCCTAGAGCGCTGCTACAACTCGCTCTTCCATTAGGAAGAGTGATAGTGCTTGTGTTGGTCTCTAGTGAGATCACCGGTTATCCTCTGGGCATGTATTCCTGCTCAGCCAGCAGACCACAGAAGGGTCGTAACTTGCTGATTTGCGCGAGCCGAAGCAGCCACAGAAGCTCGCGTAAGGAGACACTGAGTCGAATGGAATCAAATCGATTATGGACAAACAAGGGGAAAGCGGCTGGCGCGCCTCGACCACAAGTAAGTAATTGCCTGAAGAGTCAGGTGAAAAGTCCCAGTCAGACAAGGGGAGAGCGCTTGGAGCGCCTCGACCACAAGTCAAAAAGTTTGAGGTTGCGCATCAACGACCCACCAACCAGCACCTGAAGTGTCAGGTGCAAGTACCAAGCCAGGCAAGAGGGGAAATCGCCTGGAGTGCCTCGACCGCTAACCAATCAGCGCCTGAGGCGTCAGGTACAAGTTCCAACCCAGGCACGAGTAGAGAGCGGCTGGTGCGCCTCGCCTCCTGTCCCGAGACTCCTGAAGCAACAGGAGCGTAGTCCATGCACCGCTAGTCAGTCCCGTCACCACGCAGCCGGTTCAGAGGGAAGCTCCCCTCAGTCAAAGGGCCACAGAGTATGTTGTTGGAGTCTAATATGCCAAACTTCATAAATGGTGTTATTTTATTGAGAAGTCATTGTTGTTTCCAAAACTTAGCATCTTAGTGTTTATCAATTCAATATAGTGACAATAAACAGGTTTAAGTCTCGATTTGTGATCGAAAACTGGACAATGAGGCTCGTCAATGACGCAAACGAAATTTGGGAAACTTATTTACAGCAGACACAAATGT
This sequence comes from Phorcus lineatus, assembly GCA_921293015.1. Taxonomy (NCBI): domain Eukaryota; kingdom Metazoa; phylum Mollusca; class Gastropoda; order Trochida; family Trochidae; genus Phorcus; species Phorcus lineatus. Next base: position 17,260,596 of record OV121090.1, on the reverse strand, counting down.
AAAAATGGATTGGTAGTATTGATTAAGACCTTTAACTGATATAAATGTAAAATGTACTCAGACTTTCGACGTCCTAACATTTATATGGCCGTTTTTCATTTATCATCGAAAACGCAAAAACAGCACAATTTGCAATCTAGTTAAAACTAGATGTATTGATCCGTCAATACATCTAGAGAATTACTGATTGAGGTCATGTTCAGCTGACCTTTGACTAATTTTGAACCGACCAATAAAATGAAGGCAGGAAGACAGCTTCCAACCAATCAAAGACGGGTTTCCTTAGCATCTCGGTCAATGTCACATGCTGACGTTTACCCTACGTTTGTCTATATTTATCTTTAAAAACTTATTTTGTCATTGTTTAAACTAATTTGTTGATTTACTTTTGCACAAATGACCAAATAAACTACCCAAAAATATCCCGTCAATATTATCTGCACAGAATTTATGCAGTCATCATATTTTCATTACGAAACATCGGTAACATTCGGATTTTGTAATCGAGGTGCTTTAGAACGGCGAAACAATCGCATTGACCCGCGATTCGAAGAGCTGGACCAGCTCTCTTTTGATTGGCTGATGTTCGCGCCTGCTCGACACGGAATAGGCCTGTATTTCTCTAGATGTATTGACGGATCAATACATCTAGTTTTAACTAGATTGCACAATTTGGGAATTTAGGTGATAAAGGTGTGAGTTAGGAAGGCGATTTGAATTCAACTGTCGCACGAACTGAACAAGCGCCTTAAGTAGGCGCCCAACACCACCCGCGAAGCGCCTGCAGACAACCAAAGAGAGAGCGATTGAAAGACCGTCCTGCCAGTGCAGAAAATGCACGAGCGCAATCGACAAGCCCGTGCACAACCTGGGCTTGGTTGAAACAGCCGACTGTTTCAAACAGAATACCTTCCGAATACAAAGTATTCAACCCTGAGGATTAAATACCACGTAGGAGAGGTAGACAGACGAAATAGAAAGAGAAATGAGAGAAAAAGTCAAGAATTCCTTTAATATGCTATGTAGCTATCGCAATCGGGAAGCGAGACAAAACCACGTCTGATCACCACCGACTCAAAATCTAATAGATTTTATTCACGCGGCGGCCATGTTGAAACGAAAGCGAGGCTAGGAACGCCGGTTTGGCGGCAGTAGTGGCTAACGTGGAATGAACGAAGAGTCTGCGCAGTTTTTCTACTTTACTCCAAATTATGCTGATAATCTGTTTTGATTCGTGTGTAAACATTAAGATATACAAAATTCATACTTTAATATATGAACTTAAGCATGTATTCATGACTAATTTATTTAGCTAAAAGCAGCTGGTAACCGTGACGTCACTGATTAGGATTAAAGATAATTGGAGCTTTGTGAATATGTCGCATATATCATATATCATTGTATATCCTGATTAGTAGATAAGTAGATCATAATTATTAAAAAATTACCAGCCTAGCCTTCTCTTTTGCCTAATGACTACATCTGCTTCCTTTTTTAACCCCCTTTTTAGGTAGATTTCTAGCTTATTTTAGGGAAACCAAAGGGTTACGTTTAGGACTGTCAATTTTCGCTCAGGAGACGCATACATATCTACGTAAATAACACATCTCAAATTAAAATATTTCTGATATGTTTAGAATGAATTTAAAAAATCATATTCTTTTGAGTGAACTTCGAAATTAAGGAGTAATATCAAACTCATATTTTATTTAACAGCTTGGGAATAATGTTAGCGTAATGAAAACGATAACTGTGTTTGTTTCCGAGGTAACATCATTGAAAAACATCTAATTATAAAGTTTTACGTTTTACTCCATTACTCTTGCATGATAGGTATGTAAAATTATGCAGATGTTTAATTCTATTAACATTGTTATATTGAACACAACTTGAGTGAATCAAGCAAAGAGATTGGGTGAATCAAACAGTTTTACAATTTCAAAAAAAATAATCTGTGAGTGATTATGAAAATTATTTTTGCAATCTACGATTGAAAAAAAATCATATCGGTAAAATCTACTGGGCTTGTTTAAACATTCGTTCAATTATTTCCAGCCACTAAAAGTCTTGGAATGATTACAATCGTTTGTTCCAAAATGTTAACGTTCCTTTTTAATTATTCATATAAGTAATATGATTTTATTTTAAGGCGATATAGCGATAGTTTGTAAAATTTGAATAAACCTTGTGGGGGAGGTAGATTTAACTGTTAAAAGAAAGAATAGCTCTGAAATCTCATATTTTAAATTCTTATAATTATTTAGACTTTCATGGTTTGATAAAATGTTTAAATGTTTCTCGGGCATCGGCACATCACTTATCTATATGCATGTATTACCTTTTGTATCGCAACTATAGAAAACAAAATACCGCATCGTTACTGCTTATCTAGATCATTTTTTTCTCAACCAAAAGATTAAGTTAAGAACGACGATTATGATGTAGTGAATGCTGAACTTACAATTTTATATCCGATGAGAGAATAAATATAAATAAATATATTTTAAAAAGTATATACCTGTAATTGAAACGCCACGATTTCAGAAGCTTGAAAATTAAATGAATTGTCCCGCGTCATTATTTTTTCAAAAGGAAATTTTAATAAAGTATCACGGCCTCGCACTTTCCGAGAAGTATCTCATTATTTGTAATGAATTACAAAAATATTAATATCGAGATTTTGAAAATTATAAATACAAAGGCCAGGAGATCAGACGGTAAGATTTACTGTCAGTAATGGAGTTAGGTAAATAAAGCTATCCGAACCGTACGTAGTTTATGGGCCTACTTCAATCGTTATGTTAGGTTAATATTCAAACAATTTTGCTAATGTAGATTGAAATCGAATAACTTAAATTTGACAGTTGAGTTTGCTGATAATTATTCAGAAATATTATTTTATTTAGAAATATCTTTAAATTCAGTTACACAAGACCACGATATGACATTCCTTACAGTTGTAGGATACGGTAACCTGATGTCACAATTATCTATTTTCTTTATTGAAAAAAGATTAAACACTTGAAATACTTTGATTTTATGATCGACTGCTTCTTGAGCTTAAATTTGGGAAACTAAATTGTGACTAGTCCATGTGTAATCACATCGGAATCGTTGGTGCACTGAGGCAGTGCTGTAGAAAATAACGTTGCGCCGCTATGTCGATAGCTTTGTTTGCGTTCCTAGCCTCATTCTCGTTATCAAAATGGCGTCGCGTGAATAAGGTCTATTGGATGACAGGTCACGCCACCTGGTGGACTAGTGACGGCGGATAACTCTGTTCTGGGTAATGATGTTTTCATTACATCAGTGGGAATGAGTCAATTTCATGTTATATGGCAAACAGGCTAAGGTCACTTATCGGAGGTTAGTAACTAAATTAAGGTAATTTGGGCACTTAATATTCATATCAAGAGCAAGTGATGAACAGCTTATAGAAATGCAGATATTTCATAATTTTCTAGGAAGCGAATTTTAATGTTCATGTCCTCAGTTATTGATCGACTTGGGAAGTTTCTAGATGTAAAGATGCAAACTTCCTTACGTGGTCTGGAAATTCAACTGCTTTGAATCAGAAGGAATGCCTGCAGAACACTATTGGTAGATATTTGCATAAAGTCAGAAGATGAGAGAAAAACTCAGAAAGCTCCTCCGAAGATAATGTTAAAATTAGTTATACATACCCTGCTGTCTTTATCGCGATGACAGGCAATGCATCTGAGGATGAATAATAATTCGACAGTGATAATCAAAAGCACAGGTTAACCTTATTTGTCCCTAGTGTGGCACAAATCATTAAATGAAAGCGATGTCTAACGTTTGTGTTGATTGCGTTCTGACCGTGTTAGAATCGTGATCTTTCGTGTATTATATGATTGTACACAGCCTCGTCCCCAGGTCTGATCGTCTAATTTTATTTGATAAAGGCTCCATTCGAGGAGAGACGTAACAGCACTGTGAGGAGTTTGGATTGTACAGGCATCGTGTACCTCACGCGCTGAAACCGTGTTAACGTAACAAAGCGTAAAAAACACAATACGATACCATTACGATCTATTCGCAATGTCACCGTAGTGCGAACGTGAGTAGTGTGAGTTGGTCTTGAGTTGTAACGCTGCAGCCGAGTTGGCGATAAACAATTTATCAGGACTTCCATGCGTTACAATAAATTATAAAATACAAGTCCAAGGGAAAGTATAAAAATATACTCGTCTGAAAAGTTGAGTAGGTATAGCAACTAAACTATGGAATAATGACACTCAAAATAGTTTGAATATTTAATGAAACCCTAGTAAGAGTGGTGATACAGAGAAACTACATGATGCAAACTCTCGCGTAGACATATAGATACGGGTAAGTATCAGTTATATCACAGAAATCAAAATTTCACTGCATAAAACTTCGTAGATGTGACAGCGGTGTCTTCATCATTTAGTTCTAAAAATAGGCCAAGTTTAAAGGTCGAGATCTCGTTAACGAGAGCGAGAGTAAATTGCCCTTCAACCCTTCTTCATCAGGGTGCGCTCTCGTATATTATCTGTTGTAAATCTTGATGTGGCCCAAACAGCCTTTACTAGGGGTTAGCGACAATTCTACCAAGAGAAGAGAAGGCGCAAATCCCACGCATAATCTGGCCAGCACGAGCCACGATGTGCTTGACAATTGATGCCACTACAAGTGAGACACGTAGAGTAAATGCTCGTATAGAAAAAGTAAACTCTACTAGCAGCTCTGAAAAGAGCGATAGCTCAGACTTTAAAGTAAAAGTTAACATAGTACTGACTCTGATTCAGCCATAGAACCGTCTCAAAAGAGGTCACGGCCGTCAACCACGTGCAATAACGGTAAGTCACGTCGAGTTACTTTCGAAGACGATGGTGTTGAGGATGATGGATATGTCCCCTTCTCTATTACACAAAACATGTCTTCTACATGGTCATTGTCCCAAAACCTGTCTAGTCATTGAAAGACACAGTTCTCTACTTTTATGAAAGACAATGTTCTAAATGATAACATTCTTGAAGAGAACCCTTTACCAGGCGAAGAATGCCTTGATACACCTAAACTTGACAGTTTTCTTGAAGACTTTTTTTTAGGGTAAAAGCTCTTTTGAAAAAAAACCTGACTTCTCACTTCAGTTCATTCAAAGACATCTTCAAAATGTCATGGGCTCATTGTCTAAGTAATGGCGGAACCTGGAGAAAATTAGATGTGGGGTTACTCCCCCTGATATATGAACATATATATGACAAATGAACTTTAAGACACAAAAGAGAAATCAGTTTGTCTTTTAGATCAGGCGAATCTGTCCATGAATTTTCACGGGCGCCAATAAAAAAGCAAAACGGCTTTTGTACAAACATGAAGAGACCTTCCTTCAGCCCTATGGTAAGTTTTTTTTGTGACAATTTTTATAGCACTCTTCTCACTGAGATGAAACGTAAAAAGAAAGCAAAAGAAATCACGAGCGAACACTATAAGTCCTCCACAAAGACCTTTCAGGGGATACCCTCAGGTAGGTCAGGACGACCTGGGGGTGTTTTCCTGTCCGTGCCTCCTTCAGACGCAAAGACCATAGAGGAAGAGGAGGGTATCCAAGACCATCCAGGTTTGTGTCAGTCAGTTTTGAAAAGAAAGGTGCTGATTCTTCTGGTCGTGCCACAGTCAGATTCCATTTTTCAGAAATAGCAAGTTTCAATCTAGAAAACATAACTCTTCCAAATTCTCTACACGGGGGAAGGATAGCTCATTTTCTTGTAAATTGGAACGACTATACGTGCAAACCTGAAGGATGCGTATTTCAGTGTCCCGATAGCACAGCATCAAAGAGATTTCTCGGGTTTCAATGGAAGGGGAATTTGTTTCAGTTTCGGTGCCTTCCATTCGGTCTAGCACCAGCCCCACGTGCAGTTACAAAGCTAATGAAACCTGTGATCAGTCTTGTTCAGAGAGCAGGTGTGCGTATGATAATATACCTGGACGACATGATTCTTTTTGCTCCCACTCCAGAGTCTGATCCGTTGTCAGGAGAGTCTTCTATACCTTCTGAGTCATCTAGGTTTTATCATAAACGTGGAGAAGTCTGTATTGCCTCCCTGTCAGAATCTCAACTTTTTGGGCTTCGAGATCAATTCAGTGGTTCTCACTGTGACCCTGCCTCAACACAAAGTGACAGATATCATCAAGAGATGTCAACAGGTACTGAACTGTCCTACAGTCAAAATTTGAACACTTGCTACTCTGCTAGGGAAGCTGCCTGCTTCAATGAGAGTAATTATTCCAACACAGCTTCATTGCAGGTACCTTCAAATCCAAATGTCTCGAGAACTGTTGACTCATCAGAGTAACAATAAAAAGATAAATCTCTCACGCACATGTAATTAGGAGATTCAGTGTTTGGTAACGAATTTGTCTCTGTTCTATTGCAGACCCATTTCGGCAACCCATCCAGATTTGATAATGCAGACAGATGCATCGAATCTGGGATGGGGAGCGGTGTGCAATACTCTCCGCATTGGGGGTCAGTGGGGGCTGAGAGAGAGAAACATGCATATCAATGCACTGGAGATGAAGGTAATCTTATTAGCTCTTCAATCATTCTGCATAACAAAGAACAACATAACTGTCATGGTTCAGGTAGACAACAAAACAACTGTCTCCAATATCAATCGTCGGGGGGACATGCATTCGAGTGTCACTGGCAAAGGAGATTTGGGACTTCTGTCTCATCAGGAGAATAGCTCTAGAAACTCAGTACCTCCCTGGGAAGGAGAATCTAGAAGCAGATTGGGAGTCTCGCAATTTTGTGGACTCGAGCGATTTGATATTGAATCACAAAGTTTTCAAACAATTCAATCTGATATTAGGTCCCCACGTGATAGATCTGTTTGCTTCACGTCTGATTTATCAACTGAACCGCTATACGAGTTGGAAACCAGACCCCTTGGCAACATATGTAGATGCATTCCAGATTGATTGGAAGGGTCAAAATTGTTATGCTTTTTCTCCATTCTCCATGGTAGGGAGATGTCTTTGGAAGATAAGGAGTTAGGGGGCGGAATTAACCCTGGTAGCTCCTGTTTGGCAGAATCAGGTCTGGTACCCAATACTATTGAAGATGTTGGTAATAAGACCGATTCTACTTCCATCAACAGACAACCTCCTACAAAGTCCACAAGGTCAACACGTCCCTTAGCGATCTCGAAGGTTTCACATCAGGAGACATTTCAGAAAAAACAGCAGAGCTACTGTCACACCAGTGGAGACCAGGTACCCAGGGGGCTTACAATGCCTCCTGGAAGAGGTGGTCTAGCTGGTGTATTGAACAACAGAGCAATCCCTTTTTAGCCTCTTAGGAAACTCACTGTACCTAAGGTGATGCTGGTAACGATCGTTACCAACATCCCAATATGGCGGAAGGTAAGATCGCTTCGCGAGTATTTCACACGAAAGTACAGTTTTCTATGTGTTTATGATCGAACTCTTTAGGTATAAATACAGACTTTGATGGTGATAAAAGATTTGATGCACTGAATTTTCATATCGACATCTATTTCTCGAGCAATATGAAATTCTGTCCTAGAATATCTCACTTGCATGTATGAGAATGGCTCTGAGAACAGGACAGTAATTTCAGCATTTCATCCTCCTTTAAATGGGTACCCGGTAGGACTAAACCTACAAAGGTTTCAAAAACAAGCTAACTCAGAAAAATCTAATCTCTGTATGCTTGAGGGTTTATCTCGACCGTAAAGCAGTATGGGGGAAAGATGGAGAAAGAGATCTCTTGCTCAGTAATGTAAAACCTCACAAACCAGTGACCAGAGCAACCGTAGCGAGGTGGGTAACTAATGTTATGAAAGATGCAGGGATGTTACAGTGTAACCAGAGAGGCACATTCTGTGAGAGGGGTTCTACTTCAAAAGCTTACACTAAAGGTGCATCCTTGACAGAAATTTGGGATCTTGGTAATTTGTCCAGAACTTTTATTTTCAAGCAGTTCTATCTTAGGGAAACTCAGACTTTGGGTATTCCTTCAAAAATCTTGCATAAGTAAGGCTTTAAAAGCACCGCTATCACATCTACGAAGTTTTATGCAGTGAAATGTTAATTTCAGAAGCACATGTAATGTGTGAACTGAAATTAGAATTTCATTAATAAAACGAAGAAGATGTGAGAGCCCCACCCATTGCTTGACCCACCCAAGTAGAGTACTTTGTTTGGCTGATAAACAGTACTGTATATTTTGCAGAGGAAACGAAAAGTCTTATGCAGGGATCCTGAAGAAGACTGCCTGAGCAGATGACCCTGGATGACCTTCCAGACATGATGACCTGGGGGTGACCTTACAGACAGTTCGGTTCAGGGGTAGGCTTACCAGGAAGGATGGCCTGCCCAGTTTTGACAACGTTCCAGGAATTACCGTGGACGAGATTTTTTGTTGTTGACATTATGGCTTTACCAGATCCAGGAGATTATCTGGACTGTAATTCCGAACGTGTTTTTCCTATCCGGTTAAACTTTTCCTTGTAATCGATGAACTCGTTTGTTATCCCGTTTCGCATTTATTTGTGAACACTGCATTTGATGCAGATTTCGAGTTTAATCATGATTAAACTTCAATAGAAATTTTCTCTTCTTGTTTTTTGCACTTCGGCATAATGAAAAAGGGTTTATGGGTAATTTACTCTCGCTCTCGTTAACGAGATCTCGACCTTTAATCTTGGCCCATTTTTAGAACTAAATGATGAAGACACCGTTATCACAACTACTTCATTTTATTAATGGAACTTCCTACGCAAAAATACGTTACAAAAACACTAGTGGTAAGAAACAATAAATTGATACAGTGAGCACTGAAAAATTCTAATATCTATCGTTACCAGAGCAACACTAAGGAATGTACACGTTCATCTTTCCGCCACACCCCACGTGGCTGAGCCAACCAAGTCCATCCGTCAGAGATGCGTCCCTTTCCAAGGCCAATACACAACTGTTCGTATCCTGTGCCCCAAATCCACCGTCGCATGACCCGGCCAATCAGAAGCAAGTACTGCTATTCACGTGATACACAACCTCGCCTACATTGTGACCGGTCTCCACAAGCTGACTAAGTGTCGGCAGAGCTGCATATCGTTGAACTGCGCAGGGATCGTCCATACGATCTGCGTTACAAAGTAAACCCAATGATGCGCTAACGTTATATTTAGTTTCTATATAATTTCTTAAACTTGACTTTAGAATGACTACATTTCATATTTGATATTGATCTTGGAGTTTCAAGCATATATTTCAAAGATTTGTTTGAAAGGTGTCTTAGCCTAATAACTATTGTTTGTTACTGTATCCAACCGCGGAGCAGGAGGACACCTTCCTCTGGGGTATTCACCAACATCGTGCGTGTCCTCCTGCTCCGCGATTGGATACAGTATCATATGCCTCAATGCATCAATGTCCCCCGTCAGCAGACGTTGCTCCTTCAAGGCCTCCAGGATTGAGCGCTCAGCCATCTTGTGCATGACAACATAGTTCACACCGGGATGGACGGATATACCAACATGAGCCAGGGTCGGTTGTTATCCTTCCTTCCATTTAATACTTAGGTGGGGCTGGATGTCTCGAGTACAAATAAGATATTGTGCCTTGCTTATACAAGTAAAGGTAAAGATACGCGGAGGGGAAAGATACGCACTCGCACAAAACTTAACCTATTAAATCAGGATGAGTGTTAGCTTGTAATAGATTGATGTGTTTGCATCTTTTGACAATTTGGAAGATATCATTAATTTTTTCAAAAGGTAAAAAGGTCTTGAATGTTAATTAGTCGCACAAAAGACTGACAACTTGGTAAAAACTGACAAATTCCTAGCAAACATGGCGTCATCAAACAGTTTGCCTTTTGTCAATGGAAATCTGACTTCCGGTTTCCTTATCTAAACTTCAGAAAACAGTCTTAAAATCTATCAAATTCATTATAATGGAAATTTCAGGTATGCGCAAACCTTGCCTGCGCATCTTTAGCATACACATGCCGACCTATGTGAACAGGGAGGTAGTCATTTGAAAACTTATAGTTCATTTCAAAAAGTATATTTTACATAATTATTATCAGTGGAACTCTAAACTTTAAACAATGACGTGGTTTTTATCTCATATACTGTATTTTTTATCAGAAAATTCAACATATATATCTTAGGTGCGTAGCTTTACCCGACAACACTGTAAAGATCTATCTGCACCCTGCTTGATGTCCAAGATCCAAGGATCGTACAGTTCCTGAAGTCAGACTTCACGCTAAAACACTGAACTCATTTAAGGATGTCCGTTCCACAAATTTAAAGTATTAAATTTTTTTCTAACTTGCATTTTTCGAAGGTTTAGTGTATATGCTTGAAATATCAGCCCCAAAAATGGGGGTTAGTGTGGATTTCTTCGATGTATTCCAAATTCCTGACCCCCTTTTGAAAATCAATTACAAGTCAATGATGAACAGTGGCGGATCAAAAAACCCCTCCCATATGGGGTTTTGATATTACAACAAAAGCTCGTTGTGTTTGACAGACTATTTTCTGTCGTTCTTTACTTTTTAGAATAATCATCATTATTTTCTGCATTTTGATTCACCCTTTGACGAAAAAACGGCATTTATTTTAATTATTTAAATTGATGCCATACATTTAAATTTTGAATACAAATTTTGATGCGATATTTTTTATTTCTGCTGCTTTATTTATGCATTTCAAATTCTAATGCATAAAATCATAATGTATCATAGCAAAATATTGATAAAATATCTTTATATATATCATCATACGGGGGTAGTGTCCCATGATAACGTTATGTTTTCTGTAAAATTTTAAAGTTAAATGGATAAACGGCACCTTGTCTCGTCCCGGTCCTCTCTTCTAAGGAACTGTTGGAACAAAGACCTGTCAAAGTGTGAAAACAATAGAAAGACATAGCAATGATGAAATCAAATTGTTTGTGGCGTGTGAGCAGTTACCGTCACTGTGATGTCATGCTAGTCAACTTGGTTATGTTAAATGTTAAATTTATAACAATGTCACTGTCTAGTTTTAACTCTAACAAGATGCAAACCATGAACAAAATGAAATATTTGTCAAGCTGTTTTGAAAGAGGGGATAGAGATTCCGTAGAAACTGTCTATGCTGAAAATATGGACATAATCGGACCATTGCTAAAACAACGGTCATTTGTTCGTTTTGTAAACTTCAAAGTTGATAATCTAACACGAACACATCTGCCAGATGACATTGATTCAACCTACACTGCTTTGAAGATGGAAACTGTTTGTATAACAGTATTTCTATGTTGCTGGTGGGTGACTGTTCATTGTCAACTTCATTGTGTATGCTTACTGCGTCAGAACTTTATCTCAATGTGAATGATTACATCAAACATGAACTCATCTCTTCAGTTATCAATCTGCCAAATATTTTGACCACTCATGTAGATACTCTGTTTTCATTGCTGTTAACACCAGAAGCGGCAGATGTGTTTGCTACTACCGGCGTTGATATTTGTGGCACGGAAGACATGCATTGACAGATCATGGTCTTCAATGATTCATGTCCTTCGTTTACCATCAATTCTGAATGAGTCAGTAACTTGTGTCTATCCTGAAGTAAATCTAGCAATTAGACCATTGTTTAATGCAACGCTAAAACCTTTACCCAGTCCGCAACGTCAAAAGGCTTCTATTCATGTGATGTGGTCAAGGGATGGAGATTGTTGTTCACGCCCAGGTACGTTGTTTGAACCAAACAATTTCGTCGCATTGGTTCCCATAGACAAATCAAGTCATGTCCGAAGAAATCTTCCTTGAAGCATCTAGGGAGTAATCCAGACCATGACATAGTTACTGTTTCTGTGAAAAAGAAAAGGCGAGCACAAGAACAGTCAAAATTAGAGGCATTCATTCAAAGGCATGATGACACATCCGCTAAAGAAAAAGAATCAATATCCTCGGCAATGCAAGACAGCTTGAATATGCTAAGAGTCAAAGTGACAGTGAAAATTTTCCTTCAGATCCTGAACCATTAATTGTCTTGAATCTGACATTGATCACCATCAGAGTAAACATGAGCAACCAGAAAAACCAGATGCGGGTGCTTCAGTTGATATTGGCAGTTTGGTTCTTGATGAGGCAAAAGTGTTAGCATTGAAAAATTTCAGGTTGATATCATCAAAAAGCATAAAAAAACTAAGAAATTAACTTTTCAAAAGTCATGGTTAAGTGAGTACGATTGGCTCGTGTACAGTCCCACTTTGGAGGGAGGGATTTGCAGATACTGCCTTCTGTTCCACCAAAACATCAACGTGTGAAAGGTGGCATTCAAGTCAAAACTCCGTTCAAGAGATTTTCAAAGCTGAAGGCAAAGATGGTGTTCTTTCTAGTCATGAGCAGTTTGAATATCACCGAGAAGCATTTGAGACTGCTTTTAAAGATAATATATCCCCGTTTTGTATCCGACATCAATCCCCATTTTCATAAAGACAATACATTCAAGTAGATAAAACACCAAAAAGAGTTTCCATGAGTCATTTAATTAAAAAGATATAACGGTTCAAAGTGCGTAGAAATTGGCCGCCAATTAAAAACGTCTCTAGAGTGGCCTTAACTCTCCTTCGGCGGATGTGACGTCATAGACAGGACTCGCTCCGCGTTTGTTTGTAAACAAGTATATATCAATGCAGATATGGGTCGCATTGCATTCGTTTTCATTGCGAAAGAGACATACCTTCTTCCTGCGTTGCTTCCAACTGTACTAATAATAAATCAGGAGACATTCAACTGCATGGGTTTCGCAAATTGGACAAAGTTTGTTAGTAAGAAAAGAGCGAAGTGGAGTCGCAATGATAGGTCTGTCATCTGCTCCGATCATTTAACAGAGGACTGTTATGATCTTTCCTACGATTTCAAAACGGACTTTGGACTTGCCCCACAAAGGAAAGGACTCGTCAAAAATGCCGTGCCAACAGTTAATAAACATATGATGATGACAACAGACCCAGCGAGATATGACAGTCAACCATATCGGAAGAGAAAACGGACAGAGGATGAGGAGAGGATAAGGAATTTGAGAGATAGGCTAATCCAACATTCTATTCAGGGGAAGGTGGGATAAATAATCATGAAACTTTTGGGAGTTGAGTATTATTGATGATTTTGCAGACGAATTTTGAGTTTTTATTGGCAGAAAGATTAGATTTAGTCGCATAAATTATTGTGACAGGTTTGTAGTTTGTTACATTACTAGTTTTGGGATATATGTTAATTTTTTGTTGTTGCTGATTACTCTGAGGATACATACAAAAATGTGTGCACGTCACTTAGGTTTGTATGTTGACACAACATGTTTGGTTATAACATTTATGAAAAATTAAAATTTCTTGCTACAGCGTCATTTTAGAAGCAACGAAAAGTAAAATTAAAGTCATAAAGCTGCCCCGGGGAAACATTTACCATTTCATGTAGCCTAATAGTTGATGATTTGTTACCTATTTGTTACTGATAAATATTGCAGTATGAAATAAGATATTTAGTAATACAGATATGTTTATATATTGTCATGTGTCACGTGTATCGACAAACCTAATTACCTTCATCAAGTGCCTTGTGAATTACCTGCTGAGGTAATTAAGTTTATTGCTTAATTGCCACATTGTACAGGTATGTGGCATTTCATGTAGACTGTCAGGTAATAACTTTATGAGTATATTGTCTGGTCTGAAAAAGTAGTGTTAGGTAACTTAAAACCTCTCTCTGGTAAAATACCGGTACTAAAGTACTGAAGGAAATGGAAATAATATGCTTTTCTGCTGTGCCAGCCAATAAGAATCGAGGCTGGAAAGACTTCGGCAACTGTTGAATTGACATTCAAAACATCACATGTAACCTTTGAATCTCGGGATTCGAGCTTTTCCTGAATGGACCCGAGAAAAACCGAGCTGAGATAAACGTAAAAAGATCGTTGGAATGTTGACTATCATGATGAATACGCTCATGTTTTGTCGGAAATTTAGCTATGTCTGCGACCCGAGGAAGATAGTGATTAAGATGTATTTTCGTGACAATATTTGCGTTTTTTACGTCGCTAAGACGTTTTCGTAAATTTTTTAAAGACATAATGGAGAAATTTACCAAAACAAAACTACGACACATTATTTATCAAAGTTAGGTCGACAATCATTTTGTCAAAGGGTTTCGAGAAATTCATGATCACTTCAATTTTTAAATTTCATATTAACTATTTTCTGAACGGAGGCAGGTAAATAAATGAACTGTAGAAACAGAAACATTTGCATTTGCATTTGATAAATGACACACGGCTAAATATTTAGAACTCAAAAGTGTGCAATGGTTGACGATTCTCCCAACCCCCGACCCTATACCCCCGGGGATTATCGACAGTAAAATGGATGACTCAAAGGGTGCCCCCTCTCGCGCCTTCGCTTTCACTCAAAATTCCTGGATCCGCCACTGGCGTGTATCTCAAATGTGACAATTACGTTTTCATTAAGAAAGCCGATCACACAATTCAAAATGATAGATCTCAATTGCATCAACAATGATGTTCATTTCTTATGCTATCTTTTCTTTTCTAGCTATCTATACTTTTGCAAATCATTTTTCAGAGCGTCCTTTATTTTCAACTTTCCACAATCTTTGTTGCAAACACAACCGATATGTACGCGGACCCGTGATTGGTTAGAATAATTGGAGGTGAAATGTCACGGCATAGGCCGTCTGACACGGCTGTTATGGAGCCGTGGTCAGATCAAGAAACGCAGCGAGGTACGAGCGATTAGTTCCGGACTGATTTCAATGAGATTGAGTGTTGCAACTTTGACTTGACTGGATCATAAATAAGGATCTTGTTATCCACAACAACAACTCACCAACTAGGTACGATAGTCAGCACAATTCCATGTCTGATATCGATTTAACCATCACTACCCCGGACATCGCTAGCAATACCGAGTGGCAGGTATACGATGATCCGTGGGGAAGTGATCATTTCCCCATACTTATTACCCTAAACAACTTCCTATCTCCAAATAAAGTAAATAATCAAACTTGCCCCCAAAATCCTAAATTTAACTACAACAAGGCTGATTGGAATAAATTCCAAACTTTATGTAATCAATTAGACCAATCAGACCTTGAAAATAAAGACCCCCAAATCTTTTCAAATAACTTCACCAATGCTATTATAAATGCTGCAAAACAATCAATACCTTTTACTACACCTCACCCCTACAAACCCTCAGTTCCATGGTGGAATGAGGAGATTAAAAACGTGCGTAAACAGCGTAAAGCTGCATTTAAAAAAGCAAAGCGCGACAATACACTACTCCCACAAGCTAAACAATTAAAAAACCAAGTACATACACTCATTAAAAACACCAAAAAACAACACTGGGAACGGTTCTGCGAGAGGTTAAACGGCAAGGCCAATTCTGCACAAGTGTGGACAAAACTCCAAGTCATTCGTGGCGGCAAACGCAGAAGCAAACTCCCACCAATAAATAATCTAAAAAACCCTAAAGTTAAGGCCAATGCATTGGCATCTCAATTCGCTACAGCAAGTAGCAATAACAACAACTCACCACAATTCCAACAACATAAACACACCACACCCATCATTCCCACACAACCCAACAACAACCAACCCATCAATCAACCCTTCACTATGGAAGAGCTTCATCATGTTCTAAATAATAGGAAAAAAGGAACGGCTCCCGGGCTAGACCTCACTTCCTACCAAATAAATAAGAAGCTACCCACTTCCACCACAACCACATTATTAAAACTCTATAACACCATTTGGCAATCAGGCAAACTTCCCTCCAACTGGAAGGAAGCTTTAGTTATCCCTATCCCTAAACCAAATAAACCCCCCGGGGACCCCAACTCTTATAGGCCAATCTCTCTAACTTCCAACCTTTGCAAGGTAATGGAGGGGATGGTAAAACATCGCCTTCAAAGCCACCTAAATATCCATCCCCTAAATAACGACCAGAGTGGTTTCACTCCGGGTCGATCTTCCCTAAATAATCTTGCTCGCCTCGAGCAAGACATATCAAAGTAGGCCAAATTCGCAAACAATACACTTTGGCAATCTTCCTGGATTTCTCAAAAGCTTTCGACATGGTGTGGCATAACGGCCTCATCACTAAACTCATTTCCAAAGGCCTCTCAGGCAATATAATTAACTACATCTAGGATTTCCTTCACAATAGGCAAATAACTGTCGGGGTCGAAAATCAGCAATCTGATCATTTTCTTTTGGACTCTGAACTTCTGGGCCGCATCTTCGGAGGATCCCCTCATACAACAGCTCATTAAAACCAAAACACAACACGCAACAGCTAAAAAAACACCCTTCTACAACCTATTGCAACCCGCATCCAGGCACTCATACAACAAGCAGACATCCACCACATCAACCTACCCACCCAAAACACAATACACCATCCCATACCACCACTACCTACACCTAAAATCAACATCCATCTCACCAAAATCACCAACAAGCAAAACCCACAACAAGCACAAGCCATCGCACAACAATACATACAGGACAACTGGCCCGACTGGTGCCACATGTACACCGATGGGTCCAAGGACCCCAAGGCACGCACCACAGGTCTGGGGCTGCACATGCGGCAGCCCGAGCAACACACTTACTTCCACCGGCTACCAAATGACCAATCTGTCTTTACGGCAGAGCTCATGGCCATCTTGCTAGCCCTACAACAAAATTTTACCAAGCACCACAGTAAAATACTTATACTCACAGACTCACTCAGTGGGCTGCAAGCACTCCAAAATAAATCCACCAAAATCCGTGCAGGCATCATCTCTAAAATACTACATACCATACATACACTCAACACCCAGGGCAATGCCATCAAACTCCTTTGGATACCCGCCCACGTCGGAATAATCGGAAACGAAAAAGCCGACCAAGCGGCCAAGGAGGGGCTCACCCTACCAACATCCACACTACCACTATATCACTCCAAGCAGGAGGCTAAAAGCATCACCAAACAACACGCTAAAGCCAAATGGCAACACCAATACCAACAATCCACTGTAGCCACCCACACTAAAACACTTCTCCCTTAACCACTCCGCAAGAAAATAATATACTCTAAAAACACCAACATAGATAGGGCTATCGTTAAATTACAAACGGGGCATACCCGCCTCAACACACATAAACATAAACAAAAACATATTGCATCCCCCAACTGCCCACATTGCCAACACCCAGAAACAATACACCACATTCTCACCCAATGCACACACTACTCAACACATCGCACAACACTCAACGCAACACTAGCAACAAGTGGCCTAAACCCCATCAACATACATCAAATACTAAACCCTCTAAATAAAACACACATACACCACGCCTTAGGCACATACCTAAAAGAAACGGGCCTCCTGGCTCGTATCTAAAACTAAAATACTCTACAACCCACAACACACCACACCTCTCCCCCCCCCCCTCCCCCTCCCAACCCCGCCCTCCTTCTCTCCCTTATCCTAGGCTCTACTACCATTCCAAATTTCTAAATTTCAAAAATACTCCCTCCCACCTTTTTAGACCAGGCTTAAAAAATAATCACCCCCTTTTAGGACCTATTTATAAAGGCTGCGGCCCGAGCGTGACATCAGCATTCGCTGGAAAGCGCTCGTTAAACTCTTAACTTAAGTAAGTAAGTTTGACTTGTAAGTTGAAAGTTTGGTCATGCGCAGTAGATGAGAAGCGAACATCCTTAAACGGGCCACAGAGTATGTTATTTGAGTATAATATGTCAAATTTCATAAGGTGTGTTCTTTATCGAGAAGTTCGTTTCAGAAAATCAGAAGCCCAATGCTTATCAGTTCAGTAAAGTTACGATAAACGGCTTAGTGTCGTGATTTATGATCGAAAACCGGACAATGGCGCTCTTCAATGATTCAAACGTAAATTCTTAAAAGCTTAGGCCTATTTACAGCAGACACAAAGACAAAAATTTTTGATAGTATTCAGTAGGTCTTTAAACTAGTATACACGTTCATTGGACACATAGTTTTGAATTCTTAACACTTATAGGGCCGTTTTCCGATAATCAAGAAAATATCATTATTAAGACATTTTAGAGAAAAGGGTGCATGTTTCAGTAATCACAGACACACATTTAAGGTACAAAAAGTTGTTGGCACTTTTAGCATTTGAGTTAAGCAAAATGATTTTATTGTCATCTGTTTCTGGTCACAAAGTTACACGTCCTTTCCACAAAGTTACAAGTTTCAGAGTTAGAATAGTTATTTATCCACTGAATTTTGCTCTGAAGATCTAAACTGCCGCAGACACATGTAACATGTAAGCTAACGGTGGAAGAGACTTAAACGAAAGAAGAAAAGTTACCTGCCGCAGATGCAAGTGTATGAAAGATTTCTCAATCTGCCATTATAGTAGACAAAGTGCCGAAACACACTGAAATTGATAATCGTCTCTAACATTATTATCAAAGAAACTATTCCACTTGAATAAAGAAGTAACAAGTAGATAACAAGTCACCAGGATATGCATTGGCCAATCCCGTAAATGTCTCACTGCTGAATGTACAAGCATACTGGTCAGATGCTTGATCCTCTCACGTCTCGACTATTGCAATAGCCTTTTGTTTGGAATAACTCAAGATCAACTAAAACGATTACAAAGAATTCAAAACACAGCTGCAAGAATCATCTCTCTCACATCTAGACATCAGCCCATTACTCCTGTTCTTAAAACCTTACATTGGTTACCTATCTCCGCCAGAATTGATTTTAAGATATCATCAACCACTTACAAATGTATGACAGTGCTAATAACTGTATATATATTCTTAATATTTTTCTATATATTCCTATGTACCGGTATATGTTTTTCAATATTTTCAAGTTGTTAAGTAAATTCACAACAGAAACATGTCAACTGTCTTAAACAAATACCTGAGGCAATAACCTACCCAGATGAATAGTCTTTTATATGCTTTAGTAATTAACAACTCTTATTGTCCATCGAAATGAAACAATTGTAACATCTATACTTAAGGAAGTATCATGTCAGTCATACTCTATTTGACATTTAATATGCTTGAGTGCTTAACAGCTTTCAGTCATGTGAATCCCTTAAATAGGGCCCTCTCTGAAACAAACATCAGTGGAGCCAAGAGTGGAGACCAGAGTGGAGCCAAGAGTGGAATCTACAACGGGGAATGAGTGTGGAGTCCAGGGTCAGCTTCACAGCTGACCTTTTTCTTCACACTCATGATGTCATTATGAAATAAACCATCATCTCTATGACGTCATCTTTTGCGTCTATCTGTCCACTCCTGTCTGATCAGATGCTCTCCCCAGAACTCCGAGGTTGGATCCAATAGCATCAAGCTAATTCCCTAGGATAAGTCTAGACCAGTGTCAACCTTTGAGATGGTAATACCTATTGTCCTGCGGGTTGGCGCCCTTTATGACAGATGGTTGAGAAATGAAGATCCCGATGACGGAACCGACCTGGAATTCTCCAAGAGCACCATGAGAAGATAGCAGAAGACACAACCCTAAGCCAGTTATCCTGACAACCATGGGAGGACCGATTGCTGCTGACCTGTCAACTTCAACCATCCCCTTTAAGAAGTAGACTTCAAGGTAACGGATAACTACATCCTAAAACACCTCAAGTACGAAGATCTACAAAGAGGATGGGAAGACCAAAAACTCGGACAAGGACTCAACAGCAAATTGTGAACTCTTTTCGAACAATAGTGTTTTTATTGTTTTCGTAGCATGTTTTTCCAGGATTCTGTGCTCACAGGTTTGTGTGTATTTATCAGCCAGACTAAACATTTTTGTAACTATGTTTTTTACTTATAGGGTAAATTTGTTTCAATTATCATCTTTAAGTTTTTGGTATCAGTTAGGGTTTTTTATTCTTATCTACTTATTTACGCACGCCCTCGTCCAGATATGGTATGGGTACCAAGTCGCGCCCCCAAGCCAGACTCCTGTTCCCATTTACTTATATGATACTTGTAACAAATGTTTATTACCCTTTATTTTCCAAATTATTCTGCAATATGTGTACAAATTTCAAACTTTATTTCATCATTCGACAAATACGTGCATAAAGTATTATTACATGCAAAAAGTCTTATCATGATTATCGCATCACAAATGCTCATAGTCAAAATCATGTATTCTTTAATGATGAAATGCATCCAAATTGTATCTACCTTCATGTTACCATACCTTGTTAATGATGTTAGTTAGGTTATATATTCATTCAGCATACTTCGCTTATCTTCCTTAGCCTTGCTGAGTCTGGGCTGATAAATACAAGACTCCTAATTTCATTTACATTCATGGTGACTCCAATTGTAGTATAATTTAATCAAAAGTGAACAATAATGTTTATGTTACTGTTTATTATAACTGGCTTGAAAATCACACAACCTTAAAGAAACAACCTTTGTTACCTTTATTCATCATTGTCAATGTATCAACAATTACATTTCTATCATGTGAATCCCCACTTATATTATCAATGTAACCTGTAATTGATATCACCAATATCTTCAATGCTTTCATGTACATCATAATTGAACCATCTTATCCAAAATTTATCCCACATGATATCCCACTGATATTCAAACCTTATATAAGTTTGGAGACCAAACTTCACAAGCGATGGGCAAGTATGACAGTGCTAATAACTGTATATATATTCTTAATATTTTTCTATATATTCCTATGTTAAGTTTTTCAATATTTTCAAGTTGTTGAGTAAATTCACAACAGAAACATGTCAACTGTCTTAAACAAACACCTGAGGCAATAACCTACCCAGATGAATAGTCTTTTATATGCTTTAGTAATTAACAACTCTTTATTGTCCATCACTTTAGGCAATCGAAATGAAACAATTGTAACATCTATACTTAAGGAAGTATCATGTCAGTCATACTCTATTTGACATTTAATATGCTTGAGGGCTTAACAGCTTTCAGTCATGTGAATCCCTTAAATAGGGCCCTCTCTGAAACAAACATCAGTGGAGCCAAGAGTGGAGACCAGAGTGGAGCCAAGAGTGGAATCTACAACGGGGAATGAGTGTGGAGTCTAGGGTCAGCTTCACAGCTGACCTTTTTCTTCACACTCATGATGTCATTATGAAATAAACCATCATCTTTTGTGTCTATCTGTCCACTCCTGTCTGATCAGATGCTCTCCCCAGAACTCCGAGGTTGGATCCTATAGCATCAAGCTAATTCCCTAGGATAAGTCTAGACCGGTGTCAACCTGTGAGATGGTAATGCCTATTGTCTGCGGGTTGGCGCCCTTTATGACAAATGCCTGAACCAGCTAGCCCCATCTTATCTGGAAGACCTCATCACAGAGTACAGACTCACCCGCAAACTACGTTCTCAAGATCAACAACTGCTAACTGTGCCTAAAACCAAGCTGAAATCTTTTGGACATAGAACATTTAAACATGCTGCTGCTTTCTTATGGAACTCTCTCCCAATCCAAATTAAGCAATCTCCAACATTTGACTCTTTCAAATCCAGACTAAAGACACACCTTTTTCAGTCTCACTATTGCTAGCGCTTAGAGCATATACCTTATGGAATTAGCGCTATATAAGTTGCCATTAATATTATTATTATTATTATATATATATATATATAACAATCCATTTTAATGGCAAGCGCTTTCAGCTCAACGACCCTCTTCAGGCCATACATACAACGGATAATGCGTTGCCAAGCAACGTCATCGTGTACAACATGACGTCATTACACTAATACGTCACAATAAGTTACAATAGGATATACATGTACAGCAAAACATTAAGTTCTATAATTGAACCTCGTCGAAAACATTTTGATAAATCTGCTTTCTTTTGTTTCTAAAAGTTTATTGTTATCAAAATTTAATTTATACATTGGGAAAACTGAAAAATGCCAGTTTCCACACTCAGCTAAATGTTTACTCAATGGAATTGTACGTTTTTTTGGAGGTGGGTGGTCGTACCCCAAGGAGGATGCCCTTCATTGAATCAGAACCTCTGCAGGTTTGTTTCATTCTTTTTCAGGTAGGGATCCTCCTTTGGGTACGACCATCAACCTCCCCTTATTCTGTCTTCAACCTTAAATCCTTACAAAAGGAAGAAAATGTATGTAGTCTCACCAGCTCACGTGACTTGCGACGTCGCAGGAACCAAATCGTGCCGCTGACACGGGTACCTAACGACATTAGGCTAAAACACCTGTAACTTATAAATTTTAGCCAAACATCCCCCCTTCCTTCCTAGAAGAACTAGGGGACTTCTTTAAGCCGACTAAAATAACCCCTAAAGCAGCAGCCCTCCAGTTGTCTGCCGCCACAGCCCACAGTGTACAACAACCACCCAATAACCAAAACGTAACCCGAAAGCTCAATTAGCTACAGGGTGTACAACTCTGCCCACTGAAAAGAACAGACTTGCCAAACGCTCATTTGAGTGCTTGTGCTTGAGTTGATAGTGTCTGATGAACATGCTAGGCGGGCTCAAAATAGCAGGGGAGCAGAACTCTTCAATGGGCAGGCCGCACCGTAAGCCTTAGAGGTAGCTCCCGCCCTAACCTACTGAGCTTTCAACCCCTTTGAGGGCTGTAGTCCCTTATGCACTTACCCCAGACAAATCGCTGACACTATCCATCTAGTGATGGTCTGTTTCGAGGCTATTAGGCCTGGCTTTTCCCCGCCATAGCAGCAGAACAATTGCTTATCCTTGCCGATCTCTTTTGTTCTCTATAAATAGCATTTGAGGATGCGACGCACATCTAAGATGTGGGGTTGCGATGACCTCACCTTCGAAGCTGCCGGGTGCAACATTGCCAGGAGTTCTATTGGAGCAGTCACGCGGAAAGGAAGTTCACCTTTCGGCGGTATGAGTCAGGCAATCTAATGCTGACTCTGTTGTCTTGAAAGACGGTCAGCTCGGGATCGGAGGACATCGCATGGATATCTCCGAACCGCCTACCTGACGTGACTGCAACCAAGAAGGCATTCTTCCTCCTGAGCATCTGTAATGAAATGGCACTATGATCTCGGAACGAGGGACCTGACAGGCAATAAAAGACGTATGCCAGTTCCCAAATACGGCTCACCCGCTGCCACACCTGATATGAAGCGCTGGACCAAAGGATGACTACCCAGCAGCGAGCCCTCCAACGGTACATGGAATGCAGAAATGTATCCCCTGGCTGTAGAGGCCTCCAAGCCATCATCAAGTCGGGACTGTAAAAACTTCAGCACCGTCAGTAGGCCGCAGAAAAGGGATCAAGTATCCCTCGATTACCACACCAGCGCGCATAACAGCCAGTATTATGTTTGCAACTCGTGCAGTAATACTGCTCTCCTGGAGGCAATTCCGTACAGAGGCCCAGCCACCCACTGAATCCTGGTATTCGGGAGTGGTGCCCCTTCCTGTGTCAGAAGGTCTGGCCGACAGGGTAAAAGTACAGGAGGCTGTACCAGATATCTGAGTACTGACGGAAACCAACTCTGAGCCGTCCACAACGGTGTTATGAGGACCAACAGCTGTGGAGGCTGCTTGCCTAACTGCGACAGACCCCTGGGAATCAGGGGCATGGGCGGAAATATCCAGAGCACCCTGCCAGTCAAGACTATCTCGAAGGCTATCGGGAGGGTTAGGAGCCCTTGTTTGAGCCTCCTTTCCCCTGAAAAGGTTGCCGGCCCTTGGCCTGCTTGTCCCTTCTGCTCTTGCCTCTCTTCCCTTAATTTGCTTAGAGTAAACTTAGCAAACTACTATAAGTCGAAGACACGTCTTTCTTCATCACTGACATATTGATGAGTGGTTAGGATAGAGTAACCTGCCGTTGGTGCTATGGCAACCGCTAGGGTTTTGGGCCCTTCTATGATGGTAATATATGAAAAAACACGTTTTTGGTGTTTTTTGTATATTTTTTATTGAAAATATATTCACAACCTGTCATGTAGCAAAAATAAATAAATTTTATGCAAGAGTACCCCAAGGAGGATCCCTTCCTGAAAGAGAATTACCATTCTGTGATTACTAGGAGCAGGATTTTGTTGCTAACTGTGAAAATGAAAGAATAGAAAATTGGTATAAACAAATTTGAAAGACTCTTTTTACAAGTTTGCACATTGATAAAGTCTTGAACATTTTCTTGCTAACTGTTACAAAACCTGTATAGGATTCATTATGTTTTGAAATTGAAGTGGCCATTGAATCATAGATTTTTAAAAATGAGACTACAGTGATACTTTGCTACACCAACCGTTGATATACAGTGGACTCAGTTGAAATGTGGGATAATCATAGCCCTACACAGAGCAGTCAACACTATATACTTCCTTCCAAATGTATTGATACACCACACAGTGGTGTTTATGTTTTGTCTCCTATAGCCTACTTACACAAGGATCACTGTATTCAATGACCTTAACTTCATTACATTTTCTCAAAATAATATTATCAAAGCTTAAACTTAAATATCATTCAATTTTAACATCAAATGTCATGGGAGGAAGGGTTAGCTTTGATACTTATTTTTATTTAAGCATAATCCTGTGTCCTGTAATCTTTAACTTCCATGTAAAGTATCATATAATTTGGCTCAAAATTCCTTATCAATGATAGGGAAATCGAACAAATATTGTTCGTAATTGCATCGTAATTGTACTTAAGCGTGCTTGGAAATCAATGTAATCACTTGTATAGTTATTAGTCAATCATGTTTGTAGATGTAGCTTAACCTTTGCCAAAGATAGATTACTTAAAGGAATTGTTGATATTATGATGCCCAAGCTACATGTTATCAACAGGCACTGGACAAATGGTCCTCTTCACATTTGTTACTTGGAAAGACAGCCTGACAGCTAATTTCATATAATAATAAGCAGACTGTTGTTAATTGTCCATGGTTTGTTATCTGAATTGTTGTTACCATATATTTGTCACTACCTTTTTGCCTGAATCAAGAAATATGGAAAAATTAATCATGGTTTGAAAACAATCTAGTCGCTTATAGAGCAGTTACTGTTGATTTGCAGTCCTCCATTTTGAATTTTAGCATGACATGAACAAAACCCAGCTGTATTTGTTAATTTCAAAACCAAATAAAGAAATACAACATGTAGTGAAAAATTATCAACAAATTTACAAATGATTTATGACAAAACTACTCGGAAATGTCTTGTCAAAACTTAGTAAGGCTTTTCAAGTCGTGGCCCAAATAGATGGCTTTGTTTCTTGATGTTTATGAAAGTGGAACACCATTCTTTGTCAAATTGTAAAATCTTTAGCAATAGAAATGGAACTCAGTTTGATGCTGAATTGTGAAGAAATCATGTTTTAGACATGCTTGGATTAGATTGTCTGTTCTGGATGCCATGTTAATCAGTAAATACCCATTTTCAGGTGGAGGCTTTGGTGGGGGTCTGTTTGACGACCTGTTTGGGAACTTCTTTGGTTTCCCCGGAATGGGAGGGGGAGGTCCAAGAAACCGCAGGAGGCGTGGAGAGGATACCTTTCACCCTCTCAAGTAAGTGCTTCTACATTATGGTATCAGCTTTGTTTTTAGAAATATGCAAGAATTATGAAAATATAACAAGTTATAAACAGAGGTTAGAAGATATAATGTATGGACCACTTTTTATATATGTTCTAGTTTGACTCTGCTGGAATTTTTCATAATTATGAGCATCAAACTTTCAAAAGTTACAACTTGTGATAAAAAGTAATACTGGTTTGTAATTCTTATGTGGATGATAATCCAGTATAGAATCTTTGTAAATGGTTAATATTATCCTGAAAATATTGGTTTCCTATCTAAATTGTTGTTGTTCTGAACACTTTCTTTATTCTGTTACAATGCACACAAAAATGATCGCTCTTCATTGGAAAACAGGTGATTGCTGTTCATGGGAAACAACCATTACTGTTGCTCTTCAGTGAAATGTGAACATTGATAATTAAACTTTTAAGTGAAGGGGATATTATTATGCTCAATGTCAGATGGATGATGATATTTTTTTTCTGTTGCAGGGTTAATCTAGAAGATTTGTATAATGGTAAAACTTCCAAACTTCAACTAATCAAAACTGTGATTTGTGGTGAATGCAACGGGTAAGATGATTGTTTGGATTCTTCTGACTCTAATGTAGCATATCTGAAAAAAAATCATATCCTATACAACTGAGGCAAAGAAGTATCTTGAATTATATGTCAATGAGCCAACAAAATTTCTTGAATAATATATATATTACTGAACCAAAAACACTTCATAAAAGTAAGGAATTACATTTTGGTAAAGTGTCAACACACGGGATGATTATCAAAGAAGTTTACAAAAGATATGATCAACAATGAAACCAAATCAACTATAACAACTTGACACTAAGAAGTGTTTGTTATCTGTACAACAGTTTAGGGGGCAAACAAGGGGCGACCGTGAAGTGTCGCAACTGTCAGGGGCGCGGAGTGAAGATCACCCTGCGTCAACTGGGTCCGGGCATGGTGCAACAGATGCAGAGTATATGCAGCGAGTGTCATGGAGATGGTGAGTTAGGCTTCTATGTATTTGTCCAGACTCAGGATCTGAAACATTTAATGTTAAGGAGTTTTCACAAAGGAAATTACCAGTTTAAAAATAAATGTTTGCAAACTAAAATTGTCGTTTTTGCATTCTTATACCTTATATAGTCTAAAGTGATTTCATTTTTCTCACTTCAATGTTGCAACCCATGAATTTGCAAAGAAAGCGGGTCTGTGAAGGTTGAATAAAATGTTAAAACATAAAATGGAACAATTTCTGTCCTTAATTGATACTGATGCCTGTTGGCAATGAAAACATGGTTGGCAGTTAGCTGTTTTTTTAATGCTTTTAAAACTTGATATTCTACGTCAAGATTTTCCATGCAGTTCTCCTGTTGCACAAAGGGCTATTAGTTCCCCTATGAATAAGTTTTGACAAGCCCTCAT
The DNA here is from genome assembly GCA_921293015.1 of Phorcus lineatus. Lineage (NCBI taxonomy): Eukaryota > Metazoa > Mollusca > Gastropoda > Trochida > Trochidae > Phorcus > Phorcus lineatus. Next base: position 17,233,519 of record OV121090.1, on the reverse strand, counting down.
TTTACTTTGCAGGTGAGACGGTGAGGGACAAGGACCGGTGCAAGACATGCAAGGGGAAGAAGGTGACAAACGAGACCAAGATCCTGGAGGTGCACGTGGACAAGGGCATGAAGGATGGCCAGAAGATCCCATTCCGAGGAGAGGGAGACCAGCAGGTACATGCTACACTGCTTCTGACACTCTGAAGTTAGCATAAACTGAATATGTTAAAGACATAAATATTGAAAAAATCATGTATTTGTTCATTGACATTGATATCAATTATTGAATACCTAATTTTTTTCAGGTCTAGTATAGAACAATATCTATAGTATAAAGAAGATGGAACTATTATACCTGAATTTGCTCCTACTGGTTGCATTGTTTAACCTTCAAGTGGGTTAAGAGCCAATAGTTTGGTTTGCCTGCCTAAGATACAAGAATGTGTTCTGTTACAGATACACATAGAATATTTTCAATTTGCACATACGCTTTGATCTGAAACTTGGCACTTTCCAACAGCCGGACATGGAGCCTGGCGATGTGATCATCGTTCTGCAGATGAAGGATCACCCAGTGTTCACACGGGACGGCACAGACCTGTACTGCACATACAGTATCGGACTCACCGAGGCACTCTGTGGCCTCCACTTTGCTCTCAAACATCTTGACGGGAGGGAGCTTGTCGTCAAAAACCCACCCGGGGAGGTTATCAATCCTGGTGAGTGGACCTGGCATTTTATTGGGTTATCAGATCAGGTATATTTGTAAGATAACCTCATTCTGAGTCTGATACTTTGTGCTTTTCTAATATCAAGCCTATATATCATCATATGTCCTTTTCTTTTATTATTATGTATCAATGTTTCCACTTTGATCACTCTCACACTCACACAATCTGTTGTGTGTAATACTTTATTGGCACCTACTGGGAAAAAGCTCTCTTGGGCTGTGATGATCTTATTGTAAATATTATTGGCTGAAGGTATCATTAGTGTGAGGTAATGTTAGTACTGTTTGTTCTTTTGGTGGGCTCATAATTCAAGAAAAATCAGCAGCATAGTCAATCCAGTTGTTTGAATTTTTTACAAGGTCAACCCCCTAAGACAGGTTTTTGGATCATTATGGGTTTTTTATGAGGCAGTTTTACATTGATGTTAGAAATGTTTATATGGATAAATCTCAAGTTATATTGACAATCTCTATTTCAGGTATGATCAAAGCTGTGATTGGTGAAGGAATGCCAATCTACACAAATCCATTTGAGAAAGGAAACCTTCACATCAAGTTTGATATCACCTTCCCTAAGAACAACTTCGCTTCAGAAACTAAATTGAAGGTGAGGCTTAGTTTATTTGATTTCATTAGAGTTCTTGGTATTGTTCTCCCCTTATGATTTAACAGTTATGTGATGAAAATAGATTGGAACCAGGGTCCAAGTCTTCATGATAGGTTGTTCCAAATATATTCATCATTTTATAGATAAATGTATGAGATGGATCTGATATTGAATGATACACATCTGTCGACCATTTTCTTGATTCAACACAAAGTGCATACTCTAACCCATTCCAATCTCCATACTCCAGGAGCTTGAGAGATTGCTGCCTGCCCGAGAGAAGTCTGACATCCCAATCGGCGACCATGTTGAAGACGTAGATCTGGTCAACTACGAGGATACCCGCAGCTCTGACGGGCGTCGTGGCGAGGTGTACGATGATGACGACGATGAAGATCACAACGGGCCTAGAGTTCAATGTGCTCATCAATAGGAGCTATTTACATTGATTGAGGACTTTTTTTACTCCATCTCGGATATAAAACTGCAGACTGTCAGACACAGCGTGAAGGTAGAGAAGGATATCAACAGAAGCACGCTCTTGAGACACCTTACAGCACTATCTATTATAAACTTGGGGTACCAATGGGTTGACAGCTGAATATTTTATCACATTATCTAAAAGACTTCATTTGCATTTATGCATTTTACATCCGAGTCCTATGAGCTAAGCTCCTATGACCGTTTTAGCAGCCTAAATACTTGAACATGCGTGCAGTTGTGTCAATACATGGACTTGTCTAATGATTTTCTGTGATGGGACGTTTTCTGGCCAGCACTATTGAAATGGATCAAGCAGTCATGGAGAACAATTGTTAATAACAGTTGTCTGTACAATACATGCATGAGGTGAGCTACTGCACAAATGTTTAGGATGCGAGTGTTGATGCTTGATTGAACTAATTCAAAATGTTCCTGTATAACCATGCTATGTGTTAGGTATAGGTATAATATGTCCTCCTTGGTGTAGTTTCCTTGTGGATGTGCAGTAGATTTCATGCGCTTACAGCAGACAATTGAATAATTAGATTTAAAAAAAACCAGAAGCATGATTTTACGCTTAAACGAAAGTAACTATTGAAAGCTCCTGCTGCTTACCCAAACCAAGGGTTCATCTTTTCAAAAAAGCTCGCTAAGTGGCCGGCTGAAAATATGTTTGTAAAGTTGCCTGCTGAATTAAATTAAGTAAAAATTTACACATTTCAAAAGCTTTTGCAAAAAAAGTAAAATTCTGAGCTTTTTTACAGAAGTTCTAGTGATATAGTTACTGTCAATTGTTTGTTTCTACAATTACAAGCATTTGCATATGTACAAAATCTATGACTGACCCAGGTTTGGTATTTCTCATTACTACTAAAACCTCTCACAAACAATCATTTTAAAGAAAGTTAAATACCATACCCTTGTAGAAAGCAATTTTTAATGCAAATTGTCTACGCTCATGTTTGTATTTAAATGTTTGTATCTCATTGGAAATATGTTTATATAAGTTTGGAAGACCACAATGACGGCATTAATTCCACATTAATGTCGTGAAGGGTTGCCTTTTGTTTGAAGGTCATAGACATTTTGATAAATATTTGACTTCACATCCATTGTTAATATTCATGATGTAGCACAGAATTCTAAAGATTTCCCAGTTAAAGGCAATTATATCAACTATTTTAGTGTGTGTGTGCGTGTATGTGATTCTGTTCAATTGTTCAGTTGTATATTTAACATAAATGAAAGATGTCTCACACTGAGGCAAAATTAGAAAGCAAATTTATTCAAGGTTAGTTTTGGCAAGTAGTTTGTCGCCACTGTGAATCTTTCAGTGGCAAATTCTGATTTCTTATAAAATAGTTTCTTATAATCTTATAACTTATTTTCTATTTAATCATCAAATGTTTCTGTCACAAATATGAATTTCATGCCCTCCATCTAACATTTCGTTTTTCTTTATGAAAGATTTTAATAATTTGATTTAAGTAATTTCTGGTCTAAATTTAGCAGTTTTGTTAAGTTTTATTTATTTGCAAAATTATTCAACATCCCTGAACAATGTACAATACAGAAATAAAACTTCAAAACAATCAACTGATTAGTTTATTTTATTTTTGTATACCTTGTTGTTGATGTCTTACATGTAGCATGTTTGGTGGCAATTTCAGGCCAGATGAAAAATGTCAAAAATTACCTTAACGTGGAATGGAGACACAGTTTACTGAATCTGTTCATGGATTCATGATGAATCAAAATGTTTCAAAATTCTGACAATTTTTTGCCATAGAAACGAAAATATATAAATTTGAAAAATAGCTAAAAGCCCTAAAAGTTTTGTCTACATGATGCGGAGAGGCAGTATACAAAATGTTGGTCATGATTAGTTAAATACTTCATTTCAAAATTTTACGTACATCCCTTACTATATTTGTCAACTATTTGTAAGAGTGATGAGCCCTTCTTGGATCTAAATTGGTCTCCATTTATTGATCCCTTGGCCACATGATACGCAAGCAGTGGACTCGTGGGGATAACGGTCTGAGATAAAAATGGTTTGATAAAAAGGTCTTTTTTTAGTCAAATTACGAGATCTCAAGAAAAAGAAAATAAATGTTACCCATTGCAAGACTGATTTTTTTTACAAATAGTAGCAGTTCTACAATGAATGTATCATGTTCAGTAAGGCTATGTGAATCTATTTCCATACCTTAAATGATTAAAAAGTGTTGTGTTAATATCTGTTGTCTCTGCCTATCATCTGTTCAATGCCATCAAGCTTTCGTCCTGATTTAGAGGGGACAGGATAGCGCAGCGGTTAGCGGTATTGGCTACAGACCAAGAGGTCCGGGTTTCATATCTTGGTTGGGGCTCAGCAACCCTGTGAGAGGTATGGGTGCAATGCTACACTGAATTTTCAGTGCAGTACCACCCATGGTCCGCTATTTGCAGCCGATGCTTGCAGGTTTTCCTGCAAAGCATAGCCAAAATAGTGTTGCAGGCCTTCTCCCTGCAATGATACTAGCAACTGTGATATAAGTGAAATACAAAGTGCTAATCCTCATCTTAGCTCACCTCCTGATGTGCAACCATTCCCAACCAAAATATTTTGACATTCAGAGCTTTATTGGTCACGAAATAAGAGAACCTGGATGTAAAGAGCAAATTTCATTACAAATCATTGCCGTCATAGAAGGGCTTTAGTACATTACTCTAGCCCTTAGACTGTATGGTATCTAAAGCCAGCAACTAGCCCTATATGTTTGTAGAGCATGAGGATGTATTCCCTGTCCCCAGGGTATTTATGAAAAATCAATTAGTTAATTAGTGAAGTGGTGATGAGATTTCTTTAGTTATGTAAGAAACGTGATCTGATATAAATCATGGAAAAATCAATTAAGGAAGAATTTCACATTGATTTTAGATTAGGGGCCCAATAGAAATCACAAGGACATTTTCATAATTAACAAATTAATAACCTACATGGTTTGTTGTGGAGTATTTTGATGAAACTGGTTTAATAGTTGTCAGAGATGTTGATTCTGTTAAGATATTTGTGTTTTCAGTGTAATAACACTCAACTTTTGAGCAAAAAGGTAAAAATCAAAATATAGCAAAGATATCATTGATCTTAAATCGTTGACTTTTCAACCACATGATATGAAACATTGAAAAGCATTATTTTGTTAACAACCCTTCATTGTCCTATTTACATTGTAATTTCAGGAAGTTGTGTAGAGCAAGTTCTATCCTAAAAATGTTATGTGTCAAGCAAGAAATCATTCCATTGTTCAAAGTCCATTGGTATGGAATACCTCTGTCCCCAGTTGATGAGCAACATTCGTTAAGCTGCATACAAAGCCCTAAAATTTAGTGACATCCAGATGTTGGGAATACACTTCAACACCACTTTTAAATTTCTTACTGTGAAAGATCTCTCACAGGAACTGTTCCATGTGTCAAGCAAGGGGGTGTAAAGGCCATGGTTTCCAATACAGGAGGAGCCAAAAAAATGTGTGCCCTGGACTTCGCACTGTGTTGTGTCTCTTCCTTTTCATTGCACTAAGTCCATCCAGCTATACAAATGGTTACGTGAACATTTGAGAATGGATCTATATGGTTATACAGAGCACTAAGTAGCTTCTTCAAAAGAACAATTCCTTGTCACCTTTAGTATTCAAATATATGACAGCACCTATTTTCAATGTAACTACAATTCCTTAGACTTTTAAATTATGTTATATACAAAGAACAGGTTTGATTAAATGATAACACTAGTTAATGTATATTACTTTATTCATCGCTTACATCTGAGAACAATTCAATTTCAGCAGTAAACACTAAGTTCTGTACTTTGGTTGGTAGGATAAATAGACATTATTACCAAAGGAAGTGTGTCATTTGACTTTTACAAAACAAGTTGGGAATCAACAAAATTCAAACGAGTTTGGTAAAAGTCATATGACACACTTCATCTGGTAATAATTTCTTTATGATCAATTCTATTCTATCTTAATATTTAGAAAACGGCCCTGCTTTCCGACGTCATGAACATATCGATCGATAGTGATAACCCATTCCTGTAAATAACACAAGGACATGAAATATTTTGTTTATTTTATTTACTTGAATTCATTTTTAATACAAAGAAAGTGCAAAAATATCATTTCATTTTCAACAATAACATTCATATAATAACGACTTTAGCAAACATAATTTTATTAAGTATAAAAAAACCCACTATTTTTGTTAAATGAAGGCTCATTTGAAGACAATTAAACAACATATACACTGAACATTAGTAACAAAGATAAAGACAGCAAGCAGTTAAAAAAATGAGCTTAAAAATGATCAAATGCACATCTACTTATCACATAAAATATATATGGATAGAAAAATCATTAAAATTATCAGCTAATGTAAGTTACAAAAGCACCATAGGAATGAGATGCATGTGACAATAATCTTCTATAGATCTAAGGCAACAAAATAACTGTATCTACTTGTCTTAATCCTAAATTGTCACTTTTATCAATAACTGATGAAAGGATGTTGTTGTCATGCTTACATTTTAGAATTGCAAATTAGTCTTCATTGAACATTTAGACTGATTCTGATCGTTTGAAGGTATCATGAGACGTTTAGACTGATTCTGATCGTTTGAAGGTATCATGAGACGTTTCGACTGATTCTGATCGTTTGAAGGTATCATGAGACGTTTAGACTGATTCTGATCGTTTGAAGGTATCATGAGATGTTTAGACTGATTCTGATCATTTGAAGGTATTGTGAGACGTTTAGACTGATTCTGATCATTTGAAGGTATCATGAGACGTTTAGACTGATTCTGATCATTTGAAGGTATCATGAGACGTTTAGACTGATTCTGATCATTTGAAGGTATCATGAGACGTTTAGACTGATTCTGATCATTTGAAGATATCATGAGACGTTTAGACTGATTCTGATCGTTTGAAGGTATCATGAGATGTTTAGACTGATTCTGATCATTTGAAGGTATCGTGAGACGTTTAGACTGATTCTGATCGTTTGAAGGTATCATGAGACGTTTAGACTGATTCTGATCATTTGAAGGTATCATGAGACGTTTAGACTGATTCTGATCGTTTGAAGGTATCGTGAGACGTTTAGACTGATTCTGATCGTTTGAAGGTATCATGAGACGTTTAGACTGATTCTGATCATTTGAAGGTATCATGAGACGTTTAGACTGATTCTGATCGTTTGAAGGTATCATGAGACGTTTAGACTGATTCTGATCGTTTGAAGGTATCATGAGACGTTTAGACTGATTCTGAAAGTTTGAAGGTATCATGAGACGTTTAGACTGATTCTGATCGTTTGAAGGTATCATGAGACGTTTAGACTGATTCTGATCATTTGAAGGTATCATGAGACGTTTAGACTGATTCTGATCATTTGAAGGTATTGTGAGACGTTTAGACTGATTCTCATCATTTGAAGGTATCGTGAGACGTTTAGACTGATTCTGATCGTTTGAAGGTATCATGAGACAGTGACACCTACTTCATATTGTATGTAAATAGGGACTGCTCTTACCACTAACCAACCTCTGAATTCATTTGGTTAAGCTCCATAGCCCTTATTGCATTAAACTGCATGTCTTCTTAGACAAAAAAACAACATATCTTTCATTTGCAGATTTTAACTTAATTTGGTAAATTTTAAGCATCTAAAAACTTATTTATTTCACTTAATATTTGTTCTTATTCACTAATATAGTGCCCTTTCTGTATGATGCTGACTAACTAACGCTACTGCACATTGGTTTTGGTGTCAATTCTGTCATGGGCCAAATAGGCCAATCAGAAAGACAAAAATAATCCAATTATTAAATAATATTATCATATCAACTGGTAATAAAAGAAAGTAGATTCTATAACAGAAAAGGAATACAAGATAAAAAAAAAAACATGTCTACTTTTCAAAGTAACTGACGCACTGTTGTTAAGATTGGCAAGAAATCACAGTTGATAGCACATACTGTTTGGGTTCTTCTGATTAAACCCGAAGCTGTTTGAAATGTCTTCACTTGGTCTGTTGCTTCACCTCCTGTGGAAGTGCTTCCCGGGGCTGATTCCTGCCTTCTTCCATCAGTGCTTCGATCTCCTCAACTGTCCGAGGCACATTCGTCAATATCTCCACACCGTCTTCTGTGACTGCAATGTCATCCTCGATTCGAACCTACATAAACATTAAACATTATTGAAAATTCCTCTCCCTGAATCTTGTAGCTTTTATTGTATCTAGTGACATGTCTTCTTAATCAAAGTACAAATCAATTTTTTAAAACTCATAAATCATTTCATATAATGAATTAAAAAAATAGAGCCATTGGCTCTGTAGCTCATCAGGCTATCTATATTTCATATAATGGTCACAGGGTCCCCATATGAGCTGCCAAATCCATTAGTTATAATCATCATCAGCTAAGAAGTCTGCTTTTTAGGCCTCTTGCTTCTGGATAAGAAGATGGAAATAGGTTTTTAGAGTGTGGACAATGTGGCACTTATCTATCACCAAATCTATAAAATAAAATCAGGTAACAAGTTCTTCACTAATATCTAAACAAAACGTGAATATTTTCAATCTAACTGTAATTGACTGGTTAACCCACTCATGGACTCACCCCACCAAAGCCACGGTACTGTTGGATGACATCAGGCACCAAAAACCTGGCCTGCTCCGGATTGGCGAGAGCTGCATCTAGCACCTGGTATACAAAGGATACTATGTTTACTTCACATTGATGCATATTCATAGAGAAACAACATCCAAATCATCTGAGGATATATGATGTACAAGTACATGAAAATCTAATCTTAACAACTCTTCCCATCTCTGAACAAGGGAGCTAACTCAGCATGAAACAACTGCATACCACAATATTTTTCAGAAGTTTTACTCTATATTATCCTCTTTTGTCAAGGAAATGAGTATATAAAACTAGAAAGGACTTTGACCCTTTTGATTACAAACTTACATGGTCAATAAAGTAGCAGCCAGGCTCCACTGTGAGGACCATCCTGGGTTGCATGTCTCTTACGGTACGCAGCGACCGGAGTCCAGGTTGGTCAATCCTCTCTGTGCCCTGAGAACAATTATATACACATCAAATGTTTGTCTCAAATTCACTCGCCATATGTCATTACCACTCAGGCCCTTTCGCAACGCATTTTTACCAGAGTATAGCTTGTTCACTACAAATGGTTATGAATATCCTTTTTGCAAGGCAAAACTAAAGTCTTTGGGTTCCCGGGGAGGTGTGGCTGCAAAGTTGAAACTCATGAGTTGACCATAACCATCACTGTAAGTGTCAATATTGTTAGTGTCTTTTCAGGGACGACCAAGTAGATCAACTTGAAAAGTTTTAATTGTTTGAGTGATTATCAAAGTGACATTGCATGAGGGATGGCGGGTACACAACAACCCCTGACCTCATACACATTGACAGAGCCAGGGGAGGTTACTCCACATGAACTAGCATTAAGTCACCGCAGCAATGCGCTAACATTACAGCGAGTTTTCATATATTTTCTTTAACCTGCCTTTTAAAATGACCACATTGTATTTTTAATGTGGTTTCAAGATTATTTCAAAGACTTGTTTGAAAAGTGACACAATAGCTATTGTCTGTTAGTATATCCAATCAAAGACCAGGAGGACACCTACCTCTGGGTATCCACCGACATCGTGCGTGTCGATACCCATGAAGTGGCCGAGTCCGTGCGGCATGAAGACAGCGCCGAGCCTGACAGCCATCATCTCATCAATGTCTCCAGTCAGCAGACCTTGCTCCTTCAAGGCCTCTAGCATGGAGCGCTCAGCCAGCTTGTGCATGTCAACGTAGTTCACACCTGGATGGAGGGAGATAACAACATGAGGCAGGGTCGGTTGTTTTTATTCAAATTTGATGCATTTCCTTCCATTGATACTTAGGGTGTGGCTGAAGGTCATGAGTACAATAAGATCTTGTGCCTTGCTTATATTTCTATCTGATCACCCCACTAGATGTCTAAGATAACAGAATCAGAACCTACTTACAGTCTCTAAAGTCAGACTTGTCTTCTATAGTCATAGGACCTTTGCCTACACTGCACGATATCATTGGGATTCACTTCCAGCTAAATCACTGAATTCATTTAAGTCTTGTTAAAACTCATTATTACCCACTGGCATTCTCCTATATTGTATTTCCTTCAAACTATTCTTTTTATTCTTCTATGTATTTATTATGTACACTGAAACGTCGCTTTTTTTTGCAACAAAGAAGTTGTCTTTCCATAGAAACTTGTTCTTCTTCTTTAGCTCCTGTCTGGATATAAAAGTCCTATGATAGATGAGAAAGCCTACCTGGTTTGATTGCAGCTAAAACGGCTCTGCTCGCTTTGAGCACTGCGTTGTAGATGCCGACTTGTTTAGGGGTGAACTTGCCGTTGGCTGGGAAGGAGCATGTGATATCGGACGAGTAGCAGTAGTACTCCCCTCCCATGTCAAACAGGCTGTGGACCAATCAGAATACTCGTTACATACACACTGACCACAATATAAAAACTTTCCACCTCACTCAGTGAGATTAACATGGTATTAGTCAAGAAAGAAAAAAATCCTCTTCCTTTTCCAGTGAGAAACCAGGATCTGACAATAAAAGATAAACCTTGCTATCAGTCACTAGTGAAAATAACATAGGAACATATCAACAGTTACAATATGCTTAGTTTTTGGTAAAAATACAATGATCGAGTCATAAAATAAAAACTGAAGAAGGAAAAAATATCCTCTATATATTTACCACATATCTCCGTCGTTGATGAGTTTACTGTTGGGAGCACCGGCATGACCATAGTGTAGGATGGAACCATTATCTCCACTACAACAATATGAAAAATATAAAAAAATACCAATTAAAGTCCATTAGCATTTAGGTCACATTATGTCAGCACTTTGAAAATTCAAGTTCAACAAAATTGATTGCATTGTTATTGTTTTCTGGTTACAAAGTTACAAGTTCTTATCGGAATTTGAATAGTTATTTATCCACTGAAATTTACTCTGAAAATCTAACCTGCCGCAGACACATGTATAGGAGTTTCTCAGTCCATTGGTAAAGCTTACATATCGGTTGAAGAGACTGAAAGCAAAGCAGAAAATTACCTGCCGCAGATGCAAGTGTATGAAAGATTTCTCAATCCACCATTATAGTAGACATAGTGCCGGAATACACTGAAACAGACAGTTATCAGTAACATCAGAAGAAATATTCTACTTAAATATAGAAATATTACCAACATAATAAAAAGGATCATGATAAAAAAGGACACATCACACTAAACAGAGTTTTAAAAACTATTATAATATTCAGAGCAACTGATGAATATGAACATCTATTCGAATGAATTTCAATAAAAATAAAAGAAGTACCAACATTTTTTAACAAGAATTCTAAAGATCTTTACAGATATGGCAATATGAAAGTTGTTGTCTCACTACTACAAGTGTAGTCTACTACAAGTGTTTTGAGCAGAATTCTTAAAATGGTGGAAAGACTGAACACCTACCTCTCTGCCTGATACTCGTACATTCCTGGTCTCATTCCTCTCATGATCTGGAACAAATCATTAACCCTTTACCTGCAGAGTCAATCTAGGAACAAGATCTAGCCATTCATTATCTCACATTTCATTTTTTCTACATGACTTTAGAGTGGGTATTTTTAATCAACAGTGGAAAGCAAAAGTTAGATCCTACAAAGCTTGACAAAACGCTTGTCCCGATAAAGCACCATCTGGAGAATCAGATACTTTGCTATTGATTGCAGTCCACTTCCAAGACTCTCAACATAGTGAAACAGTTTGGATAGCATAATGGTGTCGGTCTTAGGGTCGGTGCCTGGCAACAGGTTACCAAGACAACAGCTGCAAGCTGAGTGCCTCACATCTTAAGAGAACAAAGTAGCAAGGGATAAAAAGAGTGAGCTAATTTGAGATCTTATTCAAATCATATTGATGCAGTCAACTTTTACAAGGCATCAGAGTCACTTAGCAAAGTTTTCAGACATTTTCCCATTAAAACCCTGAATTGTTTTAAAAATTAGATGAAACTTTTTAATTTCTCTGATGAAGCAATTAAGCTGATAGCCTGATTGTAGAGTACTCACTGCCTTGTGTCCCTCGCTGCTGATGCGGTTCACATATCTCAGGACATCAAGTTCGTAGTCAGACTTGAATACTCGACTGAAAAGAAAGTCAATACTTATGACAATGAACAGTTTCTATGATTATTATTGAGTGAAAATACCAACAGTTGGAGTCATGGGGCGGCTTTTAGACTGTTACAGAGGGGAACGCCTCTTATAGTTCCCATTCGAATTCCAGTAGTGCAATTTTTTTAAACTTTTATTCCTCTAGACCCGGTCGATTTTAAGCAGACCGAATGTTACATTTGAACCGTCAAGATGAATATCAAAATCAATATCATTCAACATCAATGCTATTCAGAGCATATCCAAGGTGGAGAGGGGGTCACAGTAGGTTTGAAACACCCCCCCCCCCCCCCCCCCCCTTTGGAAATTTAAAAGATCAATTAAATACCAGGTGACCCCCCCAAGGGTTAAGCCCCCCCCCCAATCCTCCACTGCTACATCTATCAATGCATATAAACTTACCATTCTGATATCACTGGGTGCAGGATTTTGTTGCTTACTGTGAAACTGAAAGAATAGAAAATTGGTATTGAAAATTTTGAGTTACATGTTTTGAAAGACTCTTTAAACGAGTTTGTACACATTCTTAGACATTTCCTTGCTAACTGTACAAAACCTGTTCAGGGTACATTATGTTTTGAAACTAAATGAAGTGGCCATTAAATCATCAATAAACAAATGAGCTACAGTGATTTTTTGTGCCACGAGCCCTTGATGTACCATGGGCTAAGTTGAAATGCAGGGTAATAATAGCCCTCCACAGATCAGTCAAGACATTATACTTCCTGTCACATAACCTGTGTTTTACAACTAATACACCATACAGTGGGGTTTTGGCTCCTATAGCCTATGTTTCCCATGAGATTTCTGTTTTCAAAGACTTCTTAAAATTTTCTCAAAATAACATCATCAAACTTTAACATCACTCACTTATGAAAATCCGCTGTTATGAGTAGAAGGTAGGGTCTCTGACAAAGCCATTTGCAAAAGTTATTTTGTATATATAGGCATAATCCTGTGTTCTGTAATCTTTAACTGCCATGTCAAGTATTTTGTACAGGCATAGTTTGGCTGAATATTTCTTATCACTCATAGGAAAATTAAACAAATATTAGATAAATTTAGCTGAGATGAGTTCCATGTGTTAAAAACAGTTTCATCAAATTTTAAAATAATTGTTGTGACAGGTAATAGCTATTTAAAAGCTAAACTTATTGGAATTTCATAATGATGATTTTTTTCATGGCAAGTTCTGTACAACAAATATTATCTGTGAAGTTTTCATACTCTCCGATCCCATCGAAGGCCGCCTCCCTGCTGTACTTGCCGCTGTCTGTGTTCAAGCCGTGCTGCAACACACAAAAACATTTTTTTTCAGCATTGCATTCTATTTGGTATATAGTTTTTTTTCCAAAAGAAAGTAAAACCACAAATAAGCACAACCATAAGGTCATGTGGTTGACAAGGGGTAGACACGTACTAGATCAGAACAGATCACAAAGCACTCATTACAATCATACTTCAGACCACATCCTCCATCACACAGGACCTAATGTTATGATACTCCTCACAATCACCCGAGGGATTCTTCATCAGGAAAACTTGTACTCAAATTGCCCACCCTTGAGTCTTCTTTAGAAACCCTTACCCAATGAACAGGCTACATAATCTGTGCAGATATGTGTGACCTACGCTAAGTTTTAAATAGTCCCTTACAGCGCATGCTCAGAAATTTGACTTTGAAAAAACCTTCCCTCTTGCTTTGCTGAAATTATTAAAATATGAGGTAGGAGCTACAATACCAAGCCAATTTCCTCGAAGCAAGACTAAAGTGTGCTATGAAACGACTTTAGAGAGGCTTGCAGGTCTCATCGAAGTCTTATTCAAATCAAGGGAAGGTAATTTCCAGATTAAATATTTTACTAAAGGTGACTCGTGAAGCAGGATTGCTTGACCATCATGTTTTGTATCTTGGATCATTGTGTATAGGGAATATGGACTAGCATATGAGGTAAGATTAGGTTCATTTATGGTAGACATGCAGATGCTTAGACTATGACACATATCTCAAAAGATGTTGTTTGAAAAGGTTTGGGCATTAAAATAATGACAATCTCTTTGATCATGTGATCGAGAGAAAAGGCGTATTGAGTAAGGCTCCATGTGTGATAAGGGAGAAATTGACAAGATGATATCAATAGCAGCATTACAGGATTTGCTCAAGTTCAAAATCAATCAGACCTCAATACCATTCTACTTGTAAATAATTCTTTTATTTAAGTTATATTGAATACATAAGTTTTGGACTGGACTGGTGTATTTATATAATAACTTATCAAAATGGACAAGAGAAAAACAGTATTGACCGCATCACAAGTCTCTTATGATACAAGTGTATTCAATTTATACTCACCAATGTAAGGAGAAGTGAAGCTTTCTTATCCTGTAGGACTTTCACAATCTACAATTAAATTTAACAAATTCATTAATAAAGATGGAATTGTAAATCATATGAAATGAAAGAAGTCATTATCTCTGCACTTCATTAAGCTTTATTGCCAGAGGTTAATTTCTCTTGGTATCATCTATCCAAATGGGTTTTATTCTAAAAACTTCAAATACATTTATTATTGGTCAATGATTGTTCAATGAGACATTAAAATAGACCGTCTGAAAGTTATCTGACCAACTGATTTGATAAGACTGAACCTTGCAACATAGCCCAAATAGGGGTGTACAGCTTAATAGGTCTGTAGAGCTAAAGTACTTTGTAACCATGGTAAATCATACTATTCCTGTATCACACAATAAGATGAAGAGACAATGGACAAATATATACTACACCAAGGTAGCTGATACTGGTACCTACATCAGGTACGAAGTAAACTTCGTCCACTCCATAGCGAACACGGAAGTCATCAGCCGTCAACAACCTGTCAACAGTAAAAGCGAAATAAAGAATGTGCGAGATAAATGATGACACTATGAGTAGTAGACATCACAGGTAGAATAACAATCAGTAATAAGAATTTATTGTTTGCCTATTATGACTTGGTATCACTTTTTCCCCTTGTGTGACTAGATACTGGACATACTGATAAGGACATACTTTCCCATCCACACAGCATAGGAATCTGGGAGTTTCGGAGCAAACAGGATAGCCTTGCCCGTAGCAACTTCTACAGCTCCGTAGAAATCTGGCTCTTCTACACCGAAGGTCCAGTGGAAGAATGACTCCTGCAACACAAACACACAGCAGTGAAGCTTTTTGTCCTCGCATTTTTTTCTTTATGCTTACCAGGTGAAGCACTGTAAGCAAGCCAAACACACATGTTCTCATACAACCCATCTCCTTCAGCATACACAGCAGCAACTCTTCGGCTACCATGGTGAACATTCGTGCAAAGACTTCTCAGTATATGCAATAACAAAGACTTAACTTCTCACCGTTAGTTAACATACCTGTTGAGAGGTTTGCAAGTATGTTTTCATCATTCCTGTTCTTATTCCTATTGAAGATGATAACCCTGTTGAATACTGTCCTTAGAAGGATGTTTCTTTCTTGCACAGCATATGATTAACGATGTGTAACACATTAACCAGGATCATAAAGGCAAAATGTTGACAGCCCCAAAAGGAAACATTAAAAAATCTACCAATGTGCCAAAAGATTTTTTCAGTTTTACATTCATTTAAATCTATATTCAATGTTGTGAGTTTAGCTTTTCATATTCTTCATTCTGTACCAAACAAATAAGTAAGCACACAAATTTCTGTACGTGAACATGTAGCTCAGGGTAGCGTTTTATCCAAATACGAACCTGTCTGAACATAGGCTCATGATCGGAGCAGTATCTAGTCTCAGACTCCCCTCCCTGCAGTAGAACAAAGCTCCCATCAGGGACCCCGTTTGTTTGCCGGAGCTTCTCACACAGTCGGCGCCGGTTCTCCTTGAACAGTTCCATTGGAACGCTCAGGGTGTGGGTTCCCCGGCAGAAGGAAGGTCTGGAACAGAGAATTATTGTGTAAGTCATTGATTAACTCATAGAACAATCTTGCTCTTTGGTGAGCAAATATGCAGTGATCTAAAAGTCTAAATTATGAACTGAAGAATCTAGCGACTCACTTTCACAAGTGCTTGTGAGGCTGAGCAAATTAAAATCAGTCCCTCATAAGTATACAAATAGTACCACGAATATTTTTTAGCGTTCTGGAGACCTGGAAAAATATTTCAAATCATCAATGCACATGAGCGTTAGAACCAAATAAGAGACACATATAAACGTCCATCTACTAAGATCCTCACAGTTAAAATTGCATAACAGCATCAATTAATAATAATAAGTAGTTTCTCAAACCAAGAGACGCATGTGTGCGTTAATCAAAAGCGCCTCTTATTCAACGAGAGCCACACATGTGTGTCTGTCCTATTTTGTTACAATAAACTCATTTTTGAAATCAGTTTAGTATCAATCAAAGAAGACATGTGTTTATAAAGTGAGATGTTTTCCTCAGGAATCAATTAGAAATGGAAATAGCTGCTCCTTGTTAAAAAAATTAGGACACGTTTAGTGAATATAAACATTACGCTTGGAACTCTTTGACTAGTCACTAAAAGGGAATAATAGATACTTTAAAAAAAGACGGTTTTAGTAGATTAGATGAAATGATCGGAATCTTTGAGAATTTATCAATGTTCAGACACTGTTTGATATATTTGATTTGTAAAACACATTTAATTCAAAGACAAAATGAGACATGTAAATGTAAATCATTTGTGAAGAATTTGAGGCTATTGAAAGTTTCAATTTGATTTGACTTTTAATTCTTCAATGCATTACTTTAAAGTCATAGTCTCAATTTTGTAAGGCAACTAAACTGAACTAATTATTCTTCGTGAACAAAATATTATCACTTACACAAATATTTCCTGTCGCATTTGGAAAGATTTTAATTTTTATGCCCGTTTTACAGTTTGGATGAAGCAGCTTATTGGCTTATGCTGTTTCAGACCTATGAGGTACCGAAACAAGTGCAATTCCATATCGACTACGAAACACCGGAAATCTATTCATCGCAGCGCCGATACTTATGAGAGACGCATTCTTCACTGAGTTTACCACCTTTTTGTTATTTCTGTATTTGAAAAAGCATCAGCTATTACCTATTTTCATTGGATATTCAGCTGGGAAATTTTATGTGTTCTTCGTCACGGCCTTAGCGAAATGACGTGGTAAGGACTAACGCTTGCAAAAAACATAATATTCGGGTAGGGTAGGGTAGTTTCAACTTCATTATTGAGGGCTAGAATGCCTGCAGAGTTCTGAAAATTGTTGCAAACGTCAGGGGAAAGATATCTGTGAGTGGTGAATTATTTGTCCGGCATTTATTACAATTTTCCTTGCAAAAATGAGACAATGACTTTAAGTCTTTTGTCATGATATATATCAATTTGATACCTGCATGTTATGATTATTATGAACGCAAGAGCTTTGAATACTATGATTGATGTATCTAAATAGTTTTTTTCGAATATTACTCAACTGAAATAGCTTAGGCATTGTAGACTGTCATTCAAGCAAAGTGTCATTCAAGCACAGTCAATAATGGTCCCATAATGATAACAGTTACAGAATTAGCATGTAAAATTTTGTATATGGGTTTTTTTTCATTGGACAATGTGCTTTACAGATCCACCCCTCCTGTCTATTATCAAATGAATACACACCTGCATCTAGCTTGCATTTATTATTCATCAAAGCGCTAGGTAATTTGTGTCATATAACAGCAATATCTTTATTATTTGATGCAATAAAGTCAGTTTCTTTTGACAAATAACCGATACAGGAAGAATAGGTATTTGCTTAGGTATTGATTCTCCTGTGAATAATCATTCAATAAGATCACAGTTACAAGATATTGTAATAGTGCAACTCTATTGACGATGAAATATGAGATATATATATCTCTGTGTGTGTTTGTGTGTCTCTGTGTATGTGTGTTGACTTTTAGTTTTATATGTTTTGTATATAAAATGTAATTATATGTTGATTCTTTAAGAACTGTTCGTTTTAGATATAGGTTATAGAAAATGTCTCTCATAACCAATATAAATGGTGCTATATTTTATGTAATTGGTAAGACAATAACTCTCTCTATCTCTTTCTTTCAATCAAAAACATTCTTTAATTTAATAACGTTAACTAATTCGTTAATCATAAAAACATGTATCTTATTGTAAGATATACAGTGTCACAATTTTTTTTTTAATTGATAATTTTTTTTCTAAAACGTTTGAAGGTAATCAAGTCAAAAAATTCTGAAGCAACCAACAGTTTACGCCTGTAGTGAGTATGAGACAATAACATTCTTAGATATATATTGTACAGTCTTAAAATCTTTCTTTGCATAAAAATCTTATGCCTACTATGAAATGTTTACAAAGCATATACACATTATATGCTTCAACATAACCCCTTTTAAGTTACTCTTAGAAGTAAGGCGATCTTAACTTAAAGTGTAAGGTCAGCTTAACCGTCAATAACAAGTTATTACCAT
Organism: Phorcus lineatus; assembly: GCA_921293015.1. Classification (NCBI taxonomy): domain Eukaryota; kingdom Metazoa; phylum Mollusca; class Gastropoda; order Trochida; family Trochidae; genus Phorcus; species Phorcus lineatus. The sequence goes on along the minus strand of OV121090.1, from coordinate 17,214,917 downwards.
ATTTCCCCAATTGTAATCTCGTCCTTGAATACAAACCAGGCACTGAATAAAACTATGCTCATGGAGAGGCAATACAGGCATCGAATATCACCAAGACCTTGATTCCCTTGAATATAATTCTGGTCTCCAAATTAACCCAGATCTTATATAAAAAACTGAGAGAAAAGTTTGCTATTCACATAGGTATGGTATTGTTATGTGAATTATCCATAATCACTTGTCCATTATGACACCCAAAATCTTTAAATGTCAAATGTCAACAACCTGGCCTTCAATAGAGCAAGGGGAAGAAAGGGGATGCTGAATGAAATAGAACCCTGGGGTTGTATTCAAGGAAATACGGTATGTGTGCCATATTGTAGTGACAACATACTCTGATTTATTTGTACTATTAGTAAATTGTTACAATCAGCACAAATCTCTAATAATTATCTTAAAAAACATCAGTAATTGATGATAGGGCATGAATTCAAAATAAGCTAAAAAAAAGTCTGGACTTTTGAAAAAACATGATTGGCTAATTGATCTTTTTCAATGTAAATCATGAAATTGGGTGTCCTAGATAAGATCAAATAGCATATTATTTTTTTGAGGGCACTTTGTTTGAATTTCTCAGAAAATTAATTGTTTAATAGATAAAAACAACGTGTTCTATTTCTATTTCATGAATATGAAAAGTGAAAGTTCATATTAAATCGTCAAACAGAAAGCAAAGAATATCAGAGAGAAACTAAATTCAGTAAATCATGAAATTTAGGACTTTAACTGGCAGTCTTGTAGTTATCGAAATCAGATTCATGTAACGAAATTATCTATATTCAGTTAGTTGTTGAAAAAAAATAACATTAATCTAAACCTTCTGCAAAAATGTATTAATAGAATAAATTCTAACACAAATAAAAAAACTTACTGCGCTCTTGCAGATGCCATTCTCAGTAGGTGTTGTCATATGATGAGATCGAACCTGTGACTCCGTGCAGGGTTTCACGATGGTGAAATCTGTGTCAAGTTGCTACAACCGTGTTGCAGAGAGCTTGTGAACTTTGCACTTTCATACGGGCACTTTCAAAATGGAAGCCGTCATTTAGGACCAAAGAATTTTGATATGGAAATAATAGTGTTTTGAAGAATTATCTAATTGACAGCAGATGAAGATGGCAGCTGTATTGAAATATTGGCGCGAGGCAGCTACCTTGGTGCTTGTATCGGCAAAAAGAGGTCGTGGAATTGTGAAATTTACTCCAACAATATCAAAACATTCAGAAATTCCAAAGGGAGATAATTTTGACGTTCTTATGCTGAAACGGAGTAGTAAATCTACATTCATGCCTAATTTGTATGTTTTTCCTGGAGGAATTGCAAGTGATGCCGATTTTTCAGAAGAATGGCTTGAAATCTTTGGAGAAGCAGGGGAAAATGGAAAATCTAAGTTATTCAAATTTCTAAGAGGAAAAGGTAACGGTCCTCACATGTTTAGTAGGGTCAGAGATCCTCAGTTTTCTGCAGTTCCAAGTGAACTTGCATTCAGAATATGTGCTATAAGAGAAACATTTGAAGAATCTGGTGTTCTGTTGGCTAGAAAGGTATCTGATCTAAACAGAATATCATTGAATGAGCAGACAGCAATGTATGGCAACACAGTTATTCATGGGGAAAACATGGATCAGTGGAGAAGAAAAATAGAAGCTAATGCAGATGAATTTATTTCCATGTGTAAAGTATTGAAAATTGTACCAGATGTATGGTCCTTATATGAATGGTCAAATTGGCTAACCCCAGCACAAGAAATAGTGGTACACAGAAAGCCTCGTCGTTACGACACAGCATTTTTCATCTGCTGTGTGGAGGATAAACCAGCTGTAATGGAAGACAAAGGAGAGACTGTCCATAGTCAGGTTAATGTTTATATAATATATATATGATAAGTTTGTTAATACATCTTCAAATGGAATGTATTTTTCATAGTTATCCATAAAGAGTTTTTAATCATTTGACAAAGATGTATCCAAATTCTCTTTAACCCTTGTGCCATATGGGGCTGAAAAATGGCACTCAATATGTTTTGGGTCAAATATGACCCCAGGTTGTTATGCAGTGTTTCGGCAGGGAAACAGACTGACCACAGACTGACCACTTGCTTTAGTTTAGAAATTGGTATTGGTTTGAACGCTGGTTACTTGTTTCAACATAGTTCTTTCGACACACATGCTGTTTACCCTTGCCCAAAAGTGGAGTAACAACCTGACCCTAACTATATTAAGTGCCGTCATTCAGCATTATCTTTTAAGATTTTGAGGGGTATGCACAATGCATAAATTTTCATTTGTATTGCATATGCAAAGCTAAAAATCTATGCATTTTGGCAGAATTGTTTAAAAAAATGGGTGATTGAAAACAAAAATAAGAATTCAGCAGGTATTTTGATAATTTGTTAATTGCTTTAATGAATATTTAGGTCATAAAAATCAAATAGGGTTAATGAGAAAGAAAATGTCACATTTTAACATGGTTTTCAACAATTTCTCAAATTCATTTAGAAACACATTTAAATATGTTTATCTTTAAGCTTTCTATGCTATTAACCTTATGAATTACTTCTATTTCAGTATTTAATTCTTTTACTTAAACATAAATCCATTAAATTTTGAATTTATATCTTTAATTTTTATGATACCTTTTTTGACAGTGGGGAACTCCTTCTAACATCCTCACTGAGTACGAGAATGGCTGGGCGGGGCTTGCACCACCTCAGATGTATGAATTAGCCCGCTTACTGAACTTTGGCAGCATGATTGATCTGAGGACTTTTCTTGCTTCAAGAGCGTCAGAGCGAGTCCTTTGCTACTTTCCTATTCGCTTCCACTGTGCAGATGCCATATTGATGCTCATGCCTGGTATGTCAGCTCTTTTCAAATTTATACAAGATTAATTATATTTGAAGCTTATTAGACCTGAGAGGTGATATGGCTTATGGCATAGCTTATTGAACAGTGTCAGTCGTCCATTGGGATTCTTCCATAAACTTTTCGCATTTCAATTTTGCCTCAAAAACTCCTGCATCCTCAAAACTGAAATCTGTTAGGGATGAACCTTGCACATCCATTATCAGAATTTGTACATTTGGGACTGACCCCCCTTCAAATATGGGGATTGCAGACATTTTCCCAAATATTTTTTCCCAAAGCAGTTGGCATAGAAAATGAAATTTTGAAATCTTCCTAACATGAAGACTCAAATTTGTATGTTTGCGTTGGTGTAAGTGTTGGTCACCAGGGACAACAGATGGAAACCTGGGAGGGGTTTGGTTGACGTTGATTTTGGAGTGCTGGACAACAAGGGGGGGGGGGGGGGGGGGTTGTGGGAAATCAAATATGATGTTTTAGATAGTATTTCACAAGTCAGATATATTTGACAGCAAAGATATAAGAGTGTGTAAAATTATATTTATTCCGAAAATGCTATTTTTGTAAAGAATCTGTTTTTTATCTTTTATCATGATCTGGTTTTATTGATTTTGTCTCAAGGTAAGATCTGATTGCCTTCATAAGTTACAATTTTGTGCCCAAATTTGATATTTTCATGTTTTCAATTGTTATTGAAAAACAGCAATATAAATTTATGGAGTCAAAATTCTAAGTCCCATTTTCATATATTTTGATTAAATGTTTTGGAATTCAAGTACTTGACTTTAACCTGTTTACTTTTGCAATACTGAACTCAGAAGCATTAAGATGGCAATTTTCAGAAACAGCACCATTTATGAAGGTAACTCCTTTGATAAAAAAAATTTATTCTCAATCATTTAGGGTTCCTCTATTATGAGTATGGTTTTCATTGAAGGTGATGACTTGTATCCTGAAAACCCAGACTGGTATGGAGAGGGCGAAATTCTTACAAGTGAGCTGACTTTAGCGGAAATAAACCAAAAATACCCCAGGATGCACCGAACAATGTTTGTGAATACAAAGGAAGGGAAGAGAAAGGCAACAATCGCTTGCAACATCGATGTTGGAGCCAAGCACATTGCCCCTCTAACTGATCACAGCATGTTACTTCCACCTGCAAATGAGCAAACAGACTCCAAATTATAGAATATGAATATGTTAATTTTAAGATAGATAAATATTGAAATTTATGGTGACGAAAGGATGATTTTCCTCTTTGATAAGAGTATCAAGAGCTGGAATGTGGAAAATTATAGGCTAGGAGTTATCTGGTCATGCTGTCTAGCCATTCTTTATTCAATGGATGATGTTTGGATGTATGCCCAAGTTGTTATTCCTGTTAGATGGTAATTCTATAACTTAAATGATTTACCAGTGTATTGATTTAATTGTTGAATACCAATGAATTCAATCTTTAAATATAGATTATTATTGAGCATTTGATACACATGAATGAGGTTTGAGAGTTTGTTTCTTAATTCATAGTTTAAGAGTGCAAATACATGTTTTATTCACACCAGGATGTGAAGAAGCTTATGTAGTACAGAGTTATATACCAGAAATAAGGTTAATGTGTCAAACTGATGATAAGATGTGAATAACATGGAGATATTGGTAAACCCAATGATGTCCAGAAATTAAACCAGGTATCGGTCATATAATCAGATGTTAGTTGAAAGCAGGGGTCAGAAAGATAAGAGTAATCTGTATCCAGTTGATTGAAGCATAGCTCACTATCAATTTATATATAGAGAATCTCACGTAAGTGTCTTTTGATAACAAATATAACAACACTAGTTACAAATATCCAAAGCTTGCCGAGGATGTTTTTACTTTTATCAACGGATGATAAAGAGAGATCTAATAAGAGACCGATACGTTTATGAAAACAATATAGGAACAAATTGGAAATAGCAATAGTACTTCAGTGGATCAAGAGGTTCAGATTCTGACATGAGATCACAAACCCTGTTTATATCTCTTTATACAGCAGTGTTTGGGTGATAGACCACCAAACAGAGTCAATACTAGCAGGCATCACCACTGTTGTGGATATGTATTTTATCAATTGCCGGTAACGCAAAAAATAAATAGTTGATCTGTGATATAGATGTGTTCTACCTCAGTTGATGAGCATAATGAGAATTCATGAGAGTTAAAATCTTAAAAATTGCAAAACATTCAACAATAAAATATTTTTCATTTTGTTAATGAAACTTAGATTTTGATAAACAAATTATTGTGTAATCTAAGAAAATACAAATAATTGTGGTAACGTAAAACAAAGTGTTGTAATAAAGCAAAAAATTGAATTAGAAATGTTTTATTCTGTTGAATAATTTGATGATTGGATTCATAGATTTTGAACTGTACATTTTTTATATTATAGTTTGAACTTGAAGTTGAAAGTGATTAAAAATGAATTAAATGTACACCATTGTTTTACTGCTTGTTTCAAGATATGGCATTCCTGCTTGTTTCCCCTGCCCATTGCAAGCTGATTGTCGGGTAAGAGTAAGCAGGTCACAGGGCATCAAAGAGCTCTCTCATGAAATGTAAGTTTTCTCTAACATTGGTGCATGGTTCATAAATGGAAATATGACGCATCCAGTCATCATTGAATGACAGCTACAGCAAGTTTCTTACAAAGTCATCTTCCCTCACATGGCTTTAATTTGCACCAGTCTCTAACACTGGCCAATGTAAACCTTGCTGCCAACCAGTCAAACTTTGTGTTTTGAGTGCAGCACCCTCGTCGGCAAAAAGTTACAATTCTCATTTGATTTCTCATAGGACTATCGCGATCCCTCGCGGCAGCCTTGGCGACAAGCACCAAAAAGTACGGGAAATGCTGCAAGGCCTATCTTAGCAAGTCATTTGGGCTGGTCTACGAATAGGCCATGCATGGAAAGATGGTATGAAGTTTACACAAGAACATGTACTAACACACTTTAAAAGGTCTTCCATTCAATAAGACTACAAGAAACAAGTTTCAGTCAAAGTTTTATTCTAACTTTAATTATTGGCACAAATGGAAAATGTGTTAACAGAGTTAATGTGAGTTCTCGGTTGCTATGTTGTTCAACTTATGAGACTGTCACTGCTGGTGAGGGATGTTTCTCTGAGGGTATAAGTTTGAAAACTACTTTGAACGAAAAATATCAATAATTTGTATGACATATAGTGTGAGTCTAAATGTCAGGTAGGCAGCTATTTAGAAAAATTTAAATTTTTACAGTTACAGCAGTTATTGATGTATATAAAAACAGAACTCATGGCCAATGTTACTCTATAAATAAGTCAGTTTATTACAAATATTTGCTACAATTCCAATAAATCATGTGCTGTTGCCTTCAATTATTCAAACTTCTTAATTGTCTCTAATCCAAGGAAGACATACTATCTAATTCACAGAATGATATTTACAATAGAGGGCATTATATGATTGCAATGTGGTTGGAATATGTTAGCCATAGAAGAAATTTAATGGTTTTATACACATGTTCAAACTTCTGTCATACATCAACCAATGACATTTCAAAGTGCAAGAAATCATTTATACTGCACAAGACTTCTATGAATTGTCAACTCCAAGGTCTTGCATTTATTGTTGGCCAAATGATGTACATGACAAATATTAGTGTCATAACTCAACTCACTCATTGAAGCAAGCAATTAAATTAACCTTTGGCGAAATAGTTAATGAAATGAATTATTTAAATTGAAAATATCACACTTCAAGTACCTATTGTAGTAAAGATGGTACACACGTTTGATCATGTAGATATATTACATATCACAGTTTCTTTCTTCACATGGCAGGCAGATATTGGTAATTATCGTAAATTCTCATGTTTGATTGAGTCCCTCTTTGGATGTCTCCTCTGAGGTCTCCAGTTGTGTATATGGACCGTACACCTGAAACAAATACAAAATTGTTATCTCCTCCAACAATTTACAGCCATTACCGCAATATTTTTCTAATTTCAACTTTCATTACATGTACTCTATTCTTCTCGTTGATGGTACCCAAGAGTCAAAGGGACCATATAATGTATGATTTTTGTGAATTTCTATCAGTGAACATGAGTGAGTTGTGAGAAAATTAATCACGGTATACAAAGTGAAAACACTTCATACTGTAATCAAGATAATTATTACCTCTTCTTTATTGGCTATCGTTTTTAGAGTGCCAAAATATCAAGTTTAAAGAAACTGTAAACCGTAAGCCATGTGCACAGCTGATACGGAAGCTGGTCCGTGAACCCTCAATCATTTTATTTTGTGTGAAGTTTATATATTAAGAAATCTTACCAACTGAAATCTACATGGTCTAACAGCTTAGATGGCAAATACAAAATTCTTAGTGCTTTGTGTTTAAAAGGGATGTCCCTATTGGTTGTTCTATAGAATATTCTAAATCAAAAGCCCAGGAGTCTTGGCACAAAAAATAACCTAAATATTGCACTAAGAGTACCTTTATAAGTTCCGTTTTGTGCAACCAGACCATGACTCTTGTTATGGTGATGATGATAATGCACTTTTATCTTCGGAGGTAATATGGAGGACAATGATACTTCAACCAAGGACATGCTTGTCAATGTCCCCAAGAGTTACCTACCCTGTCTGCTGGTGTTCCTCCGGGGTGGTGAAGGAATCCCTGCTCTCTTCATCACAGCACGTCCACCGGTACCTCATGTTCTTCTTCTTCTTGCTATACACCTCACTCGCCATCACTGGAAACAATATCTGATTATAAATTGCCTTCAGGGGAACAAATTAGAGTGATCAGTGATCAAAATAGCTGCCTGCCTGCAAGCCAAATGTTTTTTTTTTCAAAGAGACCTGCCTGAAAGGAAGTCAGCAAGTCTGTCTGGCTTGTGTGAATTTATATGTATCAAGTATATACAAAATGCACATTTCAAACCTCAAACCCACTTGCCAATGGGGACTTAAAAAGTTATTTTTGAACACTGAGTCTATCAGTCAAGATAGCAGTCTTGTCACTTAGGTGCCGGAAACAAGTCAACATGCAATGGATATAATTATCTTCTCCAAGATTTTATTCAAAGGTACGCTGTATGTGTGCAACCTCTGTTTCAGTGTGCTCGCGACTTGTGCACAAGTCAGAGGGAAAGTTAGTTTAAACCAGAAACGGGGACTCTGTGCAAGTCACATGTGATAACTCATCTGGGTTACGAAGCACCATGAACATGCACATGCAGTTGTATGATCCATGATATATTTATATTCAAAGATCGAGGTCACAAGTAATCACTGACTAACAGGCACTCTAATATCCTTTATCATTTACAGCATAACAAGAATAGAAATATATTGCATGAAAAAGATCAAAAATGATTATCAAGTCATTGAAATGTGTATTTTAGTCAAAATGCCCAAACCCTAAACATATAAAAGGAAATTGTAAGTACCTTCTAAGAAATCTTCGGAAATCATAACAACAATAAACGCTTTCTTTCTGCATAAATTGTCACTAATTAAGCCAACGTCAACAAATATTAACTTTGTTTACGTTATTTTCCAGTTTTCCTGCCAAATTTTGTTGTCAAATTTTCACAAGTCTACGTAGCACTAGCCGACAATATGGCGACGTTTTCGCCTGTTAACTCTCTTGTTGAAATAGACGGCAAAGCTTAAGGTAGGGTGATTAACTCTCGCTCGGGTAATACAACATTTGACACTCGTTTCGTATATATCATATGACACACTTGGTCGTGTAATAATCTCTATTATATCATCACAATGAGATGAGATACGGTATTTACAATCTCACCTTTATATCCAGGGTGGTGAGTGCACTGTGCCTCTTGAAAGAGTTTGGTTGTGTAGTCCATCAGGCAGTTCAAGCAATGGCTGCCTTCCAGTTTTGACACATGCTCCTGTTTTGTTGAGCTGTAAACATAAAGATATCCTGGCCATAAGTCATTAGGAATCAGTTTCAGTATACTGACAATATGGCAGCACGGAATCATAATCAACTAAAACCATTTATGGCCTTACCAATTTCAATATTGAAGTTTTACAATTCTCATATTGGATGGTCCCTTTCACCCCTAAGAAACCAGACATGTATGTTAATGAGTCTTATTTCAGGCCAATAGGAAGAATGAGTTGAGTTATGTTGTAGATTGATTTTATAATCAATGAGCTTATCAAAAATTGTGTTGTCTATAACTTCTAAGAGGTTTTTGATTGTTACAAACTTACTATTTCTTGTTTGCGTGGAAGTGTCTTTCGTACATCCTTGTATTTGCCTCCTTTGTGTTGCAGATGTTGCCTGTAAATTACAAATGATGAGAAAAATCAAATTCAAACAAACTGTTATTTATCCTTTTATGACCTAGAAGTGTCTGAAAAACATTTACTTGTTGCAACGTACCGTGAAGCAAAGCATAACTTGTGTCAGTCACAATCACTACACCATTTCCCAAAATTTTCAGTGCCAGCTCTCTAGGTTACTAAGGCTGAGCTTAAGAGTCCAATGAGGAATCTTAAGATTTTCACCTTATAGCGGAAGAGATACTGAACTCAAACACAGATATAGGAGCATTGCAGCAAGATTGATTTATTTCTACCAGTGATTGAGACTGGTAATACCGTAACACCTTGCGGGAAAGTTGAACTTGGAAAATTAAATTTACGGAAGTTTTATGATAAAAAGTTACCTACTTTTGACATTTGTCAACAGACCATTAAAATGCACTCCTGAAATTCAGGTAGATTTGAAGTTACCTTTTGAAGTTGTCCTGAAGGGTATCCCTCTCTCCATCAATCGTTTCTCATACAACTTCCGCTGAAATAGCACATCAAATGTAGTGGTTATTACACAAGTATGTGTGTCATATCATTTTTTTGGAACAGTTGTTTTATAGCAACAGATAGAGGTATTTTCAATTTTGTCACATTGGGGAAAAGTGTATGTAAGTATCAGATCCTTAAGAAACCTTCATTATCAATGAAAGAATGTTACCAGCCCTTGACTTGAATCTTGAATCAGACATATGTTTTGCTAAAGAACACATAAGTATAATAAAAAGAAATCTCATTGGCTTCATACATTATATTCCTGCCCAAATGCTTCTTTAAAAGATTATTTTCAAAGTTAATAAATACCCTTTCAAGATGGTATTTCCTCTCAGTAACTATTCTCCTAGCTATTTTCTCCAGGGCAGCTTTGGTCTCCATCAACACAGTAGGCCGACAGACAGGATATGTAATTTGGGCCACGATTCTTCCATTGGTCCCTACTGTACATTTCTGAGTGATATTTATTCTTTTACAGCCAAGCTTTTTTTGAACAGGGATGATATTTCTCCCTTTCTTTCCAACCATCAACCCGACATACGAAATAGCAAAGCCATCAATGTTCATTTGGATTTCTGAAGTTGTGAAATAAGGCTCAATGGCAATAATTCCCTTATCTTGTTTTTCTTCAAAGATTTCAAAGTCCTCCCTCACTACACAGCTGAGTAGATAGACCAGTCTCAGTAAACTTTTGCAACTTTTACAAGGTTCTTCTTCGTTCCAGTTTCCAGATTTAATAAGTTTGGAAAAAAAGTTTTTGAATGTTTCACTTTTTACATTTTCTGCGTTGAACTCTTCAACAGTTTTCCTGAAATTCACAGGATACTTGTCCAATTCTGTAGATAAAAAATATTTTAAATAAGTTTTTAATTAACAAAACAAAAGAACATGATCATTCTATCTATAAAGTTGTTTCTAGAGGGTTAATGTTAATTGTTATGAGAGCCTCAATGAAAATTTCACATTCAAATCCCAGTTCAGCATTTTGAAGTGGCAGAGAGTAGGTTGATGGGGTTAAATATACTCAGATTTGATCAAGAAGTACTGGTTGTTTCTAAAAATAAACATCTCAATATTTATCAGTTCAATTTAGTGACAAAAAAAGGTTAGAGTAGAGATTGTTGATAAAAAAAGCTGGACAATGGCACATGCCAATGACTCAACTGTTGGAAACTCTTTTACAGCAGACACAATGACAAACATAGGTTGTAGATCCTCATAGATCAGTAAACAAATAAGTGGAACATAGAATTTTTACTTGTTAACATTTATATGGTTGTTTTTCATTTACAATTGAAAAAAAGTGAAATATCATTTGGTTGTTATTTAAGAGAAAAAAAATTAACTTTTACAAAAGTTGTTTATAACTTAACTCCGTTTATATGCAGTATTTTCGCTCTTATAAGGTCACATACAAACATGATAACTCTCTCTTACCATGACATTTTCATGAAATCAAATGAAAAAGTGTGATTTTATCAATAATTCTACATGAATGAGGGTCTGTTTTGGGTGACAAATATCTTTATGTGACAGAATGACTCAAGCAAACCATTATCTGTCCATTGATCCAATCAGAGCATCTCAGCATAGACTGCCTTACATTGCTGACAGGTTTGTTTTTGGCTTGTGATACTAAGGAGTAGGGAAAGATGCAAACTTGATTTCACTGGAGAAATGTAGAACTCGGCACTTGTATCTTGGCGCTTACTGAGGAAGAGTATAACAAGCTTCGTTTGCAATGATGTTCATAATTTTTCAAATATGATAATTTATTCTTACCAGGACAAGGTTTGCAAACGCAGACGAGCCTGTGGAACTTGGCTATGTACCTGACAGGAAGCATGATACATCGCACTTGGTTCATGAGATGTTGAAATTCACACCTCCATTTTTTGTCATGGTAGAGACACAGGAGGGGTGAAGTTGGTGTGCTTGTCATGTTGGATTAATCTATTGGTTTTCAAATTCCTGGAATACATGGATGAACCATAGATATAAATTGGATTCATGGTATTAGATATACATCTTAATCAATATAGAAACTTCCAGTAAACATAAAATTCATTTTTTCACTATGTATTCACATGACACAATGGGATGTACCTCTTTATATTTTGTCATGTCTTCATGTGTATTTAGATTTTCAACATCTGTAAATGTACGCCTATATTACACAGGCGCTAGTCTCTGAACATACATTAAGTCACAGGCGCCAGACTTTGAATATACAATGCCATGTAAGTATACATACATATAGCTATAGAACATATAAACAAGGTATGACAGAGTTACCAGAAATGAAACTGGTTTCCTTGCTCATATATATGACTCAGATATATATATATACCTGTCCACATAACATAAAGATAGAGTCTGGCCCTATTTGGGTCTTATATGCTCTTCATTATGATAAAGACATCAAAAATGAAAGGGCCAGTTCTATCGGGGTATTTTAAGTGCAACATTCCAGTTCGTACAAGAATTTTTTAAGTATATGATTATAAACTAACCAAGTTGAAACATGATACTGAGGGTCACATTTTAGCGTGAACTTAGTTAAATACAACAAAGATTGAGAAGTGAAGAAATTCAGCATGAAAAGCTTTGGTACTGTATTACAATCCATTTTTGATTATAAATCATTCATACAAGTGTGTAAATTCAATTGATACATATGATTTATTTTTGTGATGTTGTAAAGGTAAATCCACTTTTTTCTTGTCATTTCCCAGGAACAAGAAAGCGGACTGGATGCCGATATGTCAGGCTCTTTAACAAATACGTAAATAATATAAGTTTTGCTAAGGATCGCTCAGTAGGTCGTTCATACTTCGAGTCCCCATTTCACAAATATTCTTACTATTTAAAATCGATAAAAAAATTTTTTTACTTATATCGGAAACAAGATATTGATAAACTATTACGTATCATAGTATGTTATAAACATGATCATTGTAAGGAAACCTTCACTCACTTTCTACGCTCTCCGTGAAATGACAGCGGTTGTTCACAGGTTCTACAATCTATGTAGAATGATGGCGATATTGCTACGTCCTTTATATACTATTTTCAACCAGGCGAGGTTAACCGGCCGTGTTGCGTCAGGAGTACTTTTGTTGACGTGTGGACTCCTAGCAGTGGTTTTCACAGCGACGGGTAATACACAGTCCAGAGCGAACCCTAAATAACGCTGCAATGAGTTTAGAATGTAAACAAACCAGACGTGGGCGTGGTCAAACCCGGAAGTATGGTCTAATGTTGATTACAAACTTAAAATACTTAAGAATTTTGCAAATGAATAATTATAAGTTCACAAAATAATATGTTTTCCTTAATTATCCGCGATGAATACTTTTGTAATCATTAACCATAAAGCATTACGTATATAACAAGCTTTTATTTAAGATGTCAGAAAATGTTAAATAAATGTCAACTTCACTTCATTATCTATATAACTTTCATTGGCAAATATTTTATAATCAGATTTTAAACTTTTGGTGGGGCAGGGGAGGATGTGTGTATGTGTGTGGGGGAGAAGTATTGAAAGTTTAACTAAAACTCCACTATTTATCTCTTTTAACCTTCTCTATCTAGAGCTTTAATCAATTTTCCTTAACAGAAAATGTTATCAATTATCTCCGAAAATATTATGCTTATGTACTTGAAAAAAATAAACATAATGCTGAAAGTGTACAGGCAAGTTTGAGTAATTTTGTCTCACATGTTTTTGGTACACATGACAACTGTGGCACCTGGTATCGATTTACCTGAAATGATTCTTATATGTTCAAATCATTGCTCTGGGGACTTGAAAAAGCTATTTGGTCAAAGCTATTTGAAATGCATCCACTAAATGCCAACCGTTGTGCTCCCTTGGGAAATACATGGGGAGATGAATCGGTCAATAATATCGTTGCCAGCAAAGTTCCAAGAGTCGTCACTATAGTTCACTATAGTATGATGCATATACATCTAGTAATCTTTCTACATGAAAATCATTACTATTTCATGCTTCTAGGATGAAAAGAAAGATAAAAAGAAGACAATGTAAACAATTAACGAAGTCCTTTAAGATCGCCGATTGGTAGACCAACATCACTGTTACATTTATTCCTGACCCAGTAATTGACACAAAGCCAGTTCCGTTAGCAGATTCAGATTCTTTATTCTCTAAAACCACGCACGGTGGTACATGAGCAATTTTACAAAGAGAAGTAAAGATACGGATTGCGCATGCATAACATAAAAAGTAACATACAACAGCATATACACTTTTACAAATGTGAAAAGATGCATTTGATGAACAAAGAGAGGTTCTTTAAACATCGGAATTTGTTACTATTTAGGAGTACATTAAGTTTGTGAGGGTTTGGCCAATTTGAATAATAAACTGGTATAAACTGAGCTCTAAAACTACTTAAGGCATGACATCTGAATAAATAATGCATTTCGTCAGCAACCGTCGGTGAGCCACAGAGGTGGCATGTCCTCGCCTCCTTTGGGATTCCGCGCCACCTCCCTGTCTCAACGGGTAGGTTGTGATTACATGTTCGGAACTTTAAAATTGGGATTGAGATATTTTTTGGCAACAACAAACTAGAATCTAGAAATTTCCTAAATAAAGCATTTTTAGAGTTGGAAAAAAATGATGGTACGGTTGTTAACAAAACTGAGGAAATCGTAAGCGAGACAAAAGTATTCTACGAAAAGCTTTATACCAAACAGGACCTTACATCCATCAATCTTGCTGAGTATTTTAAGGATGTTAACATACCTAAGTTATCCGATAAGGAAACTGATACCCTCGAAGGCAAGTTAACTAAAACTGAGATCTCTTCAGCACTTAAAAACATGAAAAATGACAAAAGTCCAGGACCAGATGGTTTTACAACAGAGTTCTATAAATTCTTTTGGAAAGACTTGGGTGAATTTTTGTTAAAATCCTTAAACTTTGGCTATACGAATGAAAAACTTTCCGTGACACAAACTCAAGGATTGATAACTTGCATTCCAAAAGGTAATAAACCCAAAAAATATCTAAAAAACTGGCGACCTATTTCCCTTTTAAATACTTCGTATAAAATAGGGGCTTCAGCTATCGCAAATAGAATAAAAAGAGTTTTACCAAATGTTATCAGTGAGGATCAAAAAGGCTTTATATCAGGTAGATACATCGGAGAGGTTACAAGGTTAATCTATGATTTGATGGAATACACTGAAACATTTCAAATTCCTGGTTTGTTATTGTTGATAGATTTTGAAAAGGCATTTGATTCAGTAGACAGAACATATCTCTCTAAGGTTCTACATTTCTTTAATTTTGGTCCAAGTATTATACAGTGGATAGAAACGCTTTATAATGGGATAGAATCACGGGTGCTTGTGAATGGCTTTGCCTCAGAGCCTTTCAAGATTGGACGTGGCTGTCGTCAAGGTGACCCGATTGCCCCGTACCTGTTCATTCTTTGCGTAGAGATTTTAGGCATTATGATAAAAAACAATAAGGACATTAAAGGGATAAACTTGGGAAATATTGAATACCTATTGGCACAATTTGCAGACGATACCACTCTTAGTTTAGATGGATCTGAAAAATGCCTTTATTCAACGCTAAATACTCTGCAACTATTCCAACGCTTTTCTGGTTTGAAAATAAACGTAGAAAAAACTAAATTAATATGGATCGGATCCAAAAAAAGATCTAGATACAAACTTTGTAAAGAATGGAAATTTGATTGGACCCAAACGAGCTTTTCTCTTTTGGGAATCAACTTTGACATTGATCTTGACAACATGGTTAAAATAAATTATGAAGACAATTTTTCCTATATTGAAAAACAAATGAATATTTGGTCAGCCCGAAACCTCACCCCTATAGGTAGAAACACTATCCTTAAATCCCTCCTACTTCCTAAATTGAATCATCTGTTTTCTGCAGTGCCTGATCCACCCAAAGAAACTATTGAAACATTCCAGAAGAAATGCTTTCGATTTATCTGGAGAGGTAAGCCCGATAAAATAAAACGTAATGTACTAGTTAGGTAGATTGCAAAGTAGAGAAAATAAATGGGGTACTATTTTCGTAAATAGACTAAATGATATAAATGAACTTTGGCTTTCAGATAGCGGCTATATTAGAAAAATGTTAATTCCAGTTGTTACAAATGCTTTTTGGAAGGATGTTCTAATGGCATATTCCAAATTTCTTAATACGTGCAAAACACAAAACATTTCAGAAATTGAACTTCTTAGTCAGCCCTTGTGGAATAATGATGGAGTTAAAGTAGATGGACACCCTATCATGTACAAATCGTGGTACAAGAAAGGTGTAATATTTATCAATGATCTAATTCACCATGAGGGTAGACTGTTCAATCTCGAGGAATTCAAAAGTATATATAACATAAAAACTAATTTTTTAACTTTTGAAGGTATAAAAAGGGCTGTTTTATCATATATCTCAAAGTTTGGTATACAACAAACTCGAACTATTATCCCAAGTCCCATTTATCCCTTTAACTTATTTCACGTAAACACCAAACTAGGAAATAAATACATATATGAGAAATTGATTGATTCTAAATATATACAATTACCTTGCTACAGTAAATGGGCACGAATCTTAGATTGTGAATTGTCAGAAAAAGATTGGACAGTATTTAATACGATAGCTCACAAATGTACTCGTAGTACAGATTTAACATGGCTTCAGTATAGGATTATTCATCATATTCTCCCTACAAATTGTTTCCTATTTCGGATAAAAATATCTGAGTCACCCCTTTGTCGTTTTTGTAATAGAGAACTAGAAACTTTGGAACATCTTTTCTGGTATTGTAATCCGGTACTCAATTTATGGAAAAGATTAGAAAAATGGTTAGAAACCGCCCAAATATATGTAAACTTTACAATTACAAAGATAATACTCGGAATCAAAGGGAGAAACAACAATCCCATTAACGCAATTATTCTGCTTGTAAAAGAAATAATTTTCACAAGCGCTCAAAAAATGAATATACCCAACTTTGATTATATACTGGGCCAGATTAAGCAGTACTACGATATAACAAAATGCATTTATTTAGTTTCTGGTGAGAATGATTTATTCGTCAAGTTCTGGTCCTCATTACATACTATACTGAGAATTGATTTATAGAAGTTTAATTTTCAACATTGTCTTTGTCAAAGTAACGATTATTATTATTATGTCTGTAAAGTGCAAAAAGTCACTTAAAACCTGCATATATGACAGTATAAATGCTATACTGAGAAATGTATTTATAATAGTTAACTTTCAACATTGTCTATATAAGTATAACACTTATTACTATGTCTGTAAAGTGCTTAAGGCCACTAAAACCCCTGCATGTCTGTCACCAGCACAACTGAGATACATATATGCTGAGAGATTGATGTATAGAAGTCAACTTTCAATAATGTCTTTGTTTATGTAACGCTATTTATCACTCTGTTCATAACATGCTAACGGTCACTTATATCACGAATGTATGTTATATGTATTTCTTTCTATGGGACAACTATTTTCCCTTGTTTTTCTTTATTGTATTTTGAACGCACTTGTTGTCAATTTGATCTACTGTAAAATACGAAAAATATGGAAATAAAAAAATAAAAAAAATAAAAAAATATTTTTCAAAGTGCAGGCTATCTTTGAAATAATTATAAAAGTGTCCCTTAGAACTTGATCGAATAGATTCTCTCCATGACTGGAGAAACTGATCTTTTAATACATAATCAACTTTTGCAATAAGCCAATTTGTACTATAGTTAAATGGGTTATTGAAAACATCACTCAGTCCGCACTTGTTTAGAATTTCTTCCACTTTCTTCAGCCATTTATTATTGGCATTTTGCTGATCAAGTTTTAGAAATGTTAGAATTGTGCTAGATAACTTGACGATGTCAGTTTGTATTGAGGTCTTATGCCAGAATGATATAATTCTTTTGTATATTTGTATACTTAGTGGCTCGCGATCTAGTTCGCCGTACACGAAGTAATTCGCTGTAGAATTTATTAATCCAGTTATCATCTTCAAGAATTTTAAATGAACTTTTTCAATGATATTTATGTTTTCATAGCCCCATACCTCAGAACCGTATAGTAAGATTGGTACAATCATTATATCAAAGGCTTTGATAAGGCAATCGAGGGGCAACATTATATTTCTAGCTCGTTTTATAAGACAGAACATTGCCTTCATAGCACTCTGTGCAAGGTTTTTCATAGCATAAATGAGTCGTCTATTTCTATGAAAATTTAATCCGAGGTAAGTATAATTATCAACAATATCGATATTCTGATTGCCAAATTTAAATAAGCATTTATTTGATTTGCTTGGCCCGCTACCAAAGATGACTATTTTTGTTTTAGAGATATTTACTGTGAGTTTCCATGTTTTACAATATTCATAAAAGTGATCAATAGCAAGTATCAATGAAAAACCTATGTGTTTTATATCCTGAAACATCATCAACCGATAATAATGCATCAATTTGTCAGATCAGTGCGGTTGTTAACTCTAATGTTAATGATTCTACCTTTGATAGGTGTGTATTACCAGAGAGAGACATTTCAGCATTTGCATCTGATGTCACCAATATAACATGTCATGACGGTAATCTCTTTCATAATTGGATCCATGTACATGCAGTTCAGAAATGTGAAGCATCATCTGAATTCATTGATTTTCGGAATACGTTTGAAAATGTTGTTCTCATTCGTCATAATGTCAAATCTTTTAATTGTATGCATTTGATTCGTGTGCAAGAGGAATGCAATCTACTTAATCAGTTGGAGAAATCTGTTTTAGGATTTGTTGATACACTGCCATTCTTTCGCTCTTTGTATCCTGCACAAAAATGCCATAATCATATTTTTTTATCAATGTCTTGAAATGTATACTATTGTTCAAACAACCAACATATTTCTTATGTAAATTAATAATTTTATCAACAAATCCATATTTTCAGTTATTAGTTCTGATTGATGAATGTTGTAATCAAAGGCCCTGAAAACCAAAAATGGTCAATTTGGAGTTGTCTCCCTTGTTTAGAAAAATTAACCTATTCTCTTTTCCAAGTGAAAATTACAAAAAAATAGTATGATGTCCCCAATTCTTTCTTTCATTATATCATTCTACATATACAAATCAGTAATTCATTAGATTGAGAATTCAATGTAATGGGTTCTTCTTTACCTATCTACTTTTTATTATTATACTTCTTGAATTTTTTAAACAAATCTTTCTTACACTAAAACAATTCTTCAACCATTTTCTCAATCTTGATGTTATTAATTTTCTTAATTTATCCTGTCTTCATAATGAAAAATAGAAATAAATTCATTTCAAATTAACTGAGGAAAATGCAGCCATCATCATATGTTGCTCTGTTTGTGAAGCCGATATAAAGAGTTAACAAACTATTCGATTTGAATTCAACCCCGCTTCAGTTCAATGAGACACAATGAAAGTGACAGAGAGTATGTTTTATGATTTTTTATGTGGCTTAAATGGGAGTCAAAATACCATATGGCTTGAGTTAAAATCAAATCGGCCCTCTAATCTTGCATCTTTTTCTCTAAAATGTAAAAATTAATATATATTCTTGTTTTCAATGGTGAATGAAAATAAATTGTCTGGAAGTCGAAATTCTGCTTCAAATTTGAACTTTTATTCGTTAAATTACCTATTTAACACTGCCAATCAATCTCTGTGTTTGTGTCTGGTGTAATTTGGTTTCCATAATAATGTTTAAGTCATATGCGCACGCCATTGTTCTGTTTTCGATCACAAATCAAAGACTTGAACCTTTTTATTGTCACTTTACTGAACTAATCAGCTCTAAACTCCCGATTTTCAGAGACAACTAAAACGTATCTATAAAATAACATAATTTATGAAGACATCTTTGACTTTATCAATATACTCTGTGGCCGTTTAACTTTCTTTTTACGTATGAAAAGGAATTTCTGGAAAGCCTTAATTTAAATCCCTACTCACTGAATATTTTATCAAGTGCAAATCTCGTTATTTCATCTGTAACTTTAGGTGGTACGTTGTTTCAAGGACTGATAGATTTATGAGGTACTATACCTCAAATCTCTGTCCTTTTTCATTGAGGTATAAAAGCAATAACATTTTGGTGAAAAGTTTTCTTTGTACTTCAGTTTATATCAAATGGACTTATATGATTGTCTCCTGCGAGTTTCCCCATCGTGTTCAATTCTACCAGCCAGCCTCTTCCTGGATCTTCTTACTCCTTCTTTTAGCGTCGAATACGATTATCAATGGCTTGACATCTTAATCACATTGTCTTGTGAAATGAACTGAAATATGAATCATTTGAAATGTTGAAATATAGGACAAAAAGAAATTTGATAGGATAAACGTATTCATTTGTCCAAACTTAATACCTGTGGACTGCTTCGATTGTTTGATATCTTTCGAATTCTTATTTTGATTGTCATTATTGTCATCATTGCTTTCAGTGTTGATATTTTGATTTCTTGGTAAGCACAGTTCTCTCCGAAGGTAAAACCATACTTTGATAAAAATAAATGCAATTAAAGACATAAACAAGGTAAGAGTTTAAAGTACCCCTCTTCTTAATCTTCAAATTCGTTTCACATTTTTCATTGTACCGCACTTCATCTTTCTTTCATCACTATATCCAGATAAGGATCCCTTTCTTACAGGCCATTGTTTCAAGATCTTAATCCTTTTCAACATCTTCATCCCCATATAGATCAATGACTTCATCTAAATCCATCATTGATTCAAGATTTCCCAAAGCAAACCTTTTTTGAATTACTTTATTCATTTTGTTCACGTATATACAATTCAAACATGCATATCAATATAGAAACAAGAAATTGTAACATGTAAGTGGGCAGAATATGGACAGAGTATATTTGAAATATAAAAACAGAAGTATTCTAAGAAGTAGTAATTATAAAAAATAATCAAAATTGAAAATTGGTAGGGGACAGAAAATGGACAGAGTATATTTGAATAATAAAAAAGAGCTATTTTAAGAAGTAATAACAATAAGAGCTATTCCAAGTTATAATCTGTGGATGTACATGATAATTGTTTTTAAAAATATATCTTGTTTGATAAATTTTTTTAAAAAATTTTAAAATGATGACCAGAAATTCAATAAATTTTGAATAACTACATTGAGTTCATGCTGAATATTTGCCTATGTTATACATGTTGTGAATGTTGTTTTTATGTATGGGATGCCTGGTAATTTATTTTGTTGTTTTGCTTTAGATGTATCATATTTAATGATTATCAATCTCTGTTTTAGAACATTGTTGCACCTGAAAGGAATCTGCTATCAGCAGTCAACTTAGTTGATGAGTTTAGTCATGTTTGCTTCACTTTATGCAACACAGTCACACTAGAATTTGATCAAAGAATAATAATAGAATACAAAAACATCGCTTTCCCTTTAGAACCAGGTTTTATTTACATTTACGCCATAACCTGGACCTTGAACTATAAAAAAACATACATTATAATACCCACAAGGGTCTTCTAATTACAATATGTAATGATAAATACCAATATAAAAAAAGAGGTAACATCAATATACATAAACATGGGAATAGTCTTATCATCCAGAGTTCCATTGGAATCCAGACTCGGACAAATACTTACAACATATACAGCGGTGTTCAATAACTGTTCATCAGCTGTTTCGTACACAAAGCAAAACGACACTATCCAATGATATCACATTATTTCCAATGATAGGTTTAAATAGTCCCTTAAGACGTCATTAACAAACTAACCATAAACCAATGGCGTAGTCTACATAGGGATTCACAGTCATTATTCGGCAAATTTTACACAAATCTGCCAAAGATTTAGACTCTTATTTGAGAAACCTTTAACATCAATTCAATAATTATCATTGTTTCGGCATGGTAAATTGAACTTTAATCTAACTAATTAGGTTTGAGTAATTAGTCACTTAGTTGGTAAGTGATGAGTAAAGGTTTGCAACTGCAGTGCTCCTGTAGCAATAAGCACTATATTCCCTGACAATCAGATTTCTCAACTAAATATATTTTTTCCTTAAAGCTATCTCTTCAAGTCGATCCCCAATTATTGATCTGGTCGACCAACAGGTAGTTGTACATCATTTTCACTTCTGTATTTCCTTTGAATCATCTCCTTTGTTATCCCCGCCCAAAATTCAATTAAGAGCTCACTTTGTTATAACTTCTATTTTTTAGTTGAGCCTTTCCTATTTCGACCAATACCAGCATACCAGGATAACATCAGAACGTCATCCGACTACCACATCTCAACTCTCGGTTGATAATTTCTTCACAGCTAACTTTGGTGACGAAAGCGACCATTCATGTCAAAGGTAAATCTTCTGCACACACGATACCTACCACGTAAAACATTCTTATACAGATCACATCTAAACTTGGCAATCCAAGTTAACAGCACCTTTTGGAGGGGATGTCTAATAGCCTCTTTTAACTTTATGAGAAAGTCTACATTGCCTACTGATTAACAAAGTAAATCCCCATTTGTGTAACCAAAATGTTCAAATTGATGATGTTACATCATATGGAGCCTACATAGAGTGTCGAAACTGCCACTTGCTAGTCCGGTAACTCTCCTTTGACTCATGTCACAGCTCTCAGATCACAACATGCTTTACTTGGCGATATAACAACACCTAATCATATTTTCTCTTTCATCTGTATATGCCTAGGGTTACCAGGCAGATAGCTGCAGAGGCCACTCATTGAGGCGGGGTCTCAACCTTCAGACGTAAGATAAGCGTAAGATAAGCTGACATCAGTTGCACAACTGCAGTCGGCGAAAAGAGACAATCAACTACTGTTTTTTGCTGTTTTCAAGGAGAACTTTCAAAACATCAGTATTTTAAAGTTCTTCTGCTATGTCAAGTGGCATGTGACCAAGCCAGTTTGAGCCAATTTTCGCACTCTGATTGACACTTAAACCAAAACATGTCCACTAAAACATGATATATGAAGAGCTTGGCAAGAATTTTGTCAGTTGTGTAGATATCAGTTCCTTATTTAAGAGTAGTGAAACAACATCAACATGTCCAGCAGAGCATGGTATATGAAGAGGTGTGTCACAAACAATGCTTGTAGTGTTCATATCAGCCCTCTTATTTAGGAGTAGATGACACCATCAATCAGTCAACCAGAGCAGGTTGAATGTAGAGGTGTTTTACCAACAAATTTAATGCTTTTAGTGTTGATATCAGCCCCCTTATCTAGAAGAAGTTATACAACACCAAAATGTTCACCAAAACATGCTGCATAAAAACGTGAATTTTCTTTACAATTTATGATAAGACATATTGAAAGAGAGTTTCAGGTGAACAAATTCAACTAGTGTAGGCACAAAATCATAGATTAAAAACTATTGATTTGAGCACGTTCAGGCCAAGACGAGCTTAGTATATATTCACATTTCACTAACGCTGGCCTAATGACTGCGAATAACAGCAATTTGAAGGTAACTTCCACAAGCATTCAATATTTGATTTTAAGTATTAACTTAAGAATAGCGGTCGGGTAAAAATGCATTTAGCAAAACGTAAATGTCAAAACAAGACATATTTTCAGAATTCACTGGCTTTTATTTGCCCTGACCGCCCAGAATCAATTATTGTGCAACTTAATATCGTAATTGGAATTGGGGTTAGTTTTCCTTTCCAAGGTGTTTGTTATCAAGATGATAATTAAGATAAGTTTGGAGGGTCTGGTTTCTAGTTTGTTAGGGGTCACCAACATCAGCCAGGAATTTTTTTTTCAGCTCCATTAGTCTGTAAATTCTAAAGAAGTTGACAAAGACAGGTTTTAGATTTTTGCCTTTTTGGTCCTCATTACGGACCAAGGAGTTATGTCATCAATGATTATATTCAATATTGACTTGTACAGAAGTTTTCTGCTCTTCGTTACCAAGTCTTGAAATGAGGTACAGGGTTTTCAAATGTTATGGTCAGAAGCACTATCCTACCATAAGACGCACTGACGCAGCCAATGTAATCTGTACTTGCATACCAGAGGTATTCACATCAGTCGAGAACTACAGTCCAGTCGCAGAGTTGGTATGTTATTCCTATTACATTTGGTGTTGGTTTGAGTCATTTAAGATAATTTGTTGCTTCAGTTTTAGTCAGAATATAATTCACAGGGGAGATTAAAGATAAGCCCCCTTATCTAGTAGTAGCGTCACAACATCAACATGTCCATATTAACATGCTTCAAGAAGAGGTTTCAACTATCACTATTTTCTGTGTTGAAAGCAGCCCCCTTATCTAAAAGTAGTGAAACCACATCATCATGTCCACGATCAGATGCCATATGAAGAGGTGTTTTACAACTTCTGTCTTTTAGAGTTGATAACAGCCCCCTTATCTAGGAGTAGTAATACAAGGTCAACACTTCCAACATTACACGCTGCATGAAGAGGTGTCTCACCACGACTATTTTCAGTGTTGATATCAGCCCCCTTATCTAGGAGTAGTGATACAAGGACAACACTTTTACCTTTACACGCTGCATGAAGAGGTCTCATCATCACTATTTTTAGTGTTGATATCAGCCCCCTTATCTAGGAGTAGTAATACAAGGTCAACACTTTTACCTTTACTCGCTGCATGAAGAGGTGTCTCACCATCATTACTTTCAGTGTTGATATCAGCCCCCTTATCTAGGAGTAGTAATACAAGGTCAACACTTCCAACTTTACACGCTGCATGAAGAGGTGTCTCACCACGACTATTTTCAGTGTTGATATCAGCCCCCTTATCTAGGAGTAGTGATACAAGGTCAACACTTCCAACTTTACACGCTGCATGAAGAGGTGTCTCACCACGACTATTTTCAGTGTTGATATCAGCCCCCTTATCTAGGAGTAGTAATACAAGGTCAACACTTCCAACTTTACACGCTGCATGAAGAGGTGTCTCACCACGACTATTTTCAGTGTTGATATCAGCCCCCTTATCTAGGAGTAGTGATACAAGGTCAACACTTTTACCTTTACTCGCTGCATGAAGAGGTGTCTCACCATCACTATTTTTAGTGTTGATAACAGCCCCCTTATCTAGGAGCAGTGATACAACGTCAACACTTCCAACTTTACACGCGTCATAAAGAGGTGTCTCACCAGCACTATTTTTAGTGTTGATATCAGCCCCCTTATCTAGGAGTAGTGATACAAAGTCAACACATTTACCTTTACACGCTGCATGAAGAGGTGTCTCACAATCACTATTTTTAGTGTTGGTATCAGCCCCCTTATTTAGGAGTAGTGATACAACGTCAACACTGAAGCCATTACACGCTGCATGAAGAGGTGTCTCACCATCACTAGTTTTAGTGTTGATATCAGCCCCCTTATCTAGGAGTAGTGATACAACGTCAACATTTAAGCCATTACACGCTGCATGAAGAGGTGTCTTACCATCACTATTTTTAGTGTTGATATCAGCCCCCTTATCTAGGAGTAGTAATACAAGGTCAACACTTCCATGCCAACACGCTGCATGAAGAGGTGTCTCACCACCACTATCTTCAGTGTTGATATCAGCCCCCTTATCTAGGAGTAGTGATACAACGTCAACACTTAAGCCATTACACGCTGCATGAAGAGGTGTCTTACCATCACTATTTTTAGTGTTGATATCAGCCCCCTTATCTAGGAGTAGTAATACAAGGTCAACACTTCCATGCCAACACGCTGCATGAAGAGGTGTCTCACCACCACTATCTTCAGTGTTGATATCAGCCCCCTTATCTAGGAGTAGTGATACAACGTCAACACTTCGACGACAACACGCAACATGAAGAGGTGTCTCACCACGAATATCTTCAGTGTTGATATCAGCCCCCTTATCTAGGACTAGTGATACAAGGACAACACTTTCAACTTTACACGCCGCATGAAGAGGTGTCTCACCAAGCGTATTTTGAATGTTGACATCGGCCCCCTTATCTAGGAGTAGTGATACAACGTCAACACTTCCACGAGAACACGCTACTTTAAGAGGTGTCACACCAAAATTTGTTCAGTGTTGATATCAGCCCCCTTATCTAGGAGTAGTGATACAAGGTCAACACTTCCACCATTACAGGCTACATGAAGAGGTTTTTCACCAAAATAATCTGCTTTGTTGATATCAGCCCCCTTACGTAGAAATAGTGATACAACATCAACATGTCCAAGATCACATGCTGTATGAAGATGGCTCAAGATTCTGTCACAAGTTAATTCTCTGACAAAAGCATGAAACTGTAGGAGATTCGCTACTATGTTAATATTGCCTGCCTTGCATGCTACATGTAGAGGGGACGGCGAAGCATATGCACCTTTGTCAAGCAGCAGCTTCACAACGGACCCATCTCCATCTACTCCATGATGACAAACATTTAAAAGAGGAGTACTACCCTTCGCGTTTGTAATATTGACATTCACATTCCTCTCCAATAATGTTCCTATTACATCTTGGGAACGTTTCTGAGAAGAAAGCAACAAGGGTGTTTGATTATCACTATCAGTGACCTCGAGGTTGATGTTCTTGTACCTTTCAAGCAGGTATTCCAGAGAAGAGACAGAGGAGTGTTCACAGACACCAAACAGTGCTTCACTCTGCTCCTCCTCTGTCAGTTCTACATACTCATGGATGTATTTCAGTATCTTGTCAGATCCGCTCTTTGTCATCAGGAAAAGAAAGGACTTTTTGGAATGTTTGTCACATACACTTAAGATCTCTTTCACCTGTTTGGACATTGGCATTGTATTGTTTAAAGGAAGAAGGTTATGCATAAATCTGAAAACAAATCCTTCATCCAGAAACGATGTGTGTGATAAAACTCCCAAAATATTTCTACCCTCAAATTCTTCCCTGAATCTCTTTATTAGTAATTTGTCAAAAGCACTATCAACCATGAGACTGTAGGGATTGTTGATATTTTGTGTCAAACCTTTCAATCTCACTCTCTCACTGAGGAAGGACAGGCTGCAGTGAGATATGACAAAAGAAGGATCTTTCAGACAAACGACAAAAGCAGCACTATCATAGACAGAGGGATGACAAAATTCTATATTGAACCCATTCAAGAAGAGATAAGTGTCCCCTAAAGTCTTTGCTACAGACGAATAATGATATCTTCTTTCAGGATCATCAACCCTTTCCAAACATAATGATCCATCGTTCTTCAGCATTTCTCTCAACAATGGCCCTGTCAGAGGATCCTTCAAGAGAGATTCCATTGATTGGTTTAAAAATTCTAATGGCTTAAAGAAAAAATTTCTTATGTTTAATTGATTCTTTTCAGAGTACATAGCTGCAAACAATTTGCAGCAGTGAGGAAATCCATGTGACAGTTTCAAGTTACATACTTCTCTCAAAAGCCTACTGTCTATTGTGATATTATAACGCTCTGCGTGGCACTTCCAAATCTTCATTCTCTCTGAGGTTTCAGATTCAGCTTTAGTCAAGTTAACAACGTTGTCCTCACTCAGTACCAAGTGTTTATATTTACCCAAATCCTCGCCTGCTTCTTTCAAAACACTTAGTCTGCTGATCAGGATGACTGTCAATTCAGGTATCCTCTTCTTCTTGTCTTTATGTGACTCCCCCTTGTGTTCTGGTAATGCCAGCACATCACTCAGGACATTCTGCCACTTCTTTGTGCTATCAGGATCATATGACAGCGCACCAAAGATATCATTCAACATAATAACAGATTGCTTAGATTCTTTCACCTTGAAGAAGTCTTTTGGGGTTTTAACATCAAACACCTCCCTACCTCTGTCGTGAAGATGTTTCAAGACAAAATACCCGGCTGTAGTTTTGCCCTCACCAGGACAGCCTGTTACTGTCACCCATCGTCTTCCCGTGAGGATCTTGTTGAGGATAGTTCTTGTGGCCTTGGTCTCTACCATACCTTCTGTCCAGTCTTTATATGTCCTCTCAGTCTTACCTGCGTAACACAAACCAATAAAAGTTGGTTGCAATCATTCCACTAAATCAGTAAAGTATTCTAAATGCACCCAAAGCTTGGTGAGATAACTTTACTACCTTCCTATGCTGACCGAACTACCTCATGAAGTTAAATGGGCCGGAAAATAAAATTATTTAAATCTATTATTAGGCCCTCTCAACCAAGAATACTTCATCAATGAATTAGTCTCGGTTGAAAGATTTCGAGACTGTGAGAGTAAGAATATTCCCAGGTCAACATTAGTTTATGCCAAATCTATCATCTTGAGATGGTCAATATATCTAATTACCAAAACCGATCATTAAATAGACGTAGAGAAAATAATCAAGTATCAAGCAAAAACCACTGGCGGCCTTTTAACACGAACACCTTTAAACCATTGGAGGTAGTGATATCATCAGGCGGTATCGTGGATATTATTGAGTTTCAGTGAGGATTGTCTTTAAAAGGTAAAAGGTAATTTTTCATATCATAAATTTCTGCCTATCATCATTGACATTTATGTGGGGGGTTTTACCCTTAAAGGCTATGGAAGTATCTTATTGGGTTTCACTATTAGATATAAGAATTGAAAACCTAATGATAATAATAATGAAAAGCCATTGTCTCTATTGGTAATCAGATATTCCATATTTCATCTCTATCAATGCTTAAGATAAGGTTTAAGTGTCTTACCGCTAAGATAGTCGTAAGCCAATGTTAATGTTTGGCACTTACAACTATCTTAGGGCTAAGAGAGCTTCGAAAATCTATGCCCTTGTCACTATTTACGACTCAATTAAGCAAAGTAACTACAATAGGTTAGAGACTTTTCATTAGTTAGACGAGGTTATGTAGGTTTTATATTGTTGTTGTTTAAGACTAAAATTATGCATTTAGAAAAACTGGCTTTTATTCGCGCTGAGCGCCAAGAACAATTACATTGCAAATTGATATCTTAGTTGGCATTGGGGTTATTTTTCCTTTTCAAGGTGTTTAGTTAATAAGATGATAATTAAGATAAGTTTGGATGGTCTGGCTTCTAGTTTTGTTAGGGATCAGCAACATCAGCCAGGAAAACTGTTTTCAGCTCCATTAGTATATTAGTTCTAAAGTTGACAAAGACAGTTTTTTCGGTCATCATTACGGACCAAGGAGTTATGTCATCAATGATTATATCTAATATTGAATTATTTGAAGTTTTCTGCTCCTCGTGGCCAAGTCTTGAAATTAAGCACAGGGTTTAAAATGTTATTGTTAGAAACACTATCCTACCATAAGACGTTCTGATTCAGCCAATGTCATCTGCAGTTGTATACCAGATCTATTAACATCAGTCGAGGATTAGAGTTAAGTTTAGTGTAAACATTTTTTATTCATGAAGAAAAGGATGAGGAACAAGTTCTCCAACTTAGAATACCTTCTCCTTAAAGGACTAGAGTCCAGTCTTTAGAGTTGGTATGTCTTTCCTATTAACTTCGGTGTTAGTTTGAGTCAGTTTTTTTTTATAGTTTTAGTCAGAATATAATTAAATGGAGATTCAAACGGACTGTACCTATACCTACTTTTCAGTTCCTGCAATGCAGTTGGTGGAGCTTGGGTCTCTGGTCTGCTCTCTTCTGGAGGTCCAACACGTACATCTCCACCGATAGTTACTGCTGTTGGTTCGTGGATGTCAGTCCTTGTCATGTTGAAGTGAACTACAAGGAGCGACAATATTCCAATCAACAATTACAAAAAATTATAATTCATAAAACTCATGATATTTAAAGACTTATTCAAGTAAGATTCTGGAAGTTATTTCTTATGTTTAAACTGAGAATAGCCACAACCACCATAACTAAAGATCGGTTATCTTATGGCCATTTTTGCCACATATGAGATATTCAAACTACAGAAACTAAGGCATTGGTATATTTTGAATTTATGAAATCAAAAATTAAAATTGGAGACAAAGCAGATGAAGGGGTGGAAGCCAGAACACATGTATCCACCGAAGCGCTTTACCCGCCTCGTCCACTTAAAGCCCTTGCCAGCTCGCTTCACTCTGTTGCCTCATTTTATCTGCCATGTGTTACTTCATACCATAGTATGCAAGTTGGTTCTTATCTGGTGAGTATTACATTTACCCACACTTCCCGAGGTGTACCGCTCAATACACCTCCTGTTTGAATCGTGGGTCTCCGAGGCGTAGCGCAGCGAAGTGAGTGAGTGTGTGAGCTAGTGTTTAACGCCTCTTTCAAGATTATTTCACGTATATCGCGGCTGCTAGTATTATTGCAGGGAGAAAGCCCGCAATACCATTGTGGCTATGCATTGCGGTGAAACCTGCGAGCTTCGGCTGGAACTAGCGAACCATGGGTGGTACTGCGCTGAACTTCAGTGTAGCATTGCACCCAAACCTGACTGCTTGTAGAACAGTTCTCTACTGCAGACAAAGTTGCCGAACCCCTGGCGGGATTCGAACCACGGTCCTCCTGATCCGCAGCCGAACGCGCTAACCACTGCACTATCCTGCCCCCATGTAGCGCAGCGAAGCCGAGGAACCACGATTCAAACAGGAGGTGCTTTGAGTGATACACTTATACCCCACTCCAGTCGAGTTATATTTGACGAAACAATGCTTTCCATACTTCTCTATGTATATACGTCTTGACCTCACTAGATCAATAGAATATAAACAATACTCTTCTAATTACGGTTTAAAAAACATATACTTACTTGATGTTATTAAAGATTGGTACATACTAGTACCTATACATAGGCTCATGTAGGGGAAAATAACAACATATACATAACACAACAGAAAGAACTTTTATCAGTATCAATCCTCAGTAGTTAGTCGGCAGAGTCGCTGCTCTGCAAGAGGAAAGTCCCAGGATCGATACCCAATATCTTTGTTCATAATTCTAAAAATTTAGACTCCGAATTTTACAAGTCCCTTTATTTGCCAAAGTTGAAGATCCCTTCTAACAGTTTAGATGTACAAAAAAGAGTGGGTGTATTAGAAACGTGGAGCTATATCGGTCGATACACCTACAGAGTAGAGGTGTATCGTTCAGTACACCTACAGTTAGAACAAAAGAGACCGGAAGTGGGGTATAAGTCATATTGCTTGAAAATATTTTGGAGCGTATGGCACCAGTTGGTGTTTTTAATTTATTACATATAAAAATAGCAAAGCATACCGTGTTCGAGGCCTTGTAAATTTATGATAATGGCTTGTGACTAGATCATTAATTTTGTTAATCAAGTGTATGTCACAAAGGGAACACGATGTACATGTTTGAGTCCGAGTTGACACAGGCTTAAAAAGTCGAGAGATGAGTTTATATAAGTTTTGAGGTTTATCTCAAATATGATCTTGAAACTTCTTTATATTACCTTCTTTAGCCCCAGATATTTCTTGTTCCACGGTCTCCATTGAAAGAGTGTAGTCCGAGTCCTTGGCTCTCTTGATTAAAGCACCGGCCATCTCAAGTATTTGGTCACCTGGTGATTAAACGACACTTATATTGACACATATGCTTAAGAAAGCGTTTATGGAATTTTTTTTATCACTTTGGCTTAACAACAACTGCTAACGTGCAATGTCCCGTCTGTCTGCGTCTTTTGTTTCGGCCACAAGTACAAACTGTTCCCCTATAGTATCCATTTGTATAAAAAATTAATTACTTTTTAAAGAAAAATTCTGATAATATGTTTTAAATCCCCTGAGTTTAGAGAGAGCAAAATGTAAAAAAAAATTCAAAGTCAATGTGTTTAAAAGTCATCGGGTCTTATCGTATGAAATAAGCTGCAATCTCAATACGGCACGAACATATGTGATGTCTTATACTAGTTTCACCTTAAATAATGCTAAAGGGGCGGTAGCAAGATTTTTTTTAAAATTTCATCAGATTATCTCCATTATTCCAAATGTATTTTTTCAGAGGGTTAAACATCTCATTGCTCAACCCGGTAATCCGTAGTCGTAGAATTTTTTTAAAAGAATTCAGCAATAAACCACTGGCTGCCATTTTTTATGAACACCTTTTAATCATTTGAGTAAGTGGAATGGAATCGTATAGCTTAATGGAACATTGCAACTTTTTTTAGAAGTTCTCCTTTCGATTAAAGAACATTGTCCTGCAATTGGCATTTATATCTTCGTTTTCGTGAGATAACTTTATTTATCTTATGAACGTGTTACTGCCAATTTAAAATGCACATAAAATGATAATTTATATGTTTTGCATTACGTGTACAGTCAAGGGATGTTAAAAATTATTATTCTTACAAATTCATTCATGGCTTTTATTGTCAATTTTGGCAATTCACGTGCAAACACACCGTCTGTGTTAACAGCGTTGAACATTAATTTCTTACTCATGGCTGATAGTGATGTCTGTTATAGGAATAATCAACGAGATGCGAGAAATTACGGTTAATCTGTCCCCAGTGGAGTGTCCAGATACCAACGTGAAAGCGACGTTCAAGTTTTTCGGTGTTTGTATTCATGCACGACGAACAACGATTATGTCATGGTTTTCATTCGCGCAGTCGTATATAGTCCCAGCAATCCGTAACGCGTTTATGGATGATATATATTAATAGTTTAATAGTTGGGGAAACCCTAGTTATTTCAACATCTATAAATGGCCAAATTGACTCGGTTGAAACTAAAAATTATCAATTTAACATTCATTCGAATAACTTAGTATGTCTATGAAACAACAAGGTTTGACCCTAAACATTCAAAATGTTTAATGATCATTTTATAAATCTCGAATCAACGTTATGAAAAGTTTCAAACTTATGACATTTCCCTTAATATCAATTCAAAGTGACGATGGAACCAACTAAACAAGCAAAGGACCTGTTCATTGCAAAGTGCTTAAGATCAAATTATAAAAACTGTTTAAAAATTAACCTGAGGCCTTCCGCTTTCCTTGTGCCATGTTAGTTAACACTGATCCCCTGACTTGATGTACAGGAGTGGACCCTGAACAGGTTGGAACAAGACTTGTCGATGGTGTTGGTTCTGCTCCGAAAGGAACGATTTGTCTTGTGGATTCAGCACCAGTCGTCGTTTCAAGACCAGGGGTACAGAGTTGACCGACGCTTGTTGTGGAAGAGGTCCCTTCGGGTCCTATAACTGATGCTCCGATACCAGAACTTGTTTCTCCACTTCCTGCCTCTTCATCTGTTATGGGTGGATCTTCACAAAAGCTTGTTTCTTCCATACTGGGTATGACTGAAGTGTCCCCTAATGTGACAGTAGTTTCTCTGACGCCGAGAGTGGTGGACACATCCTCTTCTTCATTTTCTGTACAAGATTTGAATGAGTAATCTGAACTATTATCTTCAGTATCATTCAAGTTCACGTCATCGTCTATATCTGAATCCATGGTAGTTTATGCAACAACTGAAACAAAGATCCATCAAGGAATTTTGAAACTTTTCCTATGTGAGTCAGATGATCACCTAATCTCACCAGTATTCTCTCCCTTCTCCAATATCTCCTGTGGAGAAGCTGAAAATAGGATTTATTACTTATTCTCTGCAAATTGATATGATAATGAAGGCACCACTTTAACATCAGCAAAAGGTATCTTAATCACGTATCATCGTTTTTACTCTGTGATAAGAATGCAAAGACAGTCACCTTTTCCAAATTGTAAATTAAAAATTAAATCAATAGTGTGCCCAGTTTAATTTTTTCTTATTTAACGCTACCATTAAAGTAAATATTTCCTACACAAGTGCCAAATAATGTATCTCGTTTCCAGGTGTAAAGTTATAGAACAAAATAACTTTTCAATTCGGTACAACAATGATATATATAAGATACATCACAAAGCGATGTGTCTTCTTCTTTTCGAATCGACTTAAGCCTAATAATATCAACCAATGGACACGCCATGACACAAAACTGACACCCGGATGTAAAATGCAGGTTATATGAATATAATAGGAGTCTGTCTAACCTGAATGCATTATACAGTTTCTTATGAATTTCTTTAAGTATTTTGTGTGCAAATAAAAAATGAACTGATTTCACGAATTTCATAAGAAAACTGTAAGAAATTATATTTGAAAGAGTATTTTTGTAAGGGAATCTCAATAACAATTTCAATTTTGACGAGAACGAACTTTTACTATGTGATACTTTCAAATACGAACACATAAAGTCATGAAATTTCAGCTTGATTTCACTTATGGCAGAACTACAGTGTCATACAAAATGCGACGGTGAGATTATTTGATAGAATAACATGTAAAATAATTGTAGCATGAAATGTTTTTCATGCATTTCGTATCTTACCAAAAACTACATAAATTGTGTATGATTTACCCTTTTCTATCTAGTAAACGACAGGAACTTAATCAAAGTATATACAAAGTTGTGAAAACGTCTTGGTTATAAATGCGATCTATTGAAAATGAAATCTTATTAATGTGCTTCATACCGGTAAGTCTAATACTATTAATTAAAATTCAATCAGACAGTTAAACAGTTAGTATCTTCTTCGGGCTTATATCTATTAATTCAGCCGGCAAAATCTTACAGTGATCCAACAAGATCATACTTCATGATAAGTATTATTTATGCTACAATAACATGACATGTATACTCACCAACGAAAAGGACCACCCCAAATTTAAATATTTCGAAATTTTATGGATCATTATATGAACTGGCAATTGTTACTCAAGAAATTGAAGGAGCTTCCCTGCTAGAGCCAAGTTTGTGCATTTGATGTAGGATTTTGATTGATGTATCGGTTTTCAGGTATTGTGTGTGGTTGAATGATCTCAAAATGTCGAACTGCCTTCATTGATAATATTGATATTTTTTTAAAGTGCATGTAAGGAACAACTAGCATACAAAAAGTACTAATTCATCTCCATGCCAATATATGTAATTCAACAACCGAAAATATTTACACAACTACAGAACACAATTCTTACATAACTAGGTGGGTGGTATTAAAAACCTGCGAAGAGCCCGTCACCTCAAACCTTGACAACTGAGCATTGTTTGATATGGAAATTGTTATTCCAGGTTAATCAAACGTTATTCAATCATGTAAAAGCCTTTCCGTTACCTTGTCAACGTATCATGTCGTCGTTATATTACACGTGGCTGCACCCGCTTGATATTCCACGCAATGGCGACTTAGGAATTCAAAGGAGGTTATATAACATATCCACTTTCAATGTTCTCTTATTTATAGCTAGCCAATGATATCAACCAAACTGACACCCGGATGTAAAATGCATCAGGTTAGTACGACCCATATTATAACCATATAGGCATCCTTTTTATTTCGTATTCGAAATTTATTTAAAGAGTATTTTATATGTCCATAACATTGGTGTTTTGTACACAAATTACATATGCTCTTGTAAGATTCTCATAAGAAACGTATACAGTGTCTTGTGAATTTTTAAAGTATTTCGTATGCAAATAAAATAAGAACACGAATTTCATAAGTAAATTGTAAGAAATGTATATCATATTTGAAAAAGTATTTTTGTAAGAGAATCGCAATCATAATCTCAATTTTGATGAGAATGAACTTTAACTCACTTTAACTTTGACTGCATACAGAATACTAACACCTAAAACATGAACTTATCAGTAATCTAGCATTTCACTAATGGTTGAACTACAGTACCGTGCAAAATGCGACAGTGAAATTATTTCTAATGAATTACATTTAAAATTAGTCACGGTAGCATAATACTTTTCATGCATTTGATATCTGTCGCATCTTTCGAAAAACTTGAATAATTGTGTATCATTGTCATTTTTTTAAAGCAACTTAATCAAAATATACACAAAGCTGTGAAAATTCACAGTTATGAATTATTGAAAAACACTTATTAATGTGCATCATAACGGTATATCAGATACTATCATTTAAGAAACAATCAGACAATTAAAAAGAAATAATCTTCCTCTAGCTTATATCAATTAATTCAGGCGGCAACATTTTTAAATGATCCTGTTACGTAATTGTTATTCATGCTACAATAACATGATATGTATACTCAGCAACAAAAAGTTAAGGTCCACTCTAAATTTCAATATTTCGGAATTAAATGGATCATTATATGAACTTAAAAATAACACTATTTCGAAAATCGGGTTGGCCCTTCATATTTTTGCCGATTTTAAATCTGTGTCAATAATTTCACTGTTAGGCATGCTGGACTAGGTGGAGTTCTGTGGTTCACACCTAGAACGTGTATGGATGGCAATTGTTACTCAAGGAAGTAAAAGAGTTTCCCTGCTAGAGCCAAGTTTGTTTTTGTGCATTTCATGTAGGATTTTGATTGATATATCGGTTTTCAGGTATTGTGTGTGGTTGAATGATTTCAAAATGTCGTCGAGACGAATTGCCTTCATTGATTATTTAGATATTTTTTTTAAATAAGGAACAACTAGCATACAAAAAGTACTAATTCATCTCCATGCCAATATATGTAATACAACAACCGAAATATTTACAGAACTACAGAACACAATTCTTACATAACTAGGTGGGTGGTATTAAAAACCTGCGAAGAGCCCGTCACCTCAAACCTTGACAACTGAGCATTGTTTGATATGGAAATTGTTATTTCAGGTTAATCTAACGTTATTCAATCATGTAAAAGCCTTTCCGTTACCTTGTCAACGTATCATGTCGTCGTTATATTACATGTGGCTGCATCCGCTAATTTTCCACGTAATGGCAACTGATGAATTCAAAGGGGGTTCCCCTATGCACACGTCACATGACATCATCCAATGATTTGAGGTCCTGTTCATTTGTAAATCGAGAGTCAGCGAGTTGATCAACAAAAAGATTTTCTTTCACTTTCTAGAAAACTCCAGAAATGGATTGACAACAAATGGAGTTGGTAGTTTTAGAAGATTATTTTTAGTGACCCGTCATATGCATCTCTTGAAATAACTTAAATAATCGTCTGCGTCAAACATTCTTTCATAAACTATTTTGCATATTCGCTTCAAGCTAAGTTCTTTCATATTGGAGCCGTGAATATGACCATACATTATGCTTATCAACATTTCATTATTACCAATGTGTTGACCAATATATTCCTAATTTCTATTCCTACTGTTGCATCAATTGAAGAAGAAGAAGAAGGAAGAAGAAGAAAGTTAATAGATTGAAGTGTCTAGCGATCGATACAGAGCAAATTCAAATACGTAATGTAATCGCCCTGCCAACTTGAGCGTATTAGACAGGAGCACATGCTAACAGGGGCTCCAGCTGGTACCAGAGGAACTGCCCATAATACTGGATTGATGACCACAACAATTTTCAGTGAGTGGCTTGACACTTTATTGACCACTATAGGGTTGACAATAAGGTGTTGCTTCTGCTCAACAACAACCAGAGCCATGACTTGTAAAAACAATAATCCTATAAATGCAATCATTTTATTAGTCAAACAGTGTATATACAGATGCAGTATTAATGGTTTCAAACCAAATTTGAAATACCTTAAAACGGAAATTGTACGTTATTACGATTTATCAAGGTTTGTTTTTTTTGTCAACTTCAACAGAAGAAATGTTTTTTCGATATTGGTCAACTTTACATTAATTACTTGGTAGATAGTCTTGTTTTGTTAGCAAACTGAATTAAAGAAGCCAAATGTGGATTTGTGCATATGTTTTTGTTTATCTCGTTACCTTATACAATGTTATTTTGCTTGTATAAAAAAATACGGAAAATAAAAAAAAATAAAAAAATGATTTGTATCCCATTGCAGTCAAAACTACAGCCTCTTGACAGAACGTGTACAGTACTTTGATGAAACTCTACAACGAGGATGAAGATGCTTGGAAATTAGTCCATGTAGGGGTCACAGCGACAATCTGTCATATCACAGAATTATTGTGAACATTATACCCCACGGGTATTAACGAATCAGGAAATTTCTTTGAAGATATATATCCGATCGAAATGGAATGGTGAAGAGGAATTTCTGCTTTCTTACAGCGAGATCATAAAGAACTGCAACTTGGATCTTGCGCTGCGAGCACCCAAGATACATACATGGTCCACCAGAAGCATCCAAGATGCACACATAGAACCAACAGTTACAAGCACCAAAGATGCACACATGGGACAACCAGTTACAAGCACCCTAGATGCTGACATTGCACCAGCAAAAGCCCCCAAGATTGACACATGCTGTCATAAGATACAAGTATCCAAGGTGGACACATGCTACCATAAGATACAAGTACCCAAGGTGGACACATGCTGCCATAAGATACAAGTACCCAAGATGAACACATGCTGCCATAAGCTACAAGTACCCAAGGTGGACACATGGGACCAAAAGATACATGGAACCTCGAGCCAACAACAGTGATTCAACTTTGCCTGGAACTTCATCATATTGCTTATATCACTGTGATGATATTTATAGGAAGTCGTCTTTAATCTTTAATCATTATTTTAGACAGTTATGGATGTCGTCCCAATGTGCCCAGATTCATGTCCCAATTTTCCCCCAGGGTGGGGCAGTCAAGGACAGCATTTTGTACTTTTTTATTTCTTATTTATGCAAAAGGTTTGTTAATATTTCTTTGTCCCTTATTTTCATATTTTGACAATAAAGATTGCTTTAAATCTATATCTACTCTACTCTTTCATATATGGTTCCTGTAAATACTGTTCTTTCATAAATGGTTCCTGCATATACAATTCTTTCATATATGATTCCTGCATATACTATTCTTTCATATACGGTTGCTGCATATACTATTCCTTAATATATGGTTCCTGCATAAAGTATTCTTTCATATGCGGTTTCTGCATATACTATTCTTTCATATCCGGTCCATACATATACTATTCATCCATATACGGTTGCTGCATATACTATTCTTTAATATATGGTTCCTGCATTTACTATTCTTTCATATACGGTTGCTGCATAAACTATTCCTTCATATCCGGTTCATGCATATACTATACTTTCATATATGGTTCCTGTAGAGACTATTTTTTCATAAAATTATATGGTTCCTGCATATACTACTTTTTCATAAATGGTTCATGCATATACTAGTCTTCCATATGCGGTTGCTTCATAAACTATTCTTTCATATCAGGTTAAGGCATAAACTATTCTTTCATAACTGGTTCCTGTATATACTATTCTTTCATATGTGGTTCCTGCATATACTATTCTTTCATATATGGTAAGTGTATATACTGTTCTTGCGTAAATGGTTCCTGCATATACTATTCTTTCATATGTAGTTCCTTCATATACTATTCTTTCATAAATGGTTCCTGTAGATACTGTTCTTTCATATATTGTTAGTGTATTTACTCTTCTTTCATATATGGTTCTTGTAAATGCTAATCTTTAATATATTGTTCCTGTATTGATTTTCATGCATATATGGATCCTGCATGTACTATTCTTCCATATTGGGTTCCTGCATGTACTATTTCTTCATGTACGGTTCCTGCATGTACTATTTCTTCATGTACGGTTCCTGTTTATACCATACTTCAATATACGGTTCCTGTTTATACCATACTTCAATATACGGTTCCTGTTTATACCATACTTCAATATACGGTTCCTGTTTATACCATACTTCAATATACGGTTCCTGTTTATACCATACTTCAATATATGGTTCCTGTATATATTATACTTCCATATGGGTTTGTGCATATACTATTCTTTCATATATTTTTATTGCATAATTTTTTCTTACACAAACTTGTCCTTCATTGCTATATTATATCATTTCATATACTTTTGGGGGTATATTCTCCTCTTGTATGATGTATACGTCCTTTGTAAATATTGCCTTCAGATAATTCTCTCGTATCTCAGTCTTAATTTTCTGTATTACTCAGCATTTTGACGAATCAAATACTGAAAATACCAATTCATTATAAGCTCAAAATGGGAAAATTATCTTACAATTTTTTGGTCACAATAGCCTCTCAATAGGAAACAATGGCGTCTCTAAAATGAAATAAATATATGAATTTATAACAAGACTCGCATATCGTATATACATCAGAAGAGACGTCTGCTAATGATTATCATTTGAAATCATTCGATTGTCGCTATAGAATTACCACCCGGCCATCACTACGTGGAGAAAAAAACAAAGCATAGTAACTAGTATTATAGTCTAACAATTAGACTCTGAAATGAAAAATGCGTCAGTAAATCGAAAAATTAAAAAAAACTTATTATAAATGAAATGAAAAGGAGACTGAAATTTCTTCATTTTCTGAAATTAAGCTTTAAAGTCTTTTTATAGACTTGCTTAGGCTTCTACCTTATTTCAGGGTCTGGCCTACAGACTACTAGTATTAAGGCAATAAAAATAGTATTAGTAACTAGTTCAACTCTGAGAACATACAAACTTCTTGTTTTTCCTAAGAGGTTTAACGATAAGACTTGCTCGACAGACCAGTTCATATCAATGTAACTGTTTCACACTCCAACAAAATAATTGTCAAGGAATGTTTGTGGAAGCCTTGTCATTCCACTTAGAAGGTTCTCCAAGCTTTACGACAGTCATTTTTAGAAAAAAAATGTTTCTAAATAATCAGTGAAGCGAGCGTAAAATACCAATGTACTGAAGACTCTATGTTTGACGACTCGCAGGCATGACAAGTATTTTTTCAACATAGCTTTGACAGTTAGGGTGATGGTAAGAATAGAGTGAAAATGTTAATTTCAAGATTAATTGGAACTTAATTTATCAACATACTCGCACAAAGAGTCTCAACCATCAAACATACATGGTTGAAGTGACTGGGGTGGGTTATTTTAAGCTTAACCTCGTTCTATGTGCATAAATTGCACGTTTTATATATGAGGTAGTTTCTAAATATGAAATTAATGAAACTCTGACTATTTTATTTGATATTAAAGAATATTCAATTCAATATAGAAATAGAAAAAACTATAATTGAATCAATTACTATCAATCAATCAATTACTATTCGTCTACGATTTCAAAGTTCAAAAAAAGACCAGTGTTCTTGGTATTTAACCATAAATTGCCTCCATTATTGCGATTAAAATACGTTACATGATAACAAACAGGGTTATTGTTCAAATTCGCAATTACAATTGACCATGGCAAATAAAGCCCACTAACTTTGCAACAGAATTATCGCAATCTTTTCTGTTGAAGATGTACTCCAGTAATTATTTAGCGGCAAGCAATGTGAACAGTGGCACTGTTTGAGAAAGCCTTAGGACATGCCGACTTCAAGAGCTTGAACCCTGTGAACTCTGACCTCTCGACACACAGGAAGTACTTGAACTGCCGCGAGCATGCTCTAAACACAACTGGTTTGTTCATAGGCTTGCTTTGAATAGATTTGACACAGGCGATGTGGCGTG
The DNA here is from genome assembly GCA_921293015.1 of Phorcus lineatus. Classification (NCBI taxonomy): domain Eukaryota; kingdom Metazoa; phylum Mollusca; class Gastropoda; order Trochida; family Trochidae; genus Phorcus; species Phorcus lineatus. Next base: position 17,173,715 of record OV121090.1, on the reverse strand, counting down.
TTTGGATTCAACTAATTATGAGTTTAACCAGACCCCTTAGCTGAGCGTTCAGCCTATTAGTGTTGAACATGACATGGAAAATGGACTTACTGGCCTTGCAAACATGTACGGGACTTGTTGCAGTCAATTTAGACTTGATTTGAGTCTTTGGACATTTTTTACAGAAGAAGTGGCAATGTTTTCATGACCCGATGTTTTAACAGTTATTAACCGTCTTATGACACTTTTGAAGCTCCGATTGCATTGTAACTAAAGGTATATATACCTTTAATTTTCATTGATGTGACAACCAGTTCATCGTTTCTTTTAAACTTGATGTGGCTGTTGTATTAACTATCACTCCAGTAGCTCTTCGGGTACTTTCCTAAGGTGACTATGAAACTCAAGAAGCCTTTGTTCGGCAGTCAAAGATAATACATGTACATGTAATTGCACATGTGCATATATCAAATTTGGACACCGGATTATGCTTTAGCATATATGCATTAATAAAAACTTCCCTAAGTAAGTAAGGTTAATACAGAATATTGTCAGTAAAGTATTCTGTAAGAAAAAAATATCCTGACCTGCCATTTGAAATATGGAAACATACTCTCTCAACAATACTCTCTCAGCCCAACACCACTGGAATTACATCTACTCCTGGAACAGATGGGTAAAACACGCCTTTTCGTGTATTTTCAACATGTAATTACTTATTATATATCATAGTCATACCGACATTAGGAGTAGGAAAGGAAAATGGTGTATAACCACGGTCATGGTAAAATAGCTTTATGAAACGCACCTATTTGCTTTGAATATGTTAATAAAATCTTTTAAAATATTTGAAACTGAAGTGAAAAGAGATTTAACATTTGATAAAAGAGTGACCTTCTTCAATTAAATTATGGCAGTCTAGACTAACACACGGCTCCCCTCAAGAGTGTCCACATTAGACACTGCAAACAGAGAGCTCTTACAGTTAGTTATTACAATAACATCGAGTATCATATACCCTATTGCACACACAATTATTTCATATGTACAACGGATGCACAGATAATACATATCCCTCGATATTACAAACAATCCTAACTCAGGTAATCTGTCTTGTAAGTTATTTGACAAGTATGTGCATATTCAGGTTGTACAGTTGATTTTAGAAGACTGCAAGTGTTTAAAGCAACGTTTCATTTAATCCGCATGAACTAACATATTGGAAATATTCAAATTTGCTTACAGCCAGAAGAGGGAAAACGACAATCGCTTTGTTTATTTATTTACATTATTACACTACATTTTTAAATCGGTCAAGTTACAAAATTGCTTTATCTGTTATTCTTAGTTCAGAGTTTAGGCAAATTCATAAGATATATAACATTAGTAGTTCAGCCGTTTTCAATTGTCCATATCTTTTCCAATGTGTGCACAGATGACCATACAAAGATTTGTTATGCTGACTTCGGCCGTCTTCACTTTTACATTGTTGATGATAGGTCTGTTGTAAAGTATGATAAGTATTTCATTGCGTCGATATATCCTCATATGCCTTAAAATAGCCAATTTGCACCGCAAAAGCGTGCTGTGATTCCTTTAAGTAGATTTGAAACTGAGCGTGGAGATAAAATCAATTTTGATTAAATTGTAACTAAAACTTGACCTCTTTTCATGCCAATTTAAAAGGCATACGGAACTAAATGAAAAGAGTTGTATCAGAGATAATCTAGAAATAATTTTATTGCATGATTACAAGCAATCAATGCTACAATTTAAGCCGAAGACAGAAATGCATAATTATATTATTGCAATTTGTAGATTGAATCCAGTAGAAACACATTGTTTATTTCGATCTTGGATGGTATATATTTGCAAAAATCAGGTCATCCTTTTGAATTCCATTCCAACAAACCCTGTTGTATTGTTCGTTTTTGGCTTTGCTCTATGAATTGAATACCTAAAGTAAATCTATGGGTTTACAGATAGCAGTTTTATCTACACTGAAGCTCTCGTTAATTTAATGGGCTACTGATTGGGCTCCGTGCTATCTTCATAACGATTCCTGTCTTGCGGGCCACGTGACTTTGACAGGTGCGTGAAAGATTTGAAATTGACCAGAAGTTGCAGGTAGTGCGGTATGAAGAGTTCATGTTATAAAGGGGTAATAACGTTTTATATCACCGCTTGAAATTAAGCGTTTTGCTCAGGGTAAGGTTTGGTGTTAAGCAGATAATACTTATCATGTTAACAGAATAAATTGAGAAAAGTTTTTTGTTCAACCATGTCACTGTCGCCCTATTGAATGATTGTGATTCATATAATCTCTAGTTTTTTTTATTACAACTTCTGATCGGTTATGGAACCTTTAAAGTGGTAAGTGCCTACTCATCTGGTAACGTTACATAAAATGTCGAACTTTGTTTTCGTTTTATCACCTGCATATTGTCTGTTGATTAGATAAGAAGGTGAGACTACTTTGATCATTCAATATGTTTCAATTCTTTTCCTGTGTCAAGTTGCTATCAATTGATTTGGGCTTATAAACTGTGAATGTGCTTTCATTCTCGTCCACTTTATAGAATACTAAATTCAAGAGACTTGACGGAGTCTAATGTGGACATTCTGAACATCATGTACATGGCACTGGCCGCCTTCGCCCAATCAAAAACTTATAAATATTTAGGGAAGGAGCTTTCACATAAACTGACACTGAATGCCTGAGATCTTTGGCGGTAAGAAGGGAGGGTCGTGCTATTAATCTCCCTGTCTGCCGCCCAGGGGGATCAGAGAGGTCTATTTCACTAGACCGTAGTCCGAGATGGCAGGCCAAGGTTCCATATGGCGAAGGAAGGACCTACCGTTCTCAATCAAATAAATGCTAAGATTCTTATTCTCGTCGATGTTTCTGAGTTTGTAATTTCACATTTCACGTGGGCGTGGCAGGCATAACTCTTCTTTATAAATCTGATCGGCTGCCATGGTTTTTTTGTCATTTTCCTATATCTTTGTGAAAATGCCAATAGTTAAAAGTATGTCGTTGAAAACAAAATTCCTCGGTATATTGGAAGTTTGTTCATATCATTTCAAAGACGTAGGTAGTAAATAAGTATAAAGAGAGACTCGATAGCTATGAATTCCTCTGACGTTTAGAACTCTTGATATAGGCCTGAGTTTTTCAGAACCGGCTATCTTTTTAAAGCCGGTAGTATTAGAGACTGGGGCATCAGATATAAACGTCTAATAACGGAAATACGGTATATACGTCGTTGAATTTAGAGTAGGTGTCGCTATGTTATGAGTTTACACCAAGAGCTTCTTTGGTAATTACTTATGACGCGAGGAAAGTCTACATTCCTACTCATTAGCTTATTTTTGTTAAAAAAATACCTGGCCTCAAGATTCACGGGAACTTGCTATTCGTTTAGATATTACGCGGAGATAAATGTACATGTTTTAATGAAATCTTAAAGTAAACATGATTTTTCTCTGATATATATGCCGTCATGTATATAACTTCAAGTGCCTCAAAGATAAAGCGCACATAAATTATATCAAAGAAAAGAAAATAATTAATGCATTAGTCGCTCGTTACCTGAATAGCAATCCTCTGAGTTAATATGTTAAGAGTACCGGACTACTCCCCTTAACTCCCAAAATGTTGTACATTTGAGTCCCGCAGCCCTTACTCCCAAATTTCTGGAGATATGAGTACAAAACAAATATGAAATTATTAATATTGTAATGAAAGTATTTCAGAGGTAGTTTGTCTGATTCACAATGAAATTCAAAATTCTCATTCCAAGTCTTACTTAAGGTAACAATTTGACCTATAGGAGGTTATGTTGAAACGGTTTGAAAACATCCAGTTTTAGTACAAATACGATTTTATTACAAGACCTGACGCTATCTGATAATAAATCGATGAATCCTAGCATACCTACACTACAAACAAGATTCCAGACACTGTTAAACATAATACGTTCAGTGCGACTTTTACGTCTTTAGTCTACCTTATAGAAACAAGATCCTCTTAAATATTCTAATACTAAAATAGCAACAGTTTATTTGAAAAATTATGTCATTATGGAAGCATTGGATAAAGATCTCACACTGAAAACTGACCTACATGTACACATGATCACCAGTATTGTTGAATCGAACCTTGTTATTTTGTCGAATATCGTGAACAAATATCATTCCTTGATATGCTGAACTGAATCATTATTTAAATTTTTTTTAAATATTTATATTGTTTATAAACCCAATATCAAATCATAATGTGAAAAATTACATTGTTAGGGTCAATATTGAATAAAATGAAAGGGCCGTTAAATGTTGCCTCATTCGAAAACGAACATCTTGTAGTACAGATTCCGAGATGATCAACTGGTCTGGCATTCTGATCAATAGATTAGAAACAGCTAAAATCCTGAAAGTCAAACATGAAATAAAAATAATTAGATTTAGGTTAAAATTTTGTATCATGTGAAGATTTTGACAGTTCTTGCAGACATTTCATTTCCACTGACTGAAGATAACGCAATAAATCGAGGTGAGGTGACAAGATATGAGGTTCAACGCGCGTTAAACAGTATTTTACTTATATCGCGGCCGATAGTATTATTGCAGGAGAAAGCCCGCAACAGCATGTATTGCGGTGAAACCTGCGAGCATCGGCTGGAACAAGCGAATAAAAATCCTGAAACATACGCTGTCAGTCTGGAAAACAATGCCCCAATCCTTACACCCTACCGTTGCTCGTCAAAGTAAGTACATCAACGTGTATCTGAAAACATCATATTCGTCATATCAAGTTACCATGAATAATATGATAAGAGATTCATTTAGCCCCCTCCCCGTAGAAAGGAGCCATCGAGAAACATAAACCTCTTTTTTTTAAATTATGTTATTTGCTTGTCAAAATCGAGACTGAATTAGTGTTCCTTGTTGTGTAAGTCGTTGGAGTCATGTATGCCAAACTTCATAATTTCATCAATTTATCGAGAAGTACTGACTGTTGCTGAAAAGTATAAATTTACTGCTGATCGGGTCAGTAGAGTGATAATGTGAAGGCATAAGTGCGTTCATAAGTAAGATTTCGGCTCCTCACCCATATAAGGCTGTTGTTTTATTATGATTGAAGTACTACTTGGCATGTAATAACACTTTTGGATGAACATGTGATATGTTTTGAATGAATGTCATCATTATTAGTTTTTGGGCCCCTGTGAAAGAAAAAAAATCCATGAAAATCACGGTGTGTCTCTTTAAGGTAGAAATTGTTATAAAGAAAACCTGCTCACACTTCAACACTTCATCACAACATACTCAACACTTAAAGGAAATGACCTCTAATAACGCAGACAACACCCCCCCCCTCCCCTCCCTTTTAACCTACCCACGGCCTCTGAAAGTCCGCCCCACTCCACCAATTTCCGCATAAGTCCCCTGCTTCTACTATCTCTCATCCTTCCGTTGCGTGTCAGTGCACGTGTATGCATTTCCAGAAATCAATCTCCCATCATTGCCCAGACTTACTCAGACAAAGCCAAACATATTCCTTTGTCATTAATCACTAGTACCCGTTTCCATGACAACGGGTTCTGGCACTGAAATTTAACTTAGCACCAGGCCTTTTAGAGCCTTATCGGACAAAGAGAGGGTCCGCTTTCATAGTAGACGTTCATCAGAAGAAGTCGGGCTGATTAAATACGAGCAAACAAACACATATGGTCACTTTCCAAATGGCCGTTATGAATGATATTATGACAGCTTCCTTTTGATAAATGCCTTTTTATGCAAATGTGGTGGACCACGAAGCAAAGTCTCTGCGTTGGCGTGTAAATGTAATTTTTTTGTTGCACGATGACATGAATATGAAATTTAATCATAGTCATTTCATTACAAGCGTTGTTCTTGTGCAAATACAGGTTTGGGTAGTACAGCGTTTGAAGGGCAGTTAATTCTAAAGAAAATAAAAAGTACATTAATGTTATATATTCTTTGAAAGGTTATGATAAGATAATCATAACGTCATAAAATGATAGTTTTCCCCTTGTTATTCATTTTATTTTATTTTTATTCATAATATTTTGACTTCTTATGACATGTATTTTATTGTTAATTCAAGAGAGAATAAGCGAAATTGATTGACATAATTAATTTTGAAATATTAAAAAAATAGTAAATTATAAAAGTGTCCATTTCGTTAAAGATAATGACTATTTAAACCATAAATCGGAAACGTTTTTGAGGTTTTGTAAAACTAGCAAGGTAGCAAAACATATGTACATTTGTGACGAAATGAATTAGTAAACGTTAGAAACAAGTCATGGTTGACCTGTAAAGTTGAAAATCATCTTTAAGTTCAGCTCTTGTTATAATGTTATATGATGAGCGCCAAGCGTGGATGAATCAACATTGCATCTTCCGACCTTCTAGGCGATGAGTGGACCTTCGACCATCCGATCCCTTGGTAAAGTGACAAACCGTAAAACAAGATATTGATAAACCATGAAGTGTGCACAGAATACGGTACTGTAAAGTAATATGATCAACCTCTAACTTGAATTACTTTTGATAATGAAAGTTTTATTCGTTATTGATAATGGTAAGGTTAGTGAATAAAAGCGCCTCGAATTTTAACGTCGCTAAGAGTATTTCATCCTATTAATGGTACAAGCAGGGGCATGAATAATTGAATAAGTGTCAGTTGAATGACTCATTCCCTCATCCTATTGAAGCTAAAGGTCTATTGAGACCGATGTGTGGTTACTGAAAGACCATAAACTACGTTTGGAATCCTTATTTTTAGTTGAATTGAATCAAAGACGTATATACACAAATATACCATTATTACATATTTGACTTTACAGTCTTATATATCTTCAAATTAGTTTTTCAGACCTTAAAATTCAAGAAATTCCATCATTCGTCGAAAAGTTTAGATAAAGAAGGTAAAATAGTCCAAGTTGCTCCTTTCAATTGATTTTTTTCCCAATTTTTTCCCCTTAATGTTATTACTTTTATTGGTTAGATGTTTACTACAAGATCAAATGTCCTTGCTTTACATGACATTCATAATTCAAATCAAATCAAATAACTGTATTTCTGTTAACTTTGTGAAGCGGTTGCTTAGAAATTTCATTTTCCCATAAAGAAAAAACAACATGGGGCAAGAGGGAAATATATTTAAGGCTATATAGTAAAATTTGGTACCTTTACTCATGAACTGTATCTATCAACATGTCATCTTAACTTCAGCGAAACATGAGCGATTCCACATGATTGTCTAAAACTCTCATGTCCAAACGTTCCATCTAGTAAGTTTTATAAGTCGTTTCTTACGAATATGTCAGTGTCAGTACATGTACATAGCTGGAATACTGACGTTATCTTGCAAAATACTTTACCTTTAAGTTAGTGCATACATGTAGGTTTATATCCATTACAACGTACGTTTCTAACATTGGTTATTTCACTAGTGGACTGTATTTCATTTTATTCTACTTTTCTCCACCTCAATTCTCATCTAAATCAAATAACTTATGATTAAATTATTAAAACTCAGGTGACAAGGTGTCAATGGGAATAGCTGGGAAATATCATGTGATATGTAGTATATGTAACCTCAAAACAAATACATAGCAAGACGCCATTACAACTACTCGAAGGAAGAATCTAGAGAAAGGCCAATTTTCAATACTCTTAAAAACGGTTCATTGTTTTCAAATACTTTACCTAGCGACCACTAGGATATCTTCTTAAAGATTCCCTCACATTGTTTTCATTAGAATTACTCTACTACGTTGCCTTTTTTCGATCACTTAGTACCTAGAAGATATTGTTGAGAGATAATGTTGATAATCCATGTGTACACTCAAGCGGTGTTATGATTCTTCAGCGCAAACGCTCAAAAGTACCAATTTTCGGTTTAGGCTCTCCCTATGGACAATCGAGAGCCCTTAACAATGGTGGACTCGATAATGATGATTGTTGTCAATTCCCAGGATGCGGGATGATTGGGATCAAGTTTCCACTAATAACTCTCCCAATCATCAGCTGACCCCTCGTCTTGACCATCACTAAATTACAAACTGACCTCTCATGTCCAGTTGAACTCCATTACATCCGGCAAGAGCTTACAACAACACTTCAGATTCGTTAGAACTTTAATCCTTTAAGGATTATCATTTCATTGGAAATTACTGGCAATGTGTCTCAATTATTCATTTTTTAAAAATGTGAGAAAAAAAGATACATAAAAAACCAACAAAGTTGTGATATCGGTATTGCTGAATATATTTTAATGTATCATGGCAAAATAGTAATTGTGATAAGTCGTATCAATTAAACTATTGGCAGTATGGACAATATTCAATACAATATATTTTCCTCAATCTCAATGAAACAAGATGTAATATTGCTGCACTACGTAACATATATTACAGCTTAACTTTATGAAGCAATTTAGATTTAATTTTAATGAGATTGTCTTTTCCTGTCACTTCGTCAGAAGATCATTCTATAAGATTAGATTTTCGGTTTCTTTCAAAAGGGGTAACAGATGTTTTCTCAAAGGACCGTATTAAACAATAGATATGGAATGAACCATAGCGTTGCTTTAAGACTATTAAATAGCTTTTTTAAGAAAAAAAATAAACATTAATGTTTCTTTTCTTTTCTGTTTCACAACGTCAAGACAAGATTGTGTTAAAGGATCCTACTTTATTCTAATAGGTCTAGTATACCGACCAACGGACACTTTGCAGGCTTTAATGGCTGTGTCTAAAGAGTGAAGAAAGATATCACGTTCGGCAAGATTCTCAGAGCATCAAGTACAAGTGCTATCTTGTTCAAGGAAGATATCTACCTTCAGAAACATATCAGCTGCCCATGCTATTTTGTAAGTGGCCTTGCAATCTCAACTCAGAAGTCGCATTATCGTAAAGTTAAAACACTCTTTGAGTACAATATGATTTACAGAGGAATTTGTTAACATTCTTTGAGAGTCCGTACTGTTGGCAATAGGTCCGCCATTTTTACTTTTCGGGGAATAATATAACAAAATGCGCTATATCTTTACTTATTTTCAAACATAATAACAATAAACAATGGATAGAATATCAACCCATTTATAAATGATAAGATTTATCAACAATGCCTTGTAATTCCGATGAATGGCTTCACTTCTCATTGTTGTGATTTGTTTTACCGAGTGTACGCTCTGACTTATTAAGTTGTCAAATCAAATCAACTTAAATGTTACCTTCAGTAACATAATGCAAATGTGTTGTGTTATAATGATATACTAAAGATATATATGAATAAACAGGAATGCTATCTTGAATTTCCTTTTAAGCGTATTATCATAAACGTGTCATTGCATAAAGTTGGCTTTCTTAACCTCAAAGTTAGATTTTTAAATCGACAAAAACGCTCCTTCAGTAGAAAACATGATCTATAGAACATCTAATATGTATACCATTAACATGGTACATTAACACGCTCCTTGACGCGCCATTGTAGCCTTAAAGAGCCACTCCGCGAGTCATAAATGCCAAACTTTATCAATGCTGTCATTTTATCGCGAAGAATCGACTGTTACCAAAAAGACACAATTTAAAGCTTATTGGGTTTTAACAGTGACAATATGAAGGTAGAACGTCGCAATTATGATCGAAAACCGGACAGTGGCGCGCGTCAAATAGTCAAACGTAATTTCGGAGACTTATCTAAAACAGTCAGGAGGACAGTAAGGAGTTGATAGTGTTTGTTAGGTCATATAACTAGTATCCATGTATGTTGGACGTGATATCTACACCTCTGTGCATTTATAATGCTGTTTTTAGATTTTCATGGAAAACCAGTATTTGTCATATATATGTCTTTTGGACATGAAAAGTTAAGATGTTTTGATTTTATATCACCACATATGACATTTAGGATCGTATCAAAGGTAAATAATATGTTATGAAAATCACGGAGTGGCTCTTTAAGAGGTCATTATGCAACCAACACAAGTAAGTAAAGTAAAGTAAAACTAACAATCTATTAATTTTTTATTGCTAAGTCGAGGAAAACACAGTCATGACATGAACTTTGTTATAAGTATTTGTCATAATTCTATTGTGTTCCAGGTACAATTGGCATTTCCAAGAATTAAAGGTATCATTAAGACTTTTACACCAGTTGTAAATGTCAATGCTTATTCCATTAGTCGTCACTTCAAAGCCTAGTGTCATTCTTGAAGATAATCCCTGTCGAGGTGACATTTCTTTCATTGACTTCGTGACAGAGGAAGGGACGGACTCTTCGGTCCCATTGGATTTACATCTTGTAAGATTCATCTCATGGAGAGACCGATGTTGTTCAGTGCAAACACACTGGCTCCGTTGTTTCATTCGGGTAATCAATATCCAAACTGATTTATATTTACTTTGAAAATTCACGTCTAGAACCGCCAGTCATGTATAGCGGGTTTTCGTCATGAACTCGTAAAATCTCCTTATCTATCTATTCATCTTTGATTTCAATGTGAAGATATTCATGAAATCGTCAATGTGACAACACACTGAGTATATACACAACTGATTAGAAACACGGGGCTTAACCTGTGAAAACGTTGTTTTCTTGCAAAAGAGACCTTTTTAACTTGGGACTGTATATAAAAATGTGGCTCTCCCCAGCTCGTCGTAATTTTCTTCATGCCTTTCCCATTTAAACGTATTTATTTTTATGACCTTTCCCCAAATCAAATCTTGTACACTTATGGTTTATGTGCAGTTATACAATCAAAACAATTTCTTTGTTACTTTAAAGAAGTGTCTCCTTTAAAAATAACACTTGTATTAGAGAAGAAACAAATTGAACCTTCCAATGCTGGGTTATACATGATGTCTGATAATGGTTTATAGTGTTTTAAATTCAGTTTCATAAGAAAGGTTTCTTTACAGAAAAACATCAACTGCACCTCTAAATAGGTTTTAAATAACATTGCTTATAATACATATATATGTTTAACATAGTGTAAAAAATTTATCAAAATTATCTTTCGAAGTTGAATGAATGCATTCTAACTTTACTTTTTAATTAAACGTCTTCATTAAGTCTGTAGGATAAGAAAAATATAGAATTTAGATGCTACATAACATAAGTATAATTAAGGCACATATAGGAATCATAGAAATTACATATGTTACATGTTACATAATATTTAATCAGTGTTTGAGCTATGAGAGGAACAAAAGACATGAACTATGTAAGCTGAGGTATGAATATAGCATTTTTTTAAATCAGCATTGGAATTTATTTTTCTAAATATACATTTATATATTTGTTAAAAGTATGGCTATTTTAAGAAATTTGCACAAATCAAGCCATTTGATAAAGTGTTGATGTTTTGTTTTTTTATAAAATTGTATCATTGAGAAAGATTGATATTATCATTCAAATATTAATAATTTGACAAGCTGTTTTAACTGTACGAGTCTATTTAGTATTAAATATTCATCTATGTTGTATAACAATATAGAAAACAGTAGCAAACACTTTTTATATATTAACTACTTGTATAGACTTTCAGTCAAACAGAACTACTTTTTACTTTTTGTTTAGCAAGTATAAAGAACAATGAATAAGACAGAGAATTCATGGTAACTTTTTATATAAGCATGTTTGAAGCAGTTTTTAAGAATTTAAACCAGTCTTGCTAAAATTCTGGATCTTTTTTTTTTATTTAAAAAGGCTTTATGATAATGTTTCAGCCCCTCTTTCAGTTTCCAAAGAAAGATGGTTTTAGAACTGTCTATATTAAATCACCCTCCCCAAACTTTTGTATTTTTGTTCATGACCCTCTGGTGGCTGTTCATGTTTTTTCAGTTATTTCAGACCCTCCCCTGACTCCCCCCCCCCTCCCCCCATTGTCATTTATACACCGCATGCCTACCAATTTTCAAAAGTTAGGACTATATAAATACTTGATATCATGACGTTTAAAATATTAATTATCATAAACTTGTATGAAATATCAATTTATTCCCGTCATTTACTTTCGACAATATCTAAAGTAGTTTCGATTTGTTGGGTGCAAGTCTAGAGCATTTCCACAATGGTGTCGTTCTTACTATCATAAAACCAATTCGTGATTTATATATATAAAAGTTGATTATAATGAAATCTATTTCAGTTTCGAGAGTAATGTCTTTCTAATGAGGTGTATTAATACTATCTAAATATAAATCAGTAAGTTCACATATATTCAGAAGATTTAAAAAGGCGTTGGTATAACTACACAAAGAACAAGAAACAAAGACCTCTTTTATCTTAATGCGTTCCATTTACATGATAAGCCATTACTGACAGAATACAATAGCTTATGTTCAAGAGTCTAAGTTAACCCGTTATCTTGCTTGTAAAAGAATACAACGCCACTCCTGTCGATTGAAACATTTTTGGAATAGTTTTGTATCTTGTATTGAAAACTGTAACTTAATTGGATAGATCAGTCTCAGATTCAACCAGGAACATTACTGTTAATTATTAGTACATAATCATATCTTTATGATTTTTTAAAAATCTCGTTTTCCCTGCAGTAAATATTTATCATCAAGCAATAAAACAACCATTCAGAAGCACACAATACGAAATAGTGTTTTGAAGACAAGGTATACATTTCAGTTTATCTCCCAATCTTACTGTAAATCGCTTCTGACGTTTTCTACAATAATAACTTATTTGAGTAAGTGTTCAGAGTTTATCGTGTACACCGTCTTGAAAGACGGCTCTGACAAACGCATGATTTGATTGGCTTGAATTGAAATATCAGACCTGCGCAATAGGGGTTATCTCGAATCTCTCCTACGCGAGATCTCGCAAAATCTCGCATTAGACGTCGGTAAGAGAAATGAAGTTATCAGCAAACTGATTCTTTCTCTAGCCACTATATAACTGTAATAAATGTTTTTTCCCGTTCCAAGAAGTCGTGACAGTAAGCCGTGTTATTTCTAAAGTAGGGAAAATGCCAATGTTTCTGACTTCTCGCATTACTATCTCCAATGTTTATATCATTCTATACAACGGACTGCTTGCCCCCTCAACCTACTTAGAAGATAGCTATTATCAGTTAGTCTATGTTATTCTATGACGTTATAATTCAAATGACGGAACATTGCTTTGGGTGTTTTACTTCAGTTTGGTGAGTTTTATGTTAAAACCTTAAGTGTTAAAAGGTACCCTCAAAGAATTGTTTGCATAATTTGTTAAATTTCACAAAATTACGATTTGATATCGATAAAAAAAATAATGATGTTCGGAAAATAGAACTCAGTGCATAGGTAAGTCAGATTCTAGCAAGCTTCCTAGTTTTGCTGCTTATGATATTCTGACGACGGAGTGCTACAGACATGTCAAACCAGTTTTAGGTGAAATAAATGTATGCTTTATACGTTTATAAACTGTTAAAACAGATAAGTTTGGAGAAAAATACTTCTATGAACAAACTATTCTACTTTTATTATTGAAGAGTGACAGGTTGAAAGAATAGGAATTCACACACCTTGATAGTCACGCCCTCAGTGTATGTATTCACATGGCCCTACAGTAGGCTCTAGTGAAGCATGATAGTCACGCCCTCAGGATATGTATTCAGAAGGTCCTACAGTAGGCTCTAGTGAAGCATGATAGTCACGCCCTCAGTGTATGTATTCACATGGCCCTACAGTAGGCTCTAGTGAAGCATGATAGTCACGCCCTCAGTGTATGTATTCACATGGCCCTACAGTAGGCTCTAGTGAAGCATGATAGTCACGCCCTCAGTGTATGTATTCATATGGCCCTACAGTAGGCTCTAGTGAAGCATGATAGTCACGCCCTCAGTGTATGTATTCACATGGCCCTACAGTAGGCTCTAGTGAAGCATGATAGTCACGCCCTCAGTGTATGTATTCACATGGCCCTACAGTAGGCTCTAGTGAAGCATGATAGTCACGCCCTCAGTGTATGTATTCACATGGCCCTACAGTAGGCTCTAGTGAAGCATGATAGTCACGCCCTCAGTGTATGTATTCACATGGCCCTACAGTAGGCTCTAGTGAAGCATGATAGTCACGCCCTCAGTGTATGTATTCACATGGCCCTACAGTAGGCTCTAGTGAAGCATGATAGTCACGCCCTCAGGGTATGTATTCAGAAGGTCGTACAGTAGGCTCTAGTGAAGCATGATAGTCACGCCCTCAGTGTATGTATTCATATGGCCCTACAGTAGGCTCTAGTGAAGCATGATAGTCACGCCCTCAGGGTATGTATTCACATGGCCCTACAGTAGGCTCTAGTGAAGCATGATAGTCACGCCCTCAGGATATGTATTCACATGGCCCTACAGTAGGCTCTAGTGAAGCATGATAGTCACGCCCTCAGGGTATGTATTCAGAAGGTCGTACAGTAGGCTCTAGTGAAGCATGATGCAAATAAGTGTGCTAGTAAATTGCAGATGTAATATCACTACAAGAGGGCCAAGGAACTTTGGTATTTAGGATCGTTTAATTCTAGAGGTACAATGAAAGCTTTCATTTCAGAAATTTTGTAATTTAAATTCAATTGACAACATCGCCTATGTTTATCATATGAATGCGAGTAACATTGATATATAAGATTTGATATTCAATAGCATTTAAAGAAACTCCTACAAGAACACCACTAGCAAAGATTGCTAAGGCGACCATTTTGGGATTTTGTAATTTTTAGGGTATAAAACCGCTTCTTCAGCTTGGTATCCAAATTATCCTTCATCACCTCTTAATGTGTCTTAAAACATAACCTTTCCGCAGATTAAAGATGAGAAAAACAGTTATTGCCACATTACCATGCACGCTTGACACTACTTTGCGTAACTTTGCAACCACTTTTTATTTTGAGGTTCAAAACCCCCTTTTCAGCTTGGTATCCTATTTTTCAATCATACTTTAAATAGGTAGAAATGATTCGAAATCTTACGATGACTTCCTCGTTATCTTTTATTTGAGCCTTCTTCCAGAATCGGGCCTTGTTTGTATGTGATTCTGAGTGAAGGAGCTTATTGCGAACGTGCATCCTCTGGTTTAGGGTGAAGTCAACGGAAAATAATGGACCACACGAAAATGGAATGTCAACGCAAAACAAAAAAGTTAAATTTGATATTTCAGAATTTACTTTATGTACAAGGGCGTTGCTGAGCAGTTATGAATGTTATGGCTATGTGGACGGTTATTTTGACTTATTATTTATATTTCCTTATCCTAAGACACATTTACAATAGCTCGATCTTCTACACATATGCCAATTACGCCCCGCACGTTGAAGGGGAACCCTTAGAAATCAAAAGTGTAGAATTATTTCTTTCGATCTTCTCTTAACTGTCATAAACAGATTCTAGTATTTTTTTTATTTCACACTTTCTGTGAATCAGAATTTTGTAACATGTGATTAAAGGGGCCACAGCACTATTAGTCTTCATGGGATAAATTATCTCAAAACTCAACCCGATGATCCGTAATCGAAGAAAAACTTATCAAGTATCGAGGAAAAGCTGCCGGCGGCTATAAGCGTGAAAAGCTTGTAAACATTGGAGTGTGGAAATGGACTCTCGCAGCTTTACCTCACATATTATGTTCCTTTCAGAACTGCAACTTTTAATTTTAAAAAATTGTCTTGCAATGAATAAAAAATTATTTTCGCTTTTGCGAGATCTCTTTGTTTTTGTTTACAAATTATGGATAAAAAGTGAACATTATTGATGTGTTTATATTTTTAAGATGTGATTTTGCATCTTCGAATCTGCGAAAAAATAGAATATATTATGTATGAATGTTTATTTCTTATTGATGTAAAGTATTTTTCCGACCGATATTTCAAAGGGCGGTTGACACATGCACACTGTAGAACGGGCGTCTCCTTAATTCTTCACTGTTCAGGGACGAGTGTTAAAAGAGACTCGATGACATGTCAAAAGTATGTTTTTTATACTCGAAAGAGTTTTACCAATCAACGCGTTACAACTGTGTAAACATAAATACATTGACAAAACATTTGCCTCAATAAGCCATATTCTCAAGGCTGCGTTATCTTTTCCCAAATATAAACATAACGTTTTTTTCATATTGTAGTGGGTGGCTAACCATTGATAAAGAAACACATTTTTAAACAACATGTTGACATTTCAGTAAAAGGAGCTCACATTAATGATAGCAATTGATCAAATTTCGTGATTTCATTGAAACGTCTTGCTTTAAATGTAAACAACCTTCATGCAACCCATTGAAACGTTGACAGTGAAAGCTTGCATTTCCAAAATGTGTCACCGATTACTGTGTGTACAATCTGATATACCGAAGAAAATAAGAGAAATAAACTAGCCGCCGAACCCTGAATGGAAACCATTAAGGAAATCTTGAATCAAGCGATGTTGTTTGTTTTTAAGAAAAACAACCCACAATTCGCTTGTTAGATGCCGCGGTACTTAATGTACGAATTTGAAGAATCGGGTCAGTATATTTGCAACTCGATTAAGACTGTGGTCAAAATGACCGCAACAAAAACAAAACTACGGCCGAGTCGAAAAATAAACAAGACGGCTGATAAACAAGGCATGTCTATAAACATGGATGACCATTAGATGCCGAGCCTGCAATCGGACACCGTCGGAAAGGCGGCTGTAATAATCAAATTGCCACATGCATGTTCCGATTGCTTGTGCTCAAACCCTAGGCTACAGAAGCACACGATCAAAGAAGCCATAAAATTGGACAAGTCTTTCTCTTGTTTAGAACCGCTTGTAGTAATGGACAATTGATTGGTCGACGGAGGCTTCCAGAGTAGCAAATTATGACCGGAGCCGTCTTTGCTTGAGCCATGTGGTACCAGTGCCATCTTGGATTTCACCTGCTACCGAGTTTGCGCGTCAGTCTCAGACATGAAAGCACTTGGTATTTGAGTACTGATACCGATCACACCTGCCATGGGATTATTCTGTGAACAATTTCATTGCTATTATGCAATGTTCTCCATGTGTTCTATCAGTCTATGCCATGTGTGCGAGAAGGGATAGATTCATATCAACGATTGAGATGACTTGGTTATGTAAGAAGGCTGAATGAAATGGCCTTCCCACTTCCTTACTCATCGGACAGGACCCTGTTTGGTTCATATTTTGGATTATGATAAACAAACTTTATTTTATTTCCTTAAAGCATTCTTTATAATTATATAATGAATATAAATGAATGATAACATGATTTTAAACATTAATTAATGTATGATATTTAATTAACTATGTTATGAAATAATTAAAAAAGGGATTTTAAGGATACATAAATACAAATTTAAGTTGAAGTTTTTCATTTTAAGTGTCAGAAATGAACTTATATATGTGACCGAAGTGTTAGGTTAGTGTTTTGTTCTGACGTTTACAAACAAAGATCAATGAATGTTGGTCTTGAACCTAACCAATGCAAAACATCTTGTTAAAGTTTGTTTTCAACGTTGCATAGACGTTTGATTTTGAAGTTTAGATACAGCAATAAATGAATGTTGGTATTTAACCTAACCAATACACAACGTCTTTGTAACGGTTATTTTCAACCTTCCTCAGACGTTTGATTCTGACTTTTAAAGAAACGTTGTTTCAATGTTTCTCTTAAACCTAACCAATTCACAACGTCTTTCCAACATTTATTTTCATATTGCATAGACTTTTGATTTTGACGTGAAAATACAACGTTATACGAGTGTTGGTCTTTAACCTAACCAATTCACAATGTTTAAACGACGTTTGGTTTCAACGTTGCTTAGACGTTAGAGTTCAACATAAAAAACAACGTTCAATAAACGTCGTGGTTACATTGCTGTTTAACTCGACTAATAACGTTCTGTTGATGTTATTATATAACGTTGGATGAATGTTAAAGAGACACAATGTCTTTCTTACGTTGTATTGTCTTCAGAAAAAAACCATTACCAAACCACAACGTTGTTCACATTTCTGTTTGCTGGGTACAGAGTTTGCTCTTCCAAGAGGTACAAACAATAATTAGGCGCTTTGAAGGAAGAATTTTGTTCAACATTGACGTTTTGACTTATGAAATTGATTCCACTGACATTTTTTCTAAAACGATTGCTTTTTTATGGTTACATATTTTCATTTAAATTCAGTGTGAGAGGCCTTTAAAATCGAACTATAAATTACTGTTTTGTTAATAATGTTAGAATGAGAACTCTACAACTTTATCATCAAAATGTTAGAAATCATTAGAATCATAAGATCTACTTTCCTTATACAGACACCAATCTAAAACACCCATAAAAATTTTACCTTTCTGAAAGTGTAAATAAGTACGTAGATGCAACTACGCAATTGGTATATCGGCGTGCCTACAATGTAAACTCATCTAGGTTAGCTATCTAATGGGGCATTTACTGTGGTCGTAACTCAAGGCCTCTGGTACTACTATTCGACCAGGAAAGTTACTATTCCTGCATTTAGCGTAAACAAACGCGGACATAGCAAAGCCCCCTGACGCACATCCTTATCTGTTCAAGGTCCATTGACAAGCCAAACAGCCCCATATTACGCTCCTTTGATTAGCAATAACGATAAACTCCTCCAGAGTTGATCGCCAACACCATACGGTCTTGCCCTGGAAAACATATTGGACATTGTCCAAACGGTTCTGTCCAAAATGATGAGAGAAAGATACGGATGAGATGTCCCAAACATAGTACGGGTACTTACCTAACTACATCGGATTAAGTACATGACGTTAGGATATTCCTCTTTGTCGTTAGTTATACTCCTGACATGATAAGAAGATCGATATTGTTACAAACTGTTTGATACAGAAGCATAGAGAGGTACACCACACCAGTGTACTTACTGCTATTCTTTTGCTGCAAATAATCAGTTCATTGAAGAGAGTTTTGTGGTGTCATATTAAGGCTCTGAAACCTTTAGTGAACACTAACTGATTAATTTTGTATAAAATAATCGATTAAAGAATTAATTAATCAATGGAATATTTATACTAGCATCAAGTCTTTTAAATGAAAATTTGGGAATAAAATATAAACATTTTTATACGATCAAAGAGAGCCTCTGCAACTTATAATTTACTTCATTCGAGTCAGTTTCAAGACAAGCTAAAAGGAAATAACGAATAAAGTATGTTGTTATACATTTATTCCCTTCATCATTCACTTCCTTCCATTTACTAGTCTGACTAGACGGTAATTCTCAAGAAAACTATTCAGTTATATTTTTTATCAATAAAACATGAGCAACGGAATGGGTTAGAACATTGGAATTCCAGTGTTTTAAGCAAGTATTCGCAGCGAATTCCTTGAGAATTTAGCATTGTTGATATAACTACATAAACTATCTGTCTATAACACAAATCATGACAAGTGTCATGTGTAGTGGGGCACACTGGACATTGTGTCAACATTATAATTATACACAGCATCTCCCCCTTCTTCCTACCTTCAACCTAACGAACGAAATATGTCCATTACTTGTTGCGAAATATGTCCATTACTTGTTGCGAAATATGTCCATTACTTGTTGCCAAATATGTCCATTACTTGTTGCGAAATATGTCCATTACTTGTTACGAAATATGTCCATTACTTGTTGCGAAATATGTCCATTACCTGTTAGAATTGATATGGAAATTATGACAGTATTGTCAAAACCAGATATTTTTCGTTTTCCATTTATTCGAATATCAAGGTGAGTAAAATCGCTTCCTCGTGCACTTCGTACACTCAACGAAAATAGTTCAGGACCACCAAAAATTTAAATGTGTTCAAAAAGTTTTCAAAGTTTAAATCATGATCCATATAATACAAGAATATTGAACAAATAAGAGGTTGGTTACTTGTTTCGTTAAGTATATTTATATATTTGCATCCCAAACAGTGTTCCCCCAATTTTTTTTTCTAAAACCAAGTTAATTCGGTGTTAAATATAATGAATCGAACTCATTATAGCATTATTGTTTTAATAGTTTTTAGAAACATTTTTATTTAAAGGCTTTGATTATTACTAGCTATAGACAGACATTTCTAATTAACAAGTAACCTTCAACATCGTTTATAAAAAGTCAACGAGACA
Source organism: Phorcus lineatus (assembly GCA_921293015.1). Classification (NCBI taxonomy): domain Eukaryota; kingdom Metazoa; phylum Mollusca; class Gastropoda; order Trochida; family Trochidae; genus Phorcus; species Phorcus lineatus. Next base: position 17,153,596 of record OV121090.1, on the reverse strand, counting down.
GGTAGATTAACTTAGTAACTTCACACTCATTTGTAAATTAAATAGCAAGTTGGTAAATGCTATAATTTAACAATTAAATGAACAGTTCATCACGACCAATAGAATTAAATACATTATCAAATAAATCTAAGTAACAAAGATATTGTTTCAAAGTGTTTTCTGTATTCTCTTTCATCATCAAGATTTTGAGGGTTTTTTTCAATCTTGAATTTCATTTTATTTCCAAAAACAAATGATATACCTTTTGTACATAGTCCGATGTAACAAACGAGCACATATCAAATGAGAAAATTCTCAAATGGGTTTTTCAATATATACAATCATTTAGGCAAAAAGGATTATAGTTTACATATAATCACAATCATATATGTACAAATAAGTAAATTGTCGACACACTTTTGGTGACATGTCATTCAAGATGCCACATTTGACCTTTGACCTACCAAATTCCTCAGAGATCTGTCTTTTAGAAAACAATGGCTACGGTAAAGATCATCTATTAAATACATTCCTGCATTGTTTTGTTTCGGTGTAATTCTAGAGGCAATGGTGACCCACTTTGTCACTGGCATTATTTTTCCTATTCATCCTGCCATTACGCACGCTGCTCGTAAATAAACCAGTGAGTGGACTACGCTGTAATTCTACGTTTGAGCCGCTTGAACGTAGTGTGGAATATTTTCATTTCAGTCATGAGAAATGTTGCACTGCATAACCTGAGTTCAGACGTATTCTATGGGCCATTCATTTAAATTCACTTAAAATACTTTTTTTTAAATCAATGCAGTATGCTTTCATTTTATAAAAAATAATTTTAAAGAGACCCCCGTGAGATGTTGAGTTCACTTATACGCTAAACTTTATCAATGGTTTCATTTGACTGAGAAGGATAGGTTGTTACTATGATGTATCATACGAAGTTAATGCTTATGTACTTTATATATGTAATGTTTTGTATTCTGAATACAGAAGATCGCGTTATTGATCGAAAACCGAACAATGACTCGCGTCAATTAGTCAAAACGTTACCATATCAACTCAAAGTGTTTGATAGGTTACATGACTTGAATCCATGCTTTAGATGATTTGTATTTATATCTTCATATAATTATGCCATTTAACTTCGTATCAAAGTCAAACAAAGTGTAAAAAACACGAAGCTTCCCTCTAGACAATAGGCAGGTTTACAACGTTTATTTTTCTTATGTACAGTGGAATAATGTTATTTCAAAATTGAAAAAGACACTGGTTCACAAAGCTTGTAAATCTTTGATAATGCCGTATGTATGTACATTGGATTATCCGTGAACGTTTTAACACTGCATAAAGTCGTTAGGTTTTTACGATGTACAATATAATTGAGGTGTTATTTGAGAAATGTGGTGTAAGATTTAGTTTTCTTAAACATAACTGAATTTTTCAGTTCAGCATATTGACACCTCAGTTCAGTATATTGACACCTCAGTTCAGCATATTGACACCTCAGTTCAGCATATTGATACCTCAGTTCAGTATATTGACACCTTAGTGTAGCATATTGATACCTAAGTTCAGCATATTGATACCTCAGTTCAGCATACTGACATCTCAGTTCAGCATATTGATACCTCAGTTCAGCATATTGATACCTCAGTTCAGCATATTGATACCTCAATTCGGCGTATTGGCATCTCTGGTCATCATATCGGAGACCATAACCATCGTGTTTGATCGTGAAGCTGCACATGTCTTTCTGCGTTTTGACAGGGAACCGATATAGTAATGTTGTATATTTTAATCACATGAGAGTCATGTAGCAAATGACGTAAAGAAACCGAGATAAAAGGAGAAGGAACTAATTGGGTAACATTATGCCCTAATTAAGATGAAAGGTTTGTGTGTTGAGGTCAGAATCACAAGAGAATGGATATACTTCAAAATGTGAACTATGTCGCACTTTAAGATCGTTTTCATTTTTCCCGTGACTAAATATTAGTTTGATATCTGAAAATTGACAATATTTCTTTCTTTCTTTCAATGTTAATCTATCTTTGTATTCATACATCATTCAAACCATCAACCCATTTATTCATTTATTCATTCACTTATTTTTGTATGTTATTCATTTAAATTATTTACGATGAGCACTTTAAAATAGAAAATAGATGTCATGTAATTGCATTTAAACTTTAAAATGAATTCCATAATATGATATATTTTCTGTGTTTCAAAATGCAGAGCAGGCCAAGCAAATCCTTGGCCCTCTTTTGAGCGGACCGACCCACCTGCCTGGCTGGAATGTTTACAGTGTAGAGGCGCCGAGATCAAGCATGCATCTGCCCAATGTCAGGACGCATCTGGATTGTGTGTGTTTGTGCATAATATTTGATAAAAGACACGAGTAAACGGAAGTTTTCCTGTGTATTATTTGTTGTTTATCTTTCCCTAAGTGGTCGATAACGGTCACAGTGAATCTTCGCATTGAAAGAAAAGATTTCAAAATTTAAAAAATGGAAAGAAATATGCAAAAAGACGCACGAGTAATAGAACAAGTTGAAGCGTTTCAAACCAATTTTCTCAAGTAATGAGAACTTAAAGTAGGTCACTACTCCGCCCTTCCTCGTACGGCGGAGAGAAACGCGACCAATTATCACATTTTACTATGCAGATTTTCCGGAGAAACATTATACTCGTAATTTCCCTAATGATAAGGTGGCAACAATTAAAGACAAACTGATAATGCAGAACCCCATTGTTAGATGGTATTATATCAAGATGATGGGTCCGAGACACCTGCCATAATGCAACACATGGCGCATCACACAGCACGATCTCCCGGGGGTCCCAACGTAGCCTGGGCAGGGGTGCGGCGCTAGACGAGGGACGCGGGATGAAGAAATCACAGGGAGGAGGGGGCGTTGTTATGAGACTAGGGCCGCGCTCTCAGCCAATGAGCGCGCAGGGCGGCAGCGGTATAAAACCTGACGGAGGCTTCAAGAGCCCTACTCCAGAAGAGTTGGTCATGAAGAACGGAATCATGCAGGAAAATTTCGAGGATTTAATCAGCCCTAATTTGTGGAGGGCGTTGGCCGCCGAGACTTTCGGCACCCTGTTCGTGGTGCTGCTAGGGTGCGGCTCCTGGCTCGAATGGGGTGGGAACTTTAACCCGACGGTGGTGCAAATCTCCCTTACGTTCGGTTTGATCGTGGGTACCATGACGTGGGCTTTCACCCATATCAGCGGCGGTCACTTCAACCCCGCCATCACCGCAGCTACCCTGGTCACCCGACGAGTGAGCATTGTCAGGGGGGTACTCTACATGATCGCTCAGTGTCTCGGGGGTATCTTGGGGGCAGGGATTCTGTTCGGGCTCACCCCCGAGGGCAAGAGAGGGTACCTTGGAGTGACGTTTCTACAACATGAAGTGACGGCACCCCAAGGGTTCGGGGTGGAACTGCTGATTAGCTTCGTCCTGGTGATGGCCGTGTTCGCGTGCTGTGACGCTGTTAGGAAGGATCTGAGAGGGTCCTCGCCGCTCACCATCGGGCTCGCCGTTGCCGGGTGCCACCTGTTTGCCGTGAGTAGTTATGCTATAATTATAATTCTTTGAAAATCATACTTAGCGTTTCAAATTGATCGACTTGTTAAGCATACATATCAGTGTAAGCAAAAAATGAAGAGTGTCTGTAAACACTATTTATACATGCTTTTTCCTTGATTTATTGTGTATATTATTTGCCTTAAAATATTGTTCATAACTTACTCTTTACAAGAATTTGCACCGTTGTATGTTATGTCATGAACGGAGGTTTGGTAAACGTTAAAAGCTGCCTGTTACCTTTCTTTAGAATCACAAGGATTTATCTTAATTACTCGATTGAATTTATTACTAATTTATGTCCTACATTTGTGTAAGGAATGAGGGGTTTTCTACTGACGTAATATCAGCATTCATTAGAAGTGGTTAACTCGTTATGATGTTCAGTTATCAATGTAGGTAGTATATCGTATAAGTAATCAAAGTTCTCAATGCTGCACGTGCTTGGTCCTTACCTATCTCTTCCAGCCAATAAACAACAACAGATTCTTACGTGAAATTAGGGCATTTAGAAGTTGGTGTAATAATACTAGACAATTCTAATGGATAACAACTTCTTAAAGACGTTGTTATCCATAAGAATTGTCTAGATTCTTACGTTATAATAACTGTCAATTTTAAAATTCATAGAGTAACAACTTTTACTAAGTACTTCTGGATTGGAATCTATGAATTCTAAAAAATACTTCAATGCATTTTCAAATTAACTACATAAGACACAACAGGTTTATTTTCTTTGATATACTTGTGTTCATTCTAGCACAGTCTTTTACTAACATCTTTTTATCATCATCTGTCACTTATTAAATGAATTAGCACTCCAATTGAAACGAAAAGTTGTCAGTTGCTTTATATCACTTTCACCGCGAGTCGTTTATAACATTATTATGGTTGGATTACCTTTTGTCTTAACCCTATAGCTGTCGTTAACATTACATGCTAATAACATCATCTGTACATCAACCTGAAATTGCCCCCCCCCCCCCCCCCCCCCCCCTAATACATATAAAGTTTTTATGTGTGTTTGTTTGCATCAGTTTATGTATCAACCCTTAAAATGCAACAGACCAATACTTTACACAACCTGTTACTTCAAAAAGATAACTTGTAACTAACTTCCCTATATCTCGAAAGTAAAGCGATGTGGATCAAGTGATGCTTAACCTTTTTATCCATCAGATTTCATGAATAAATACATGTAATCATATTTAAGCACCGAATATAACTTGACCTTTAATCAGTTTCTTACTTAAGGTGTACATTGGACCACCTGAAAATTAACCCTTTTCTTGCCGTATACTGATACTCTCGTACGCTGGTATTCTAATCAAGTAACATTTCATCCATAATATTTGCTCTACATCTATATTAAAAGGTAACATAAGCTATTCTAAATTCATTCCAAGTACCTGGAAAACGCCAAGCTATGCATTGAGGATTGATTCTAAAAGTTTATTATTAACTTAATAAATAAAAATTACTTTTTAGAGAAGTGTAAGTGAAGTTGTAAAACCTTGAACTTCGGAGAAAAAATGACATGGCGGTTTTGAAAATGCACTAGAGATATTAATATCCTTCAACATACATAAATTTGAGGATATATTGCCTATGAATAAACTCAAAACATGGAACAAAGTTTTAGAAATACATTTAAGGAGAACAATGAATACAAATAGATGGTAAAAGATTACTTTAATTGTACCCTTTTCTCAGCTCAAAATGTGCTCAATGCACGACTCAACATTTTTTATAAATCTAGCATGAAAGGGGTTAATGTTATTCATCAGTCTAGAAACTCTGTTCTTACTATTTTCTGATTGTCTTGATAAGAGCTGAAACCCAACACTTGCATCATGGAGATTGGGTGGTGCGGACAGAACGGGAATTCTATTAGATATTCGAACCCGCCTATTGGCTCGGTGGGTGCAGTGCTTTCTTGTCAAACAATCACACATTTTACGCAGCTTATCATGGACTCGGTCACGTTTCGCACTTCAGCTACTGTGTGGAAGGACTGATAGTGGGGAGAAAAACTCCCTTTGTTTTCACCAAATAAAGGCGTCGTTCGATTTTTAATCAAATGACCGGATTAGATAATTGTATCTTTAGTTTATGGCAAACCTAAATGTTTTCTGTTAAGTCTGATCTCAAGTTTCAATTCTCATGAAAGGGTGTTTTTATATTGTAATAAATATAACCAAACTACTTGTAGAGTGTAATTAAACTTTAGAGTAGATTTGTATACTTACTTGTTTAGTTCTAGAAGAGAACGAAACAGGTTGTTTTTCTGCAGATAAAGCCTATGGGAATAATATTTTCATTGCAACGAGTCCGTTTCCTTGGTTGTCATCAGAGGAAATTGGCACGCCTGATAACGTTAATCTTTACGATAAAAGGAGTACCTAATTTTTAATTCTTTGACAGAGGAGATCTGTTTAAAGAGTAGCGAGCTGATTGAGTGTTCACTGGGTTTAAAAAGCAGGAGTTAGGTTCACTTGCTCAATTTCTAATCAATGTAGGCCTATATTTGAGACAAAGTGGTATCAAATGACTTCTTGTTTCAACACCGTTTGCAATGGGTGTGAATATTATAGTCTTTTTTATTTTTAGGTCGCCAGGAGTTGATTGGATAATGTGTATCTTTGAGATAACGTGAAGTCTAAACAGTTTTCTTTTTATTCAACAACAAAAAATCGAATCGTTTTTCCGGGACAGTATAGAAACAGGTCGCTGTTTGTGGGGCGGGCTGTTTTATAGCTGTGCAGTTGTTTGTAGAGAAAATAAACAATTCTCTGACAGCGTCGTTGGCTAAATAAATAAGGTGTAAGTTGACGTTTGCGGGAAAGCCTCATTTTGATGGGAGTATAAAAGCTCGAGTTTATTACGTCACCATGGAGTGCCCAACATGACATTGTTTATTGGTTGTCAATTTCATCTTGACATGGAAGACACGTCAAAACTGTCACGAAAATAAGCATCTCTGTTTGCAACTAGCGACAAATAGTCAGTTTACTTAAATTTGAACAAGCTGACATGCCTTTGTATAATTAAAGCGAGTATTTTTTTTCGTGTGAAATATTGACCTTTTTTACTTGCAGACTATAAATCAAAATATGAATGAATTTTTTTCATTTAATTAATTGACTCTAAATCACGGGTTATTTGGTCAAATATTAAAATAATTCTTTTTCTCACAAATTCAATAATTTTCAAATCAACAACCCTTTCTTAAACAACTAAACAATTCTTTATTAAAAAAAAAAAATCACATAGCCTATATCTTTTCGAACTATTCCATAGTTTAGTCATTTCTATGTTTAGCAGACAAAGCGTTCACAATGAATCATGGGAACCCTAAATTCCTTACTGGATTCTGATTGGTCAATAAAACTCCCGCGAGAATCTTGCCATTCCTCGCGTCTTCTACGTTCCATGGTGTCTTTGATCCCTCAAACCCAGAGACAGGGGGTGTGGGAGAAAGGCGCGGGGAGGAGGCGAATTAGGAGGGGGGACTAAATTGATCGAGAGTAGAATTTCGGGGGAGAGAAACAGCACGGGTGGGGGAGGGTTAGACGAGCCTTTGGGGCGTTGAGAGGGGGAGGGTTGGAGCCGTAGGGAGGTTGGCGCGGGGGATAGGGACGCTAAGAATGGGGTTAGAGGGCCACAGGGGATGACTTGGTTCCCGCCATCGTTATCAATACGTTCACACACCAATTACAACCGAAACGGTCTCTCGTACAACGACCTCGTTTAGGGACGAGAGCACCATTTTTGTGCACATAAAGGACCTCGGTGGTTGTGGCTGCATAAATCAAATAGTATTGTCCGACCTGAGTTTGTCCAACAAAAGCCAGGCCAGCTGCTAGAATCAGACACTCACGAGACGAACGACCTCTCACACAAAGACTACGGGATGTTTCAAAATAACAATGAATTTTATAGCTTAGATTATGTACAAATGTGTTTTCATCACGCGAAAGACATGATTAATATATATATATTTGATGTAATGGTAATTGAAAATAATAGATATGTGTCTTGACCATATAGTTAATCAGAGGAAGGGGATGGGGTATATATGCAAAAATAATTTAGATATAACCTTCAAGGTACCAAAACCAATATTAGAAATAAAGTAACCTAAGCCATAACTAACCATAAGCAAAAAATACTTCCATCCCTTTTACTACAACGACAACTAAACGGCTACTACGATTATTACAGCTGCTGAGTACAACTGTTTCTTCCATTACTAGTGCTATAACTACAACTACTTATATCACTCTATATGGACTTTTTAAAATAATTATGTTATAACAATTATGTTGATGTAACTACTACTATTTGTAATCGTAATATTACTTATTTAACTGCTACCACTAATGCTACTTCTTCTACTTCTACTGCAGCTACTAGCTCTGCTGCCAGTCTACAACTATTTCTACTACTACTACTCCTACTACTACTACTACTACTACCACTACCACCACCACTATCACTACTACTACTACTACTACTACTACTACTACTGCTACTAAAACTTTCGATCGTTAAAGAACCGTGCGTTGTTTAAACAGAGTTCCGAAAGCAATTAATTGATCAACATATTGAATAGAATTGTAGTAAATGTAACTATAACTTTGTCGTTGGTGGTGTTCAGTATAGAATATTAGTAATGCTGCAAACCCGCGGGAACATCCCAACTTATTTACTGATGAAACTCGAAATTCTGTGAATAACAGCACAACATCTGAGCTAATTTATAGGAAGAACAAAAACAAAGCAACAGTGATTAACGCTGAAACAAGTGACAAAGGCTCGAGTCGTCTTTGTTCTTCGTTAATCTCTTGCTGTCAATGTTCATTCACTATTCCACGTTCGGCACACAACTCGTGTTTATTAGACCACGCCCACTTGACCCTTTAACTATGACCCCGTATCACGTGACGTGTTCATTTCAAAAGTGGGCGTGAAACTGGATGCCGGTCTGGCTATCTAAATTGGGTTTGGCTTCTGGCGGACTGCGTTTTCAGTTGCACTTTGTGAGATTTGGCGCTCAAACTCCACACAAGCTTTCCTTGTTTTCTGGACAGGAAAAATTAGGACAAGGTTTTGTTTGCAATGAAAAAATGTAAATAGAATTTGTTTACGTTATTAGACTTGACGTGGTTATAGGCGTACTTTCAGCTTCTCTAATAGTGTAGTAATTGTTAATTATGACTTCCTGTTAGTATGATAAAATATTTGCCCTTTAATGACCTTTCGCTTTACACGGCTTCATCGGAAAAGACTAATTAAGTTTCATACTTAATACTGTGATTACTACGGGCTAGCTAAAGGACTGTTCTTATTTTAGCAACTGAAGTGAAATATGGGTGTGCTTGTCGTGAAAATTAAGAAAATATGTCAATTATCGTTTGTATTTTAATACTCACGATGAAGATAAGGTCTTAAACTTTGAAAAATAAATTGTCGGAAATGTGAAACATTAAGATCATGGATAATTCAGGATATCAAATTAGGCCTACGATTTAACATTGGACCATGATGAAGCAATTTTCTGAAATTACCCACAAAAATAAGTGCCCTGATTTGATGTTAGAATTGGAGCAAATGTTGTCAGTAACCCACTTACCAGCTGACATAAATGTTACAGGAACCACCTGTGCTCCCATGTGGTAAAGTAATCGAACACTAAAGTTAACAAGTTTCTCTATACCAGCTACATTAACCCCTCCGTACCACAGGCAAATTATGAACCGCCACAAACACTTAATCTCTACGAGCCAAAGGCGATTACATGAGCCATAATGAAGAATGTTCCACAGCAAGACGTTATAGGCATTGAAAGCAATGAAATGAACCTGTTTTATTGGCGACATACAAGACTCGCTTGTTAAGTACCTAACTACTATGATGACTGATCGGACCGTTTATTGCCGGCTGCACGGCTGGTGAAAGTTAGTTGACCGTGTTCTTACAAATAGTGACATTAATTGCTGGTATAGTAGTTACAGATGTTAGTCATGATACTGGAATAGTAGTTAAATAAGGGGTCAGGTTACATGGGGTGGGGTGGGAGGGGTTGGGGATGCATGCACTACTGTCATAAATAGAACCTGTGCTTCCCTGGTCGTTTCATGTCATACAACACTTGCTATCTGATAGTTTATTCGCTTGATTAGAACTGATAGAGTGTAACGTGTACATTATAGTGATTCCGCATATTAACAATTTCAATCGATTCATAATGCCTCATGGCGGCACTATGAACATTAACATTAATAATAACTGTTATTATTGTTTGCTTGAAAACTCAAATCTATATCATCAACATCTCAACAGCGTGAACATACACATGCAATAAGTAGGGGAAACATTGGCCAGACAAGTAACGCAGTCACTGAAACGTGTACTACCTACGATCTGATTATTGAATTGTCTTTCCGTTTATGCACTGTGGAAAGACAAAAGACAAAATTATGCTTCATACATGATTAAATAGTTTTGTTGAAATTGTCGCTGCTAGTATTACTGATACTACTGACGACTACTTCTACTACTACTACTGCTGCTGCTGTTGCTTCTGCTGCTACTACTCGTACCTCTGCTGCTGCTACTACTACTACCACTACTACTACTATTGCTATTAGGACAACTGCTACTAGTACAACTGCTAATGCTACTGCTTCTACCACTGTATGTACTAGTTGTACTTCTTTGTACAACATGCTATGACATTTTATTGCTGCATGCAAAATGATCATGCATATACTTCATAGAACAGAAAGTGTGAAAATTTTACTTAATGTTGCATTTTTTCTGCAGATTCCCTTCACCCGTGCTGGCCTCAACCCTGCAAGGAGCTTTGGGCCCGCCGTCATCATTGCCAAGTGGAACGATCACTGGGTACGTATACTTAATACTTCCCAATTACTTATATCCCTTTATACATGTATTGTTCAGTAAAATCTTAGAGTAGCAAGAAAGTCCATCAGAAATATTTCAAAATTCTATTTCGAAAATCAGTACCCAAGTAACTCATACTTTCGCGGGAAGAACAATATTTATCATTTATGTGATAATAGCCAAAACAGATCACAGGAAACTCGTTAAAAAGATTAGAAGTTTGATCATGTTCAAGGTGACGTGTTTCACAAATTGGTCCATCAGAGGTGGCCCGTGATCATCATTGAAATCAGAGTGTAGGTGCTGGTAAAGCTATAAGACGGGTAAGGGTATGATCTATGGAGACAGCAGATAACTCTGCAAGATGGAACCTGTTCACTTGATATACCGCCCGCTGGCTGCTTTCATCTCCAATATCCTTATCTACAAGCTCGTATTGCCTTCTGTAGTGACCAGAACCCTTTGATCAGCCGGAGAAAGGCAGATCTGGCCTCAGATTATCAGATCCAGCCTCAGAACAATCTGATCAAACTTCAAGATCTAGATTCAGATTGTTGCATCTTAAGATATCAGATATCTTTAACTCTGTGTGGAGCTTAACAATATCAATGATGATGAGGCGGACGATGATGATGATGATGATGAATATAATGATTAGAATGATGATAATGATTATGATGAGGACAAGGATGGTTTTATCAAAGGGATACTGAATGTAGCAAAAGATCATCTACCGTTTCTCGGACCCCGAGTTTTGCCGGGGCCTTGTGGGAGAGTTGGCTAGCCTTTGGTACAGTCAGTATTGATAGTAATAAGTATTACCTCACTCTGATTTTGGTTCGAATCCCGCAAGGGTCTCGATCTGAAAAATACAATAATCCGTATCATGGCAGATAGAATGGTCCCAATTATAACAATGGTATATGATGAGGGTTGTTGGTGTAGGGAGAAAGTGATGATTCTCCTGGATACGTGAACCGCTGGTCAGGGCAATCTGGCTGAAGGACTGCTAGCGTGTGTGAACATCATGGCTCATAGCGTTCGAAAAGTAATATGACACACAGGAGGGATCGTTTGCATTTAAATAATACAAAAATACCAATATGCAAGGATCATGATTCATTGTTAAGAAATCATTTACATGCCCAAATGTTTCTGTAAGTTATGAGTCTACTGAAGACATTAATAAAGGAAGGCCGCCACTTGGTAGACATCATAGCCACTCGGACATAAAAGCAACTTTACATTTTACACGTTTGCTGCTAATCACATCCAATTAACCCAAATTTTGGAGGCCACCTTCAAACGGTGTGTAAGGCCAGGAAAAGGCCCTTAATCAAGTGGTCTGCTACTCGCTAGTTCTGTGTTTGGGTGACGGGTCCTTATGTTGATGCATCGCCTTCATTAATCGTCAGTATACCTGTGCGTACAAGAGTTTTAATTATGTACAGTCTGCTTTGTAGCAATGACATATATCACTGACATCCTATTTCCTGTTTGGATTAAGACGAGTATAGAAAGTACGATGGATTCGGATTAATTAATTGGTATGCTCGGTGTCTTCATTAGACTTGATAAGAGGATAAAAACCGCAATGTTTTATGATATACTGAAATATCTCTCAACCTTTTTCTTTCTCTTGACCGAGAGATGTTATATCTTCTCGACCATTGTTTCCTTTCGTGGCTTTCTTAACTCTACTATACTTACTGAACCCAATCGGTGAAAGATCAGAACTTCCAAAGAGTTCCAAAGGAACAATAAATTTTAACTGCTTTCGAACGTAGAATTTAAGTCCATAACTGTGTATACATTTTATTCAATTTATATTCGTACATGTCCAAATGTATAACACCTCCCTGGTCATACAAAATTAACATGCTGAAAACAGATATTGAAAGAGAAACATGGGGAAACAATAAATGCAGCTGACAACTTGGATCCTTGAACACCTCTCTCCCAGGTGTTCCTCGTCCAAACGTCATCTACATACTCTCTGTCAGGTGTTGTGTGTACATTTCCCATAACCAGCCCCCGGCTTATTAAAGAACCCTTCCATCTTGACTCGACACGCCGTCATCTGCCAACAATGGTTATACCGAAGGGTCCGCACTCTAGAATAACGTTAGTGTTAGGAGCAGCCTTGTCTCCTATAATGTAGCTGGTTTAACTAATGATAACTCTTATTGCATTCAATGAGAATGCCTGTCGAGAGGTCGCTGGTGTTGAAATATGGTCGTTACTCGTTAGGAAAATGTATAACTCAAGGGTCGCCGTCTATTTGAAACATTATCGGTTACATAGAGTTCTTATCTCTTTTGTCTATAGCTGATGGAAACTTCTATTGCTTTATAATTCTTATAAGAATGGGATTCACATGCTGAAATTTGGTCTTTTTCTTTATGATGTACAAGGCAATTGTGTGTTATTAAACTAAAGTATACATTATGTACTACAACTTAAAGTTGTCTGTGATAGGAGCTAACGCTAGTACGTGATAAGAACTATAGTTTAAATGGGTTTTTCTGCAAAAACATTAACGAATGCTTTACAACGCTTAGAACTGTCCAAAATCCATTTTATGTATCGTTTTCTGTGAAATTATCAATCAGAAAAAATAATAACTATACAATTGACACGTCCAGTGGTCATTTTCATTTACAAAAAAAGAAAATGTTCCGCACTACTTTGAGTAACGGGGCTAAGTCCACGGGATACAGTGCTTGACTGCTATCTACAAATAAAGACTATCTGCAATGTGTGCGAAAAAATCCCGAAAAGGTACCTGCAGATGTTATTGGTCAAACAACTGTCGAGCTGAAAAGCTCTAAACAGTTATCAACACTGATGAATCACTAATTATAATTTGCGTTAAACTTGCTTTAAACATTTCTTCGGAGTTTAGTCAGTTTGAAAAATCGCAATCGCACGTTATCACATATTATTAGTCACGACTGTGCAATTGATCTTTTTTGTGGCAATACGTGTTAAAGGTTCAAGGCTAGGAGAGTGCAGTTATAAAGGGGAGATAGGCGTGTTCAAGACAGTAAATACGTGCTTCCGGGGAAAGGGCGCATAAGTAGTATGGACCCGTACATGCCCGCTGTGCGTTGTGAACACGTGTTAAAGGCGACCGCTTCTGTTTAGACATCCAGTTTCTCGTGTAAACGTTACGCCACGGTGAGGGTTTTTGTTGACGTTAGAAAGAAACTAAGTTATGGTAGTTTGTTACAGATGAGAAAGATAGCCTCGAGAATGGGAAACAGTAACGTATTATTTTATACAACGTTGCACTGTTTGAGCACAACGTCCCTATTGTTTTGGATCAGAGTGTTTCGTAACTTAACCCTAGGCTTACCGATAAGGAAAAGGGTTCGGTTTTTCTCTCTTAGGGAGGTGTAGATGCTTGTGTTTATAAGATGTGTATCTTGTATAAAAATGTAACACTATGCGTTTGTTTATCAAAACCACGCTGTTGGAATGAGTCAGGATGAATATATCATTCATGCATTGTATTCAATGAATCTGCAAAGTAAAATTCACTTGATTTATTATTTTATATCAAATGCTGAGAGAAATGGTCGTTGAAAGCTCTTCTAGCTAAAATTCAAGTAAATATTTCTCTGAGGTTCCTTTATAAGTTAAAAATGGCTTATAAAATTATATCAAATCAATGTTGTTTATATAGCGTATTAGTCAGCGCCTGTGATCATGAAAACGTACATAGAGATGAAACCACTTTTGTACATTCCATGATACCATATACATTCTATGAAAATCATTAATGTTTCTGTGTGTCACACATGAGCAACTCTTCGAAGTCTGTTCAACAAATTTGAGTTGTGGCTTGTTAGAAAAACATAGTGAGTGAGTGAGTTGGGGTTTAACGCCGCTTTCAAGATTATTTCACTTATATCGCGGCTGCTAGTATTATTGCAGGGAGAAAGCCCGCAACACCATTGTGGCCATGCATTGCGGTGAAACCTGCGAGCATCGGCTGGAACTAGCGAACCATGGGTGGTACTGCGCTGAAACTCCGTGTAGCATTGCACCCAAACCTGACTGTGTGTAGAACAGTTCTCTACTGTGTCCCTTGGAAAAACATAACAATATAATGTAGGCTTATGAACAAGGACGATTGACTATATTAGGCCTAGTTACAGCATTTTTCTTAATTTCATACTTTTTATAACGCAATCAACAATCGCATACTTCTATGTTTCAGATCTACTGGGTTGGACCAATCGTTGGCGGCGTTGTAGCTGGTCTGCTGTACGAGTATGTCTTCTCTGCTGGAGCCACTGTTGCGCAGGCCCGGAAATGCCTCTTACGTCACAAGAAGTCCTATGCGCCTGCGCAGCCAGAAGAGGACCCCATCGTGGAAGCTGAAGAGGGAGGAAAGACAGAACTCGTAGAGATGAACGATACAGCAAACACTATTGAAGATAAAGACGAGAAAATTGAAGAGAAAGCAAAACTAACAGAGGAGAATGAGAAAGAGTAAACTCCCAATTCATCTAGAACAATTCGATATTTTTAACTCCTTGCATCGTGTCAAAGATTCATGTATCTTACTTATATTAGGATGTTGGCAGTGTTCGGAGTTCGTCGGATGACTACCGATTGCGCATGTGCATACCAGCCACATTGAAGTATATGTATTTCTAAGCTTCATTTTGGAAAACGATTTTGTTATTGCAAATGTTCATGGTGCTTATTCATACTCGTTCAAACCAAAGATAGATGTTGTAACATTTTGCAGTCATGATTGCCATACTTCATTGACAATTTTTTTAAAATTGTAATCGTCATGATGTTAAATTGGAAGTTCCAAAGAAAGGCAAGATATTTTGAAGTGATTTGTATAAACATCAAGTTAAACAAAATCTGACTATTTATTTGGAATACAAGACACTGGGAACAAACAACCCGGGTCTACATCCGACAGGGATAACAGTCCATCGTCTTCGTAGCATGTGTATATATTACATGAATTTAAACATGAAAAATGTCGTTAAACTGCTGGAGCGATCAGAGGCAGCGTATAAATGCATATTTGGGGTTGAGAAATAATTTTGTATTTTTGTACCTATACCATGTCCATACGTACTCGTCTAGTCTTTTAAAAAATCTTTTTTAGCATTTTTGCTCAAGATTGCCATTTGGTTTACTGTCACACAGTTAAAATAGATTCGTAGTTGTTTATTTGTTGTAAGGGAGGTCGGAGGGAACACAAAACAAATAACATGTTTAGTCCAAAGTAAACAAATCGGAGACGCTTTTCCAAAATCTCGTTGGTCGCAAGACATTGATCCTGTTTTGTTGTTTTTAAATATCAGTGTAACGCTGAACACTGTAGCTTGACATTTTCCATTTCATTGGGCAATAATTTGACAGTTTCATTTTATAAAACATTTTTAGTAAAAATATAAGTTTTACATAATGGTATTATATTTGCCAGAATAAAATCAGTTATGTGTTCACGCGTATTCCCTCTACCCCCGGAGCAACCTGTCTACGCTGCGTAGCGCATCATACCCAGAGAACCAGTCAGAAAAGAATGGTGCTCCAATCCCCTCAGCGGATACCGGCCAGTATTCCTAGTGCTCAAAATGGAAGATACTATGTGTTCAAAGCGATATTCTACGAAAACGGTCATTGTCATGAAAATATTTAACACCACTTGCGAAACCGAAATTTACGACAGCGGGTTCGTATCTAGAAGGAATGATTTCATAGGAGGACCTTTTTTGTCCTGATATGCGTAAGTTACGTCAAATACGTCACCTGTAACTTTTGATATGTTTAAAGCCACGTCAAATTGACGTCTAATGTACGGTTCGTCAAATGCGACGTTGTTGAGATACTCATTACGTTAAACGTCAGAGCAACATCATAGATAACTAAATCCATCTCACAACAACTTCTGCGTCTGTTGTTAAATCATGATTGTCCACCAGTCAGAATGAGAAGAACTCCAATGCAAATCAAATTTAATACAGCTATTACCTACATTACTGTCTGCAAGATAAGTCAGAGGCAATGTCTTAGCATTCGAGGATACGCATAGACAATTCGTTTCGTAAGTGGTCTCATTTCACGGCAGTGGTACGTTCGTGCACATTTTATTCGTCATGTCTCAGTTATTTTGTTTTCATACCAATGCTACCAGTCAGCGCGGACTTTTTTGTCCTAAACTTGTGTTCGTTCGTTTGTTGTAGGTATTTTATTTTCATTTCATTTAAGTGTAAACCTCTCCAAGGGTAACTATGTATGTAATCTGTTTTAGTTTTCCTAGATAACAGTATTGTATTCTGTTTGTCATGAAATAAAATAATACCCGATACAGTTGACATCCCTTTTGTTGTATTGTTTCATAAGACGTGAAATGAATGGCGCTTTCTTTACATTACCATGAATATTAAATTGTCAAAAACTGTAACATAAGTCCTCAAGTTATTGTCCTAAAATTTTGTTTTTGACATTAGCGTATTTTTAAGGGACACACGGAGCAGCAATATCGTTGAGAGATGTATTCAACTAATCAGGAAAAATCAAATTAAGTTCTTCATTACTGAATTAAATTTTCAGTTACACCCCTTCAAGCTAAATATCGTTTTGATTCGTTCAAAGACTATTCTACTTCGAAATCTTCATAACTCGTATGGCGAAAAATAACAAATTATTTTTTTTTTCATGAACAATGATTGCGGGCTCTGTAAATGGCCAGCGAAAACAACTCATATATGTTGAGTTATATGCTACCATTTCCAGTGAGCTACTTTAAGAAAACTAGCTCATAAAAATTATTTCATAATGAAATACCATTTCTTAGTTTTATTTTCTTAAATTCTGGATTAGGATATCTTGTTTTAATGTGCAGTCATGGAGCGCTACATGTAGGCGGAACAATTCACGTGCAGCACGTGCAACACATTTAAATATACCAGTAACCATACAAAAGAGAGGTAAGAAAAGTGACATTGGACACAACACAAAACAATTTGAAAATTGAAGCCTCTGCTCAGAAATGTCAAATCTACTAACAATCAATACAACGCAAACTAACATCTGCTTTAACCCACAGAACTTTATCATTTGATGTTTGATAAACACTATTTTATGTTTCATATTTTAGTCAAATAAACATAAAATTTCAGAATAAGAAGTTTTATCATGTCCAAAAAATATATTATAAAAACGTTATTGCAAACTACATGAAATGGGCATAAGCACGTGGTTTTTTTAATATTCATTTTTTCAAAATATCCCCCCAAAATTAGTTTTTGCCAAATCTTTTATCCTCACAGGGTAACAAAATTTCGTTATTCAACCCGATCACCCACAGTCATAGAGGAAATTGGCCGTTTAATAGTGAATACCTTTTAATCATTTGAGTTAGGTACGTTCGTTTTGAAAATGATTCATTTGATTAGAAAACGTTGTCTTGCAATTGGAAAAGTTTTCCATTTTGTGATATCACTTTATTTATCTTTAACACGTGCTACTGCCAAGAATTAAGCGTTGACATCTGGGTATTTTCTGTAGAAGGCCTACAGGCCTGATACCAAAGTGAAACAAGCGCCATAAAATATGCCGGTATTCCAAACAAAACAGTATTTTATTAAAAGAGCTTTTGCACACCACACAGCTTTTGTAAACCCGAAAAAGTCAAAGTTTGTGTACATTTTAACTTCTTTCTTTTCCTTGTCTAAAACCCTCAAACTGTAGTCACTGCTTTTTTCTTTTTACCTCAAAACAACCTCTTGAAAAGCGAGTCTAGATCTGAAGTCATTTCACCTAGTCTCCATTCTTATATTGAGTGAAATAATTGTTTTTGAGACTTTTTTAAAGAGACTGAAAATTAATCTAAAACACAATGGTTTTGAAAATAGCCATATTATTATATAATCAATCACACACCACTTTATGAAGATTTTGTTGTTTTTTTTGTTTTTTTATTTGTTCCCAATTTTACAGAGTCAAACATCTATACACATCTTCCAGACAGAGATATAAAAGTTAAACTCTAAATATCAAAACATTGATACAGATATGAGATCTAAATCAATTGCTAAAAATTGGGATCAGTGACTTCCATTTTTGATTGAATATTTCAATATCATTGTTTTTCAAAGAATTGAATCTTTCTACAAAAAATATGTCTTTAAGTACAATTTTGTAGTTCTTGAAATTTGGAATAGAGTTTTTAATAGTACACAAATGAAGATGTTTTTTGGCGGAAATGATTATTTGATTTAGTAAAACATCTTTTTGTAGTGTACCAAACCAAATCAAATACTTAGTTATTTTTATTTTTTGAAATAAGTGCTTATTGATCCATAGTTCTAAATCTTTCCAGAATTTTATGGTTTCACTGCAATCCCAATAAACATGGCAAACACTTTCAGAGGCATCATTACAAAAACTGCACAAGTCATTGTCAATTAAGTTCATTTTTAGCAGTTCTCTTTTTGTATAGATAATTCTTTGCAGAAATTTGTACTGAAAATCTAGGAGTTTCACATCTTTCAGGCCATGCCTGTAACAACTAAATACATTATGCCAGTCAAATGTACACCCATTGAAAAGCATTTCCCATTTAGAACAAATTTCGAGCTTGTCCTTGTTGCGAATGAGTTGATCATAAAACAATCTTGAACCTTTAGAAGGTTTTAAGATAGTTCTTTGATAGTTGCTTATGTATAGATTATTTAGAGAAAGTATTCTTGTCTGTTTAATAATCCTTTTCCATGAATCTGGTAGGATATAGAGTAGGTAATTATAATCTAATATTGTCCCTCTTATTTCATATTTAGACTGTAATTCATCAAAGGATAAAAATCCATGTTCATCACATAAATCTTTAACTGTCAATAAACCCTTTTCACACTTTAAACACTTTATGAAGATTGATAAGATATAAGGGGGGGGGGGGGGGGTCGGATTCAGAAATTGTCAACGGGATGGGGGGGGGGGGGGGGGGGGCTATTGGTTATATATGATTTGCACATTATTTTTATTGACTTGAATCTATAATTGATTTTCAAAAGGGGGGGGGGGGGGGGGGGGGGGGGGGGTCCGGGATCCGCCACTGTACATGCAGTAGATAAATAACGTGCCAAATATTAATAAGCTCCAAACACAACATACATGTAATAATATAATGTAGATCAACCTATGCCGTTAGGCTGGTGAGCAAAAATCCTTCACACTGTTGTTAGGAAATATTTTTATGCAGCTTCATATAATTGGGACACGTCAACTGCACATTTTCTTTATGAAATATGAAATCGGTTTGTTTACATGCATAATTTGGTTGATAAGGTGTTGGTAAAACATATGTTTAGATCATCATATGTGCATGTGTTTATGTCGTGTGTAAAATCATAAAAAATCTTATTCAAATGCATCGCAGACACTAGCATAGAACTGTTGTGAAATGTATACGCAAAAAACGGTCGGTCGGGAGGTCTGTGTCCTTCATTTCTTTCAGATGATGTTTGATGATTTTGCCACCTCGCGTCTACTGAAATCTGCTTTAGATAGTTGAGTTCATGATTGCTCTCAGAATTGTTATATATTTATAACTATAACTATATATAAGCAAAGCGATAAGATTAAAACAACACAAAATCCAAAATCGATTGGAACCTGGACTTCCATTAGAACCCGGAGGTAACGGTTGTGGAAGGTGATAGTGCCACGGGAATTTCAAAATATGACCACAATTTCTAAATATTGACTCTACATACGAACACATTCCAGTCTGATGGAACACATTCCATAAGGGATTCTCCTCAATACGGTCTGACAGTAACTCCTTTAGTCGCATGTTCTGTTTAGTGCAGTTATTCTAGTTTGGCGGCGATCATGTGTTGACAGAAATGTTCACAGGGTTTCCGTCTACTGACACCGAAGGGCGGACGTCTTGTGATTGAACTTACTTCAAAACCTTCGAGTAGTTGTGCTGCTGTCCTTAATGAGAGGACTTTCCATTATGAATTCGGTTATCTTAGCTAATTTCAACTTAATTAATTGAATGACGATAATTCCCTCCTCAGTGAAGTTCACTATGATCATCTTGTCGATACATTGATACAACCTGATGCATCAATCACGGCAGATATATCTTTACAAAAGTGTTGAATATATAATTATCCCAGACAAACAATCGGATTCCTCGACTTTATCCTCAATTTATCAAAACCATTCTTAACCGAACGATTAACTGTTAAGGTGACTAAGATATAGATAAGGACCCTGTTTGAAAGTGAAAACCTCTACTGGCAAGATGCTAAAGATTACGTCTTGATGATTATTGAACCCAGTTACTAGAAAAATGTTGCTTCATAGAGTAAC
Organism: Phorcus lineatus; assembly: GCA_921293015.1. NCBI lineage: Eukaryota > Metazoa > Mollusca > Gastropoda > Trochida > Trochidae > Phorcus > Phorcus lineatus. Next base: position 17,132,748 of record OV121090.1, on the reverse strand, counting down.
CACTGCGTATGTATAAGCGTTTCAAGTTACAAAATTACATGAACACTGGGGGGGAATTGTTCATCGACAAAATTTACATGTAAGAAAAGAAACGTTTTTGCCAGTCGCACAAATCAGTATTGTCATATTTATATATTTCAATATTATCTACATATCCAATGGCTCTGTAACCGACTGTACTTTCTACTAGAGTCCGTTTCATATTTAAGATAAATGGATTACGGCATATCGTATGTTCATATCATTCAAATAACTGCTCGCAGTGGAAGATTTCAGACTTACTAGACCTTCTTTTTACCAGTGTCGACATGACACCGCGTGATAACACGAGGAACCTTGACAAACCTTGACATATATGTACCTGGGAGCTTAACCGGGTTGATCTCTATCTCTCGTCTATCTGCTCCTCCGAACAAGACAGGATACATTCAGGTAAGTGAGTAAAAATATTTGTATGTCTATTATTTCATTTCGCCTTTTTTTAATAGCAAGTCACTGTGTTTTTTAATAAATATCTCTTCATAATTGTGTGTAGATATAGGCTACTTTAAAAAACATAAGCTAATGTTTTGAAAATCATAATTTTGACATTTAAGGTGGAAATATTTTCGGAAACGTCATAATGTTGAACTTCTAGAGTAAGTAAGGGATTGTGACACTATAGACACAGGTCGTCCTGGTCAGCGGGTCAAGACAGCAATAAAGACGAATTTAAAAAAAAAAATCATGTTCTGATTATGAATGACCGACGAGTTACCGAACGTTTGATAGCTGGAGTATTTGGCATTATCCAGGAGTTCAAGCCATGTCAATAATCCATGACTCTTTCTTCGAACATTTCAAACATTCACTCTACTCGCCTGATTTAGCTCCCTCGGATTTCTGTTTCCTTCGCTTAAGAACTTTCTTTTCGGAAGGAATTTCCGGTCCGACGATGAAGTCATTGTCGCCGTAAACCAGTAACTAAATAACCAAGACAAAGAAGATACAAATCCCTTGCAACACCGACGGCAGAAATGTATTAAATTAAAGTGGCACTATGTTGAAAAATACATGCATTTGATTTGAAATCCTTCTTTCTTTCTATATAAGTTTCATTACTTATCAATCATACCTAGTTTTCTTACTGACTGCACTGTGATTTAGGGTAGTTTGATCGTTTGGGTGGCTACATTTTAAATCAGGTGACGTCTTTTTTTTTTATCGAAATGAGTTCATACGAGTCTTGTCTCGATTGACCTCAAAACGATTATCTGGACATATTTTGGTATATGGAACGGAGATGCATATCAATCATAGGTTGTTGTATCATGTGTAGTTAAATTGTTCATAGCCTTTTAAATAGTAAGAACCTCCGAATTAGATATATAATTGAAGAGATAACCTGACCATTCATTTACAGCATCAAAACATCAAAGATGGACCCGAACAAATACCGCGAGGCAAGCCTTAAAGCAGTTAACTGTCTTATTGACACACTAGACGACAATGGCATCTGTAAACTTGAGGGGTTGAAGGGAGAGTTCTCTGCCCTTTACAAACTTCCGACTCAGCTTCTCCTCTGGGGAAGACAAGATATCGCCAACAAGGTCTTTGACTACATCATCAAGCACGTGCTGCAGCCCAATGGCGACTTCTACTCACATCCGGAAATGGAGGGTTTCGAACGGAAGTGCGCAAACCCTCTGCTTGCATACAACTGGCCCTATATCAACGGTTGGATTTGCCGGGCTGCGCACCGAGGGGGTCGCTTTGACATCTCAATCCCTGCTTACAAGTACATAAAAACCTTCTACGATCCGGTCCAGCAAGGCTTTCTCTGGTCTCAACCCTACAACCCGGAAGTAGACACGCTTGAGCAGAGTACGTGTGCATTTATGTGTGGCCATCTTGGATATGCATCGCTGTATTTCGCAGGTACGTTAAATAGGATGAAATTTTCAAAAATAAAAACATCAGTCAATGTACTCTTACTTAATTAAGACCAGTGTCTGAATTTCGGTTTTCATCGTCCCTTGTGCCACAGATATGTCCCATCAATAGGATACGTGGTTTGTCATTTTACAGATGATTTTAATTGGAACTAGATTTGCAACATGGAACATTATTAGTCTCAAATATACCTCAATGACAATTTTGAAATCTTACAAATCGACTTATAGAAATGAGTAATAGTTCGTGTTGGAAAAGTCGAACGTATGTTGTATCCTTGCTCTCGTAACAATCTCTGAAAACTTTGTAACATTCCAGATATGGAAACCGCCGGTGAGGTAGGGGACACTCTGATAAGATTCATGGATCTCCAGCCGAACCTTGACGAAGAGTTCTTCATGAAGATGGACACTTCCGGGAAACTGATCACTTCCGGCTGGGCAGACGACAAGAAGCTGTTTTTCCGTATCAAGAGGAAAGAGTCCCCGAATCTCTTTTACCAGCTAGGCTTTCCGGTCATATTTCTCGGAAAACTGTTTCTCGCTACAGGTAATACGAAGATAATTTACGATGTTTGGAATGTAAGTTTAATGATTCGGAAACGGCCTTTTTCTTCGCACATCAGATGAAGTTGAAGGTATATAATGAAAAATTAATGAAATGTAGGGCATATTCGTAAAGATTGATATTCGATTATTCTTCTTTTTCTGGTTAACTATTAATGAATAACTTTCCATGGAAGATGTTCACGCTTTCTTGCTGACTGGATAGACCTATAATAAATATGCAGTTATAATTAGAACCCTACGATAAACTATTTTCTCTTACCTCCTTATGTCCTTATTGCTTAACAATGGACTCTACAGACGGAAGTGAACAATTGAAAAAAAGGATAATGTTTCGACAAGTATGAATAAAAGATCTATTCAAAGACGTATACGTATATACGTCTTTGATCTATGCCATGAAGGCTTCTCGATTTTCAAAGGTACGTTCCCACATTTCCTAACTAATACCCCGGGTCCAAGGTAGCTTCGATTCAATTATATTATCCCCTTTGAAAGAGAGAAATTGTTTCCATCTCATACACATATTCAAATGAGGGTCTTCTGATTATAGGCAAGAAGCGTTACCTGGATGGGGCAAAACGTTACCTGGATTTCGCTTACACCTGTGGAGACACCCTTTACACCTTCATCAAGAGTCACAAGGTTGGCATGGGAGCCGCTATAATTGCTGCCATCACCAAGGAGGAGAAGTACGCTGTCATGGCAACAAAGATCGCCGACAACCTTCTGAAGACAAGAACAGATGACGGGATGTTCCTTTCCGGGTCTGCGCTGCTGGAGCGTGTGGACCAAACGGCAGAAAATTGTGGTTGGATGCGGGAAATAGCTGTGGAATTGGAGAGCTATTTGAGGAAGTAGGAGACATCCGGTATCATGCAATATTGTTGATACGTTCTTCAACTTATTGCAGTAATGTCGAGGCATGGTGGTCGTGTTAGTAAACTGTCGGAACGGTCAATGCAGGCGATGTTGTCTGACCCTGAAGAAATGGCCAGACTTTTTACTATTGCAGATTGTGTGATGCTACATTTGATAGTGTAACACTTGTTCAATGTTTAGCATGCACTTATAAGATATTTACACATTCAATCACATACCACGTTTCCGCCTTCTTTACCCTGCAGTCAGTTTGCAACAACTTCATCAATTTAAATTTTGGTTTGCGAATTGACTTGATTGAATTGATTTGCTTATTAACCGCTAGCTTTTGAACAAATAAAGACAAATGAATACTTGTTTCTGATTTCTTATTTGATGTTCCATGTAGTTAAGGGCGGACGAGGTACCAATTGTTTTCGCTTTTTTTGCCTCATTTTTTTAAACAAATAAATAATAAAATAAAAATAAAGTTTTAGGCATTTTTCTAGTCACACTTTAACCTTGGCTTCGAGACGCAAAATTTCAGTTTCCAGTCAGAGTTGTTTCTTTCAGAAGAACATTTAAAGAGGCCTCAAAATTATAATCATTTGCAGTTGCGTTTAAGCAGTTTAATAGTACTTATATATACTGCACAAGATTTTAGATGAAAAATCGCGAGCCTCCTTATGTTATGAATTTGTGTATAGGCACACTCGACATGACATTATCATGATACGTTATCAGGTGGTGTCATATAGGCTACACAATGTATGCATCTGCATGATATAAAACATGTATATCATCGAGGTCAAATCATACTTTCTTCAAGAGGTTTTAGATAAAGTAATATCTATCTCAAAACAAGGACAATTATCTTGATAAGCAGTTAGTAAATGATGACTATACATTATCCTATTGTAGCATTATCATCGTCATGTGATGTACTTTAATGAATATTGGTTATCTACAAGTATCAAGAAGATGTAATGTGTTATATTTGTTAAATTTCAACAATGTGCTCCCTTCTGATTGGCTCAACATGGTCATGTGGCCGGTATACATTCCCATAAACGCGAAACTGAAATTCAGAATGTATAACCTTCATATTTCGGCGTTTACACAAAATGAACAAGGAATATACATAATGTATGTTCACTGCCGACATAGTTTTCATTGGTTTTTTTGTGTTTGCAATACATTTTTCCAACAGTTATTGTGTAGATTGCTTGAATAGAATGTATTATCGGTGAGTCGATATTCATTGTCTGTTATTATCAAATAACTATAGCTAAGTCGTGCTTTTTGAAGAAATTTGTATGTCTTTTTGGACTCTTTATATACATCAGATTTGCTGATGTCTTGAGGAACTTTTCATGGGTGACCTAATTTCGTGTAAATGATTTTTGTATTTAGTTTTTCTATATATCTCATATTTTGAAAGTTTTGACAGAGACATTTGATAATCAAAGGCTGTGTTTACTAAATGCTTAAATGCTTCCTTTATGAAGTATATTTTCCTCTATCTCTATAACTTAATTTCAACAATGTGATACCATTTTGTTCCAAATATATTGCTGCATTACAGGAAAGTTTCTAAACTCGCCCATAGCCTTAACTGCATAAAGTTACCACATGGCCAATACCTGCCTTTTTTAGACACTTATCATCCACGACATTAATGAAAACGCTTAGCAAATGAAACAACTTCTGCCACAGTAAATTCTGTTCATGAGTTTGCATATCTTCAAAAGAATTAAAACCATACTCTTAATAATGATTTAATGTAATCAGCTAACGATTTAATAACTTTGAAAGGTATTTATCACTTGTTCTGCCCCCTGTTTGTTCGAGCGGGACAACACGCAATACTGTGCTTGAGAATTAGGAAGCATTGTATCTTGTTCAGTGTTTGTGCTTCATGATGGTGCTACATACATGAACCTGTATTCATTCGGAGGCAAATTCATACATTAATTTTTAAAAGTAACATGCACCCCCGTTATTTGTAGAACCTACAATGTTGATATCTTTAAAGTTACCTTCATTTTATTCATAAATGATTGTGTCTCAAATGCTGATTCGTGTTTTACCATCAAATTTGCTGACGACGCTGCAGTTGTAGGCCTAATTAGAGAGTCAGAACTTGCCTATAGATCCGAGCTATCAAGATTTGTGGATTGGTGTAAATCTAATTTTTTATATTTGAACGTTCAAAAAACTAAAGAAATGATAATTGATTTTAGGAGAACTAAGTCAACATTAGAATCTGTGTGTATTGATGGCAATGAAATAGAAAGAGTAAATGAATATAAATACTTAGGTACTATCATTGATTCTAAACTCTCTTGGAATGAGAATACTGAGAAAATATATAAGAAAGGACAACAACGTTTACATTTCTTGTGGAAACTAAAATACTTTAAAATAGATCAAACCATCTTGATGTTGTTTTACAGAACCTTCATTCAAAGTGTCCTTACATTTAACTTTTTAAGTTGGTTTGGGAACCTGTCTGTTCAAAAAAGAAACAAATTGATAAAAATCGTGAATACCGCATCTAAGATTATTGGGCTTCCTATTGAAACGATCGGCAGTTTTTATGAGCAGCAGTTATCGAAAAAAGGAAACAAAATTTTGGGAGATTCTTCCCATCCACTTTTCTTAGAATATACGACATTCTCTTCTGGACGTAGGCTGCGTATGCCGACTTTTCGAACAAACAGGTTCCGCCAATCATTCATTCCCTGCAGCATTAGAGAAATAAATTCTGCCTAATGTTGCATCATGTTTTTCATGTAAATTAAGTAAATTATCTGTCTATCTTAACTGTTTTGACATGAATTTTTTTAATATTATGTTATTATTTGTCTTCATTCTGGAGAATTGTAATTATACAAAACAAATTTCCCTTTTGGGACAATGAAGATCATCTTATCTTATCTTATCTTATCTTATCAAGTGTTACGTATTTCGTCTGGGGATACGTCAAAAAAGGTTTACCTCCTACAACGTTCAATACAAATAGACCATAGTCTCAGCTTGGCAAGGCAAATATTTAAGCACGCTAAGTAAATATTGGAATTGCTTAAATACTTTCATTCAAACATTCATTTTAATATTTCAATAGTTTTTTTTAAACATTTATTAAACATTATCCCTTTCCACTTTCGTGCATGTCATTTTCGTCAAAATCACATGAATGGAATTCAACCCGACGTGATCTGAGGTGAGAGTATTTGGGGATTGACTGCATCGACAATAAAGCTAACAAGGAAAATGTTATAAAGATTTATATTTATTGACAGATATTTTTTTGGACAGATATCTATTTATTTTTTAGAATTGAAGAATAAGCTAGCATTGATAATCATTCAATATAATATAAGTAATTATTAAAGGTACAAGAAAAAAACACGGGTATTCGACCTTTACTGGCAACCTCCTCGTTGAATTCTTGCTGGAGATGCTACTCAAATACGTCAAACTCGGTGAAGACCTCGCGAAACCAGCCTGAATTTTCAGAAGTTTGGTCGAAAATTGCCATTTTGGGATATGTAGGCAGGAAATGACCATCTTCCGCTTGATACGTCAAAATGTTATCGCCAATAGTCTGCGCCATTTTCTTGTACTTCTCTTCCCTTGTTGCCGCGGCAACCAGACTGGCTCCATACATGACCTTATGGCTCTTTTCATAGGACAAACATCCGTTGCAAGAATTTGCAAAATCCAGAATTTTCTTGGCATAATCCATGTACTTCTGTTCCCCTGTTGCCGAATTCAGTTTTGCAAGGAAAATAACCGGATATCCGAGTTCCCAATAAAATTGGTCTCCTTCTTTTCTCTTTACTCTGAAGAAGTTGGTTTTTAATTGGTTGTCGTCACCCCATCCTTCAGTGATTACCTCCCCTGAATCTGCATATATCTTCATGTAGAGGGCCTCTTCCAAATCAGGCTGTCTGTCAAATGCTTTGATGATTGTATCGCCGGCAGACCGAGCCTTATCTAAGTCTAGGTTTAAAAAAGACAGTGAATGATTAATGGCGTAATCAGGTTCCAATCTGGAAGTCAGTTGTACAAAAGCAGATGATATATTTTTCGGAGGGATGAAGTCGTTGTCTTCGTCGTTTGTCCGTCCGTATGTCAACTTATCACGTGTAGCTATGCTGTCTGCGGTTTTGACCATCCTAGAATTCTTTAATTTTTTGATTCCATGGAAACGCAACATCGAAATTCGTTTTAACTCAAAAGCCGTAAGGCCTAACTTAACGAAACATGGTATAATCATCACAGTTGTGCCTTTAATAGTTTTCAATTAGAAAACATTTTTTTGTCGGTTTCCATTGAAACACAATATAGAAATTCGATTCCAGAACTTAAAAACACGAAAGCCTATGATTTTGATAATTCCATATTGGTAGGGTGAGAGAGCGCTATTGTTAAAATGAACAATGATTTGTATCTTTACCCCCGAAGTAGAGACACGTGGTTCCCAGATGTGACGACAGAAACATGCAGCTGGACTGCTCGATACCTTTCCCTTCCTTCGCTGGGTCGTAAGGTTCGAACCACGTAAAGGAACCAAGATTCGGGTTCCAGAACGTCATCATGTAGCTGGGAAGAGAACATATCCATGTTGAGTTATATTTCACTTGAATAATTGACTTCTCCTACGATTGGTTTACTGACGTTGATTTATATATTTCTTGATGAGTAATATTCTCTCTAAACATAGGCTACTCTAGTTTTTCTTCAACTAGACCTCATTTTAATATTTAAGAATATTGTATTACATATCCGACTACTTGTTTGCAAGAATTGTGAGCACATCTCATAGATTTTTAATTGTTTAGGCCTTCAGTCTTCTAAACGGTCATAAGAGCGGTTGAAATGCTCATTTTGTAACGCCACCGATTGCACAACTTACTTTTTTTGCAAACCGATCATGCAAAAATCGGTTATCAAGCCAAGAAAGAAACAGAGGTTAAATCATAAACGGGAAGGAATGACTTGAGTGGCCTTTGCATTTGTAAGAGAAATACTGAGTAGAACTAGTCAAATGTTACTTACTTGAATGACGGGTATGAGATATCGAATCTCCCCGCCTTTTGGGCCGCTATGGCAATCCAGCCATTTACGTAAGGCCAGTTGTACGTCACGTGCCAATCACTCGTCTTTCGCTCCCACCCTTCCTTTTCAGGAAATGAAAGAAAGTCCCCGTTTGCTTGGAGAAAATTCTTCTTCAAATTGTTGAGCAGACGATTTGCCTCTCTTGGCCTACCATCCATTAAAAGCTGCATTGGAAGCTTGTACATGTTGTTGATGTCAAATCTGACGTCCTCTTCAATGAATTGGCCATTTTTGTCAAGTTTGTCTGCAAGGTATTTGACCCCTTTCTTGCTGGCATCAAAATATCTCTGATACGTTGCCATGCTCGATGTGATATCTACATTAAAAAAGAGCTCGTTTACATGTCACAGTTAGATCAACTTTTGTATTTAAGCCCTAAATGTTAATTTTACGTGTTTAGGCAATCTATCTATCAAGTTAAACAAAGTTGCATATCCGGAGTGATAATAGAGCAATCAGCTCTGTATCTCATCAGGATTGGAATGCTAATTCATTAGCCTACAAAACTTTGAAAGGTGAAGGTCAGGCAGCACAGTTGTCAGCGTTAACAATATAACTTCCCATTGACTAGAGTACAAGATTTTATCGTTAAGGGCAATGTCACCAAATCCACAATTCATAACCTCTGTTGGTAAAGGAGTCGGTACACAGGATTTCAACATTTCTTTTTGTTCTCTGTTTTGGAGCAGAAGACGGCCTATCCCTTATTAGCCCATGGAATTACAATATACAATACACAACTAAAAAGAAGTCAGAAAATGCAAATTATTTTCACCATTCGCCAACACGCCCATATAGAAGATTTCAACTCTCTGGCCAATGGTTCTCGCGAAGATATCGAAGAACGCCATGCTATGCCAAATGCCAAACAAGTCTGATGACCGAAAAATCACGGACCTTATGGACTGTCCGTTTTCTAACACGCGTTTAATAGCAAAATTATCAACAAAACAAGAAAGCAAGTAAGAAAGCTTGTGTCGTATGTGTGAATCATGCCAATTGTGTCGTGTTCATTTTCTGAATGCTCAATTCGATTGTTTTACAAAATGAAGAAGACTAAATGAACGTTATTGAACATTTAGTCTATACTTACCTACTTATGTTAGACGAAAAGGTTGCGTGAACAGCAACTTAGTTGAGAGATGTTTGCTTTATATATAAGGTTTATCTTATCTCTAGACCTTGTCGATGAAGGCAAGATAAAAAGCTTCTCACGTGATTGTCTATTTTATTTTAAATTCCATAGTGCAAATTGCCGATATGCACGTACTATATTGTTTTTGCATCGAGAGAATTGAAACAAAAATAAACATTGAATACAACGATAATAACACCAACAATGACAAACATTTTGTTTCTCTACTGGCAGTGCTTGTGGTAAGCAATTAGCATACCTACATTCTCTGTGTTTAGTGATCATTAAGCACTGGATTGAGTTAGTATTATTTTACATTTGGAACAAAACTTCTCACTTTAAAGTTCTTTCCTATTACAATCTCTTTTCTATGTACATGTATATGTACATTGCAAGATTATATAATGTGATAGTATATATTAACAATGATATTGAATTTCGTTCACTTTTATAAAAGTATGGTTTGAGGTACTTGATTCGTTAATGTATATACAGGAATTTTAAGAGGGAAGTGTGTTTCATATTCTTTAGTAACTCTGTAACATGAGTGACGTATTCTGGGCTCTCTTGGAACATCTGAAAGCTTAACTTTTGAACGTTCGGAAATACATATAGATATTCAGGTATATACAGTTTTCTTATTTATTGGCGAATGCTAAACATCGAAACAGGTAGAGGAATTCATCTGCTTTTGCAGGGTAGTCACAGACCGGGTAGTCTCTATTTTCACCTCGATACCTTTCCAGCGGCCAGTTTTTATAGGTAGATGACTTGTTGTGGAAAGCAATAGAGGGTAATACATAAATTTAGACTGTAAAAGGTATGTTGTTTGAGTGGCATTCTAGAAGTTGTCAGTATAAGGAAGACAAGGAATTTATGGATTATCAACTTCTCTATTGTACTGATAACGACGTTTCGGTATAGCTTCTTATACCGTTTTCAAGCAAATGAATCAGTACAATAAAGAAGTCGATAATCCGTAGAATTCCTTGTCTTCCTTGTAAAAGGCATGGTTCGAAATTGAGCTTTATAGCTAAATATAGCTTTATGAATTTATAGTAATAACCTTTTGGACTGCTGAAGGCATCACATTGCCAGCTCTGTAAGAATTTGTCCTTTTAATAAGCGGTCAACTAGCGGTACAGTATGCGTAATTGGATTATACATGGGTTAAGCAAACACCCAAAACTAGTGGTAACAAACATTTATATTGTATTCAAATTCTTTTGTTGAAAATGTACTTGGGAAATCCAATGTTTCAAGTTTATATCAAAATTTGATTATTTGTAGAGCTAGTTATATCTAAAGGGGGAATCTTCCGAGTACGCCATTAACAATTTTGGTGTTGATAGTCGTAAGTCAGAAGCCAGTTTCAAAATTTTTTAATTAACTTTTTCAATTACCGGTATATCTAGATTTTTATATCACAAAACATTAAATCGAAAGTTTTAAAAAGTGAATCTAGAGGATAGTTTCAATGTGGATGACAAACTACTTCCAAATGTAACAAACTTAGATTAGAGATATTTGAGACATCCATTTTCAATAATTCACGATATTTATTTTCTTTAAATCTCTATCAATTGAATACTTAAGTTTGAGGGGAGTAGGTTTTAGTAGGACAGTACAATCGGCAAATCAAAGTAGATTCTACATATAACGTAAGGACTAAGGTATATAGTTAACAGAGACAGCTTAGGTGAAAAGGGAAATTGAGCTTTGTAAAGTATTTAAAATCCTAATTCTTCATAAATTTAAAAATCTTATGAAAAAAAGTCTCCACCATAATATATTCAAAAAATATAGAATTGCAAAAATCAAAATTTGAGTCCCTAAAATTATTGTTCCAAATTGTGATTCGAACCAGGCGAGCTACTCCATCCCGGTCAATTACACTGCGCATGCGCTTATTGACCTTTGATCTGTTTCGTGTCCCGACGTACCAAAGCAGCTTCTGGGATGTTTTCGATTGACGGGCTGTCTTTGGTTGAATGATCAAACTTAACGTAGGTATGTTGTATTTGATATTTGTTTATTTCTAAAAGAATAGAGGTTTAATCTCTTCTTGAAAACACGTCATACAATGGTGGTGCCTGCACAGTGTCAGTGGTTGTCAGGTCGGGTGACGCCGGGTTTTCTGATCAATGTTAGGATAGTGGTCGGTGGTTGCTAAAAATAAACTTTATCATTAGTCGATCTCGTTTGCTGATTCCTTTGAATCTTGATAATGCATTATAGAACTCTCTTTAATATTGTTGATATTTTGTGGATGCTAATTAATTAAATCTGCATGGAATTGCATGGGATACATTTCAAGGGCAGATAACTCTTGAGAGACTGATATCAGAATCAGCTGATTCTAAAACTTTAATAAAATCTCTCTGGTGTATCAAAAATTTAATTTATCTGATTTATCGAGACTTTCTCTCTCAATTGTAACATCAATAAGTTACCAAATAATATTATGTGTTAAACTTTTGAGGCATAATTCATTCTTTGAAAACATTTATTCCTTTCCTTTCTATTCTCATTCTAAGATGTATTTTTGACAAGTTTTTATTTTTATTTTTTAAGTGTTGACAATATTTTTTGGTATTTTTAAAGTGAAATCACACAGAAAAATGATGAAAAATTACCATTATATGTGCACATATATAATTATCAATGCAGGCTGAAAACAATATACAATCAATTGTGTGTACATATATGCACCTACATTGATATTACAGTTGAACATTCTTTCGTATACATATAGTACAATGTAAATATGAGCGTTAACCTAAAACATTAGAGGCTCATTAGACCTGTCAAACCAGTTGGAAAAATAGCTGGAATACCTGAGTTGCTTGGTTGAAGTGTATTGGCCTGTATGCTATGAATCTTTGTGTTTAAGATCGAGTTTCTTTTTGAGTTAGTGTGTGCTATTCATTGTCACATTCTAAAATCTTAAGCAACGGGAATATTACATTTAGTAACACAGTAACATGATTGAAAAGAAAAGAGAAATCATCATGTATTTATGACATGTGTATAAACAGGTATGACCCCTCTCCCCCCCCCCCCCCCTGCCTTTCTTCCAAAATTATCCCAACAACATCAATCACCCTTTAGTCTTAGGTTTCAGGCCAAATGAAATTTCACAGTAACCATGTTATACTTGATTAATGGGCCATGATGAAGTAAACTTTCTTTTGACTCTAAGCCGAAGAATGGTCAAATATCCTACCTCTAAAAAAAAGAGAAAATGTAATAATGTATGTAGAAAATGTATTAAAGAAGCATTAATGATAAATTTGTACAGAACATGAAATTATGAAAGACATTGAACTAAACTTATCAGCGATCTTTGGCTGCTAATATACACCTTGCGCTTAGAGATGGAAAATGGTAAAGCATTGTATTACGAGAATTTAGCTTTCATGATCTTCATCTTGACCTGTTTTATTTTCTTTTTAAAAAACACAAATAACAGTTTTGTCATGATTCAAGGAGAGAAGAACTCGGAGATCATGAATAAATGATAACATGCTGTAGGCTACAGGGCTAGTGAATTTTATTCTTATATTTTATCTTAAGTTAGAGAAACAAGAGACCTTGACAGTACGTATAAACAAATTGTAACTGACCGACAACAAAACAATCCTCTTCATTTACCCATAAAGAGCCACTGCGTGAGTTTTTGGAGTCATATATGCCAAACTTCATCAATAGTGTCATTTGATCGCGAAGTATCGACTGTTACCAAAAAGACACATTATAAAGCTTATCGGTTCGTTACAGTGACAATATGAAGGTAGAATGTCATAATTATGATAGAAAACCGGACAGTGGTGCGGGTCAAATAGTCAAACGTAATTTTATAGACTTATCTGAAACAGCCAGGAGGGCAGATAGGAGTTGATAGTGTTTGTAAGGTTATATGACTAGTATCCATGTATAATGGACGCGATATCTACACCTCTGTGCATTTATAAGGCTGTTTTTAGATTTTCATGGAAAACCAATATTTGTCATATATATGTCTTTTGGACATGAAAAGTTCAGATGTTATGTTTTTATATCATATATGACATTTAGGTTCGTATCAAAGGTAAATAATATGTTATGAAAATCACGGAGTGGCTCTTTAACATTGTGTCAAAGAAAAGAACTAATTCAGGTTATCTCCAGTAATTCAGAAGTTGTACAGGCCATACTATTGCACCATCCAACATTTGATAGCCTTTGGTCAATTTTACTAGCATCAGGCAGTAGGCTAATATTTATGTCTAGCCCTGTAGGCTACGAAGCTGGACACTTAAATGAAGTGTGTTCTTAGCTTACAGTCTGCTTTAGTTCTTTTTTTGTGACTGTGTTTTAAAGAAAATCTCTTGAAAAAGTCTCGGTCTTCATTCAGAAAGTCTATACTGAACTGAAACCAGGACACTGAATAGGAAGACCAAGATAATCACATCAGATGGGCATTAAAAATAGATTTAATGGATTACATTTAGTTTAACTAATGGGGAGCCCCCATGATTCTTTTCATTTTCTATATCAACACTTCAAAGAGACAAACTGTTTGAGATTGAGAATTGTTTGAGATGGACTGTGACTAAGTCTAATTTCATGTGTGTACTGAAGAATCCTCGTGATTCAGTGAATTACTGGTAGGATTGGGTGTCTATATTTATACACAGTCGTGGGCAATACAAATGGATGTTGTGGGTGGCGTTTATACTTGTTTATCACTTCAAGCTTTGTCCTGAATACCGTATCTTTGGTGTCACCTTTGTGTTTGGTCAACTTCTTGTCAAGGTTTCAATGTAAGTTCATATTCTCTCCTTATTTTAACATTTAGCTTTTTTATATGATATTTTCTATCTTCTTGGTTTGTAGCTCCCATGTTTGATATTAAGAATTCTGCTGTTTTTATCTCTCAACAGGCATAAAAAATTTCTTAAACTTGTTTTTTATTTTAACTCTCAACTCATGATTAAAAATCATATATGATTATAAAAAGTGTGGTTTGGGTTTAATTTTATGTCATGTTTTTTTAAATATAACTGACAGAAAATGAGACATTTGTACAAACACAAGTTAGTTATGTTTTTAATGTGATCCATTCTCAGCTGGACACAGACAATTGTTGCATTAATAGGTACAGAGTTTATATGATAGTTGACGCTCAGGAGAACTATATGATATGACAGGGAAAGAATATTTAGCTGTTCTATGCTCGTGTTATTTTCCGATCTGCTTCTCAGCTCCCATATTATGACCATGAATAAAAAGATAAGTTTTTTATGTGTCTTTTTTAGTTATCGTGTGAGACACATTTTTAGCTTGTAGTTAACAAATCTTTTCAGGTTATGTTTTTTAGAGTCAGGTTAAGATTTGTTACTTTGACTTAATGATTATTTTTCCCCTCAAAATAAATTCAACATTTTATTGCTGATACAATTAAAGAATACTAATGATACCATTGGTAAATGATAAGTAATGGTCAACTTAAAACTTTATATTTTTAATTGAATCGTTGCTGTAAACACTTTGGAAAGTTTTCTTGATACCCTGAGATTTTTGTATTAATGTTCGTGAATACCAGAGAAAGTCTGTGGCTTCAGTGCCAGAAAAAAACAAATGTAGTATTAGGGTTAATGACAACAGGAATTGTGGTCTTAATAAAGTACTGAGCCTTTTTAAAGTCTGACTAGCAGTCAGACAGGCATTTGTATGAAAACTGTATTGACAACCAGTGCATAGAATTACCCAGCAAACTGATGATGGGTTGTGCCATTAGTATTTCAGACACATGGTCACATTATCAAAAGATTCATGTCACATGTGAAGAAATGTGTTATAGTGAGGGGTAACCTTTTATCACTTTACAAATCTTGTTGTTATAATGAAGGAAGTTAGGACATAATGGAAGACCTAAGAAGCATATTTCACTGTTGATTTTTGTATTGGCAGTCAGTGACAGTGAAAAACTGTTGTCATTGGGACAAGGTTGGTTTTCAGCTTTATTCATAATCAAAATAGTTGTAAATCAGTTTTTCTCCATTCTATTTTTAATATTATTTTTTAAGAACACATGAATCTAGTTTATTACGTTTAATTTTTTCACTTTCCCACAGTGTGGAATTCTTATTTGAAAATAACTTTTTTCATAAAGAGGAGGTGATCAATAATGATGGAAGATGTGTTCTAGATTATGTTTGTCTTGCTAAAACTGCATTTAGTTATTATGTATATAGACAAGTAGAATTCAGACTCAGTAAAGTATGTGTGAAAAGACAATTTTTTTTTTATCTAATGTTTATAAAAAACATTAAAACAATATTGATTTTCATAATCAGGCCTTGGTTCAGATCTTTTGTATCCAGTTGTGGTTTGAACTTAAACGCACTAGTGCACGCCAATATAGTTCGTAAACACAACGAATGCACAGATACTGCATATCTCTCGATATTACTCACTATCCTCACTTAAGTAATCTACCTCGTAAGTTATTTAACAAATATTTACATATTCAGGTAGTAAAGTGGATTTTTAAAGGCCGGAAGTATTTAATGTTACATTACATTTAATCCGCATGAACTACGATATCGGGAATATTAAGATTTTGCTCATAACCAGAAAAGCGGGAACGGCAGCCGCCCTGGTCAATCTAATAACAATGCTAATACTGTGTTATTAAATCGGTTAATTTACAACATTGCTTTCATAAAACATATTTCATGATTTGTTCTCAGTTCAGAGTTTAGGTAAATTCAATAGCTGCACACAGTACTAGTTCAGCAGTTTCCAAGTGTCAATAATTTATCCGTTTTGTGCACAGCTAACCATAGATTTTGATATGTCCAAGCTGACAACGGCTGTCTTAACGCTTTCATTGTTGATTGCAGGTAAATTGTAAAGAATATTAAGTATTTCATTGCATCGATAGTAAGGATGGGTATCGGGCCTCATTTCCATATCGCAATATATTGCGATACAGAAAAGTGTATTGCAATACGTATTGCAATATATTGGTACTTTTCATATTTTAGTTTTTCTATGTTCTTTTGACTAAGAAGAGCAATTAGAACAGTAATCAGTGCTCAAGTAGACGTCGTTTTGTAATGAGAGGTAATTCAGCGACTGGTTTCGTACTTTTAACATGTCTGTGCTTTTTCAACTTTGCACGTTCACACATTTTTTACAACTTTCAGTAAAATCAAAGGGTGTTTTTGTTACTTTTTTCTGCAATTTTACACGGAAAGGGTTCATTATAAAACCTACGATATATTGGATATTTTAATATGACTGTACCGGTACGTATCGTGGTGTTTCTGTATTGCAATATACAGATAATACCGCGCACCCTTAATCGATAGAAAGTTTACGTGAATGCACGAGTCCTCTTAAACCTTAAAATAGCCAATTTAAACCGTAAAAGCGTGCACTAGTGCCTTTAAGTTTTAGAGAATCAAAAGACAGTTAGTCTTTAAAAACATACCATTAAAAGTGCAATGAGTTTTATATATTTACATTTATATATATATTTCACATACTTAGTGTAATAAAGATGATTTATAAACTTACACACTAGACTCTCATGAAATATAAAAGCCTCAGATATAATGTAAATTTTAATGAAAGAAACGTATTTACATTATTATCATTGCTGATCATAATGCAATAATTCTCTTTATTGGACTGCTTTTCACAGTATATTTATGTTTATTTCTTATATAGAAAATCTCCAGATATAATGGTTGAGGGGACCTTGATACAGGCCATGTGACTAAGTATGAGAAAGGTGATAGAAGAAATGCATGTGTTTTAAAGATTCCACCACCTGTTAGACTCCTTACCTAGAAAGAGATATTGGTGATGCATGGAGTTCAGGAGTGTTGCTTGGGTTCAAGGTTAACTGATGTTAGGAGCTAGGAGACTAGTTTTGAGGTATCTATAGGACCTTAGCCATCTGAGGAGTTTTATTTATTTGAAAGACTCAGCTAGTGTTGCATGTTAAAGCTGATTTTGGAAATTTTACATTCGGTGCACATAACTAAAGCTTTGGCGTCTGTGTGAAGAGTTTAGATTTATCTCTCAAGGGGGCTGACTGTGTCAAAGATTTGGACCTTTCATCTGTGTAACTAAAACCAGTTGCCAGTAGTGATAAAACAGCACTTGTGGCATTTCTGCAGTGAGAGTTCAGTAAGATGTATCAATGGATACAACAGGATGGATGGATGTAACATGGAAGGCACAGGTTGCCATGGCAGGTTGGTTGTCTATGTTTTTAGATGGGCAAGACTGGAAATGAATTTCTCTATTAGTTTTTCTTTGTAAATTCATGTTATTTCTTCTGTTGATTGGTTGAGTTGTTGTTAATATTTATTTCTTGGTAATAGGGGATCTTGTTTTGCATGGCTTATGATAATCTTAATAGAAACCACCATCATTTGTGTGTAGTTTAAATGACAAGATGAAACGGCATCAGATGTTGCCAGTCAGAATTGAATGTTATCTCACAGTAACTAAATCAGTATCATAAATAGTTTCAGTGCGTTAAGTGCATTACATATTAGGCATCTTACATTAAGCCAAAAAATAATGGAACAATACTTGATATGATTTATTTTCTTGATTTCAATACTCACAAAGAATCAACCCAATTTTTTAACCTTGATTCAAATTACCCTTCCAATCTGATGTTCATCAACTGGTTTTCTTGTTTAGGCTTCATGACATTGTATTAAGTTCTGCAGAAAAAAATACCAAAACATCTTTGAAATCATTGCTTTTCTTGAAACGAACCATTTTATATTTTGATTTTGATTAAGCTTTTAACTGCTTAATACTGTTGATTGTATTAATTAGCATGGGTAAATGATAATGATTTATCTTATCAACATAAAAATATTGAATCATAAGAACTTTAGAATTAAAATTATTGAATTTGTTATTATTAAGCAATGGAAACAAATTAACCTTTAAATAGCCTTAATTCAAATTAACTCTTGAAAACTGAACACTGCCGACAGCATCCTCTAGTGGAGGGGTTAAGCAGTTTAGAGCCCATGACATGAATAGTGAACTTTGATCAGGATCCAGGAGACAGGAAACCATACATGGGTCATGGGTGTAGACTACGTAACTGAATTAGCTCATACAATAGGTCAGCATGTAAGTATGAAACTCATTATTGTAATATGTCAAGATGATAATTTTCTAATGAGCAAGATTTAAATTGGCAGAAATTTGTGATTGATATATCTCAGAGTTAAGTAGGTTAGTAGCTACTGAGACTTTTATCTATGTAATATGTACAGTATATAGATATGCCAACTAAGTACTGTTATGTTTAATCATGATAAGGTTTTTGTCGGGCTGGCAGGATTTGCTAGATGCTTTAACATATTTATTCATGAAATAGTACATGAAGGGATTGGCCAACACGCTCAAAAGAGCCGCTCCAATATAATCACATATGTAAATATATACAAACAAATTAAAGTGAGTGACATATGACAAATTGTTATTCAATTTAGAAGAAATATACACTGATATTGCATGTATACCATTTGTTTATTTGGCAGTCGTTATGAAATTAATGTGCTTCAAATCGATCAGACTTCATGATATAATTGTGAATCGAGTTCAATAAATTGTCCAGGTAATTTTTTGTGAGAGATGGACATCCTCGCAATATTGTACAATATATAAAGTACAATACCCATATGTTTCCATGTAGGAAATTAATATTTACATGTAGTTTTTTTTTTCGCTTATTGACAATAATACAATTGCAATGATAATAATTAATTTGAATTTATGGCATTGGAAGTATTCAGATGGTTTTGCTTTTGACTCATGAAATAAAGCTTGTAGTTTCTTAAAGAAATTGTTCATTTATAGTCAGTGAGAATTTATCATATTGAGAAGAAACTAGCGCTTCTTGTTGGCAAAGGGAAAAATAAGTAAAACATGAGATTGAAAGAAAATAAGGGGGAATGGAGGAAAATAAAATAAAAGATGAGGAACTTTGTAAAACCAATTTTGTTATTTCAAAGAATATAGCTTGAATGCGTCTTTTAATTGAAGTTTTGAATAAGATTTATTGTTAATAATGGATAATTGTAAATTAGAAATCTACATATTGTTTAGAAGTATTCAGTTGAAATTTATTGACAAAGAATTATGGATGTTCATAGACTTTTTCTTATATAGTAACAACTGTTGTACATGAGTGATGGGAAATATAGTAACTGAATTAATTGTTTATCAAAAATAGTAAAACTTAGCTATTTAAACCAAAGGTGGGATATTTTGATTTTCAAGTGTATACAAATGCTACTGGATTTATGTTGAAATCAATTATGATATTTTTAATGCTGATGTACCATTTATATTTGAATGAAGTACAAACATGATATACGTAGGATGGTTGCGGTTGAAACATCTATGAATAGATAAATGACTTGGGAAAAGGTTCTTTATAAATTAATCACCGAGCCAGAAGGTAGTAAAAGGGCCCTTTGTATGTTTGAAGAGAACTCACAATTTTTACAAAATTATTTCATTTTTGTTACTTTTAACATTTGTTGTAAAAGATGATATTATAATTGTTGAACACTTAACAGTAAATGCCCTAGGACACATTATTCAATGAAATAGACATACACGTTAATTACATACAGCACAGCAAATGCAAGTTGTCAAAACCCCTGCAATCAGAATAGGTCAGTAATACAAGTATTAGAAACACCATGTTTACAAATGTGTACATTTCAGTGTTTGTTTATTGTCTATTCAAGGAGTCACCAATGGAAATTAACAATCCTCTGCCAATACCAGCTTATTCCTTTCTCAAGGTGTGATACCACACAAAGCCATACTTATCTAAAGCATCTGACAATCACAACATCTCTGAACTAACTATTTTGGGGCTACTAGCTTGTGTATCCAGTTTGCTTGCTCAGCATCTTTTCAAGAATTTTGGACTATCAGACTTGAGCAGATATTGACTCAGGCAATCGATGAGCTTATAATGGGTGATGAAATGTTATGTTTATAAGAGGCGACCACAGAGGATAAGGATAAGGAGTTTGATCCAAACAACTGATTGAAAAAAAGTTTGTGAGCAATGCTACATGCAAGGTAAGACAGAAATGTTTAATTGAAAGTCAGTACAGCAACACCCATGGTTCATATATTCCAGTCCATGTTGGCAGGTTTCGTTGTAACAAACACCTGACAGCAATGGTACTGTAGTCTCTTTTCTTCCAATATAAGACACCAAGTTGTCAGTGAAATCTCTAAAATTCAGCTCGGTTTTCCGTACTAATCACATGACTTCTTGCACAACTCCACTCAATTAAACCACACAACATCACACCATACCATACCACACTCCATTCAACTTGACTACCCACAACGCTCCACACACTTGATTCGATTGGATTCGACTCACCAAACCATTCTCGGTAAGACTCGACTGACCACACCACACCTCATTCCATGTCGCCATATCACACCTCACCCAATAGGTAACCCACTTTAAGTAATTCTAGAATGAAGTATGATTTTGTTATGTTTTGTATGATATAAAAAAGTTTCTTTTAAAGTATTGAATGTTGAACACTGAACGAGTTCACACTCTGACCCAGACAAACAAATGTAAATGTCAGTTGTGAACACCCTGGAAAAAGTAGAATAGAACATATATGAAGCAATGAGAGTACAAATAGATATATATATATATCTGTGTTCTACAAGGATAGACGCAGTTGGACTAAGTGTTTAATATTTGTTTCAATATGTCAGATGAGAATAATTTTATTTAACATTTTCTTTGCATAAACGATATTTCTCAAGTTGTATATTTTTCATATGTCTTTATAAATATATTCATAAAATTTATTGATTTATAAAAGTGATTTTATTATATGCATATAAGCTCCAAAGCTCAATTTTATTAATTTTATTCCATGTTAAAGTCTTTAATGTAGTTTAGTATGTCAGATTCCACGAGAAAGCAATGACTTCTTTATCTTGGACCATGGATAAGAATATTAGAGCAACAACCTGTTAGTATGTGACCTAACCACCAGTGGGGACAGATGAGTGGAATTTTTTAAAGGAAATACATTTCAAGGCTTGTAAAATATTTAGGAGGACTGGTTAGCTTTTCAAACCACAAGTGCTGCTTTGCGGTAGGGTATTGTACTTACTTCAATCACTGGGTTATGGCATTGGAATTTTCCATTGACACAAATTTAAGCTTCTCTTGATAGTTGAATTTGTAATTATAAGTATACTAATGTATCATTTTTCATATTGTGCACAATAGTATGTAGTATGTATGATATTGTTAATTTATTATACATGGACAATCAAAATCAATTTATGAGAGTGTGAGAATTACAAAATGTGAAATATATTGGAGGCATTTTTTTGCTCTTTGAAGAATTGGGATTTTACATTATCTGATGACTGTTATTGATAATGTATAATATTTAAGTCCAATTATATTATGATAACTGTTGACATGGATCACTGTTGTGTTTATGTTGGAGTGATATATGAATGATAACATCTAATGATAACTAGGATAATCATCTTACTTGACATTGAACTTTGAACATCGTCCTGACTTAGGACAAATCTTACTGTCATATCAACACAACGTACTCACAACAAAGGCCTGGACAGCACAGTGGTTACATTTTAGCAAATCACCTCATCATATCTCAACTTGTCTTGCCTCATCTTGCTCTGCTTCACTTCTTTGCATCACTTCACGTTACCTCTTTTCTCACCCATATCTCACCTTACCATTCATCTCACCATACAATTCATCTCACCATACTTTACCACCTGTCCTTAACTAACCTCACCTTTCCCTACCTCATCTCTTCTCTCACCCATTTCTCACCCCTTTACCTCATAAATCTCATCTCACCATACCTCACCTCACTCCATGTGTCCTCACCACACCACACCTCACCTCACCTCACCTCACCTGCCCTAATCTCACATCACCTCAACTAACCTCATATCATCATTCACCGAACCTCTCCTTTCTTTACCTCACCTCAATTTGTTTCATCTCACCATACCTCACCCCGCCTCAACTAACCTTTCCTGACCCAACCTAATTTCACCTACCTTGTTTTTTCTCATCTTTCTATATCTTACTTAATCTATCTCACCTAAACCTTGCTTCAACTCAATTCTTCCTACCCTGCCCTACCTCAACTAACCCCACCTCCTCTCTTCATCATAATGTTGAGACACAGAAATGGACCACAGAGTACACATCTGTACATTAGTGAAATATTCTAACAGAAGCTTTTTACTACAAATTACCCTAACACCCTGACCATTAACCAGTAGTTCTTGTAAAGGAAGTTTTTATATCCTTCACTCCAACTCCTTCGATGAATTTCCTTCACAATATGTTATACAGTGTAAGACAAGACAAGCGTCAATGCCAAACTTTCCTCGGGCTTTGGCAGACAAAAACAAATAAGAAAGAGCTGTTGTTCCACTAACCTTCAACAGGTTCTTGAACTACTCACCTGTTTAGCTGAGGAAATCAGTTATTTATACATAGAGCTTGTTTGAAAAAATACAGGCATCTAAGTGGAAACATCACCTATACAGAATAAAGAAGTTGTTTACCCATAAAACTGTCATCATTCTTCATCTGTCCAACTTGTAACATGCCATTTAGTGATATAAAGTTATGCTTGATAATTGATTCTTTTTGAGAACGAACTCAAATAAATGATTTTACTAAATGATTCACATTACCTGTTTTCACTCATCAAAAATGACAAACTGAAAGAATAAAGAGTGACTCATAAATTGTAATCAGCAAAAGCAAACTTTTCAATGTTCATTTTCCTCTGTAAAAATCTTTGTATGTCATGTTTCCTATGTTCAATTTCATGCCTGTTTGCATTTGGCAGCTATTCATTATGCGTTATTTGCAGTGTCTCGCCAGGTTCAATTATAGCACAATGAACAGTAGAATTTTCTCTTTCACTACAGAACATCATTAAAGATATTTTTGGTTTCATGTTTTTTAAATCAGAGACGTAATGGCATTTTTCACATACATTACTTGTGTCAATGAACAAAAAGAAGTGGCCATTTTTAGAAGGGAATCCTTATCTTCATCAAGATCCAAATTCATTTTTGGGTTTGCATTTCACATATACTGTTTTTATTTCAACTTTATATAAATTCATCAAAGTCAGTATAGTCACCATAATGATCATGATCATCATCTTCTTAAGGATTGTTTTACATTTTGTTTGCCTCTATCGATGTGTAACAGCAACAAATTGAATAACATCGCGTAGCGTAGCGATGTTATACAAAATTTGTTGCTTTTATACATCGATAGAGGCACAAAAAATGTAAAACAATCCTTATAATTACAAAATCAGCTCAACTCAACTCAGATTTTCTGAATAATTTAAACAAATCTTGAATAATTGTCGTGAACATTATGTTAGTTTGCAGTATGTTACACATGACTATACATGGTGGAATTCAAATTGAGAAATACATGAACTAAAACTGAAATAAGAAGAAATTTGGAACATATTAAAGTTGAATATGATTAAGTGAAAAACATGTTAGTAACATGCTGTCATTGGATAAGTTAATTACTTTTCATTTACATTATGAATCATTCATTATTGCAACTTCCCTTATGCAAAAACCTGCAATATTAATTTTTTTTCAATATAATGAAATATGGTGATGATATAGAATAAATACTCTTCCATAAAAAGCAAAGTCAACAAATGTATAATTTTGTATATATTCACATTGTGTTGCCATAGTAACTGTTGAAATTTGATACATCCTGTTATTGCTCTTATAATTACATGCCTGTAAACAAATATCTTCCATTATAACCAATAATAAGTACAAGTTGGTAAGATGTAATGCACTAAATAAGATGTCCTAATAAACAGTAAGTAAATATGAGAGAAATCTTGCCATTCCTGCCAAGGGTGAATTTAATAAAATCATGACTTCTTCTAGGGGCTTTTAGTATTTAAGTGGAGTCACATTTCCCAAACCTTTCCAATTGTGTTTATTTATGGAAAATTACTGACAGTTGCTCAAAAATATCATTTTGATGTTCATCGGTTAAGTATAAGTTCCATTCAACACTTGAGGTTACAATTGTGATCAAAAACTGGTCAATGAACCACAGCGGGATCAAGGGCACCAATTAGTGAGACATAAGTTGGAACAACAGATTTAGATTGCAAATGTTAGATAGGGTTATGTACCGGTAAGTGAAAAGAAAAATTGTCTTTTACAAAAAAATATATTTGAGTGCCCCAGACACTGTTAGACAGCTTAAATGCCAAGGTCTGGAACCACTGATGCTGTTGTGCCAAAATACCTGTGTCTGTATATGTCTGATCTTCTAATAGGTACATATGATATAGGTAAATAGTAGATTCCTGCAGGTAGTTTGGCTGCCTTTTTTATGTTGAAGGCAAATTTTGGCATTCTAAGAGTTGTTTTCTTTCCAGTTGCAATTTGTGTTGGTGGATTTCAACTGATCGAAAACTGTAAATGTTATCTGTTACCTGTGGATTAATTAGTATCCTTAAGTTCCTGATTACAGGATAACAGCAATTCTCTAGGTCTAAATAAATTGTAAAATATATATACTGTTAAGAAGGAAGGGTTTTTTGTTGTTGATCATAGATCTACTGTAGCCTAGTGTTTAGACCCATGTTTTGAAAAGAACGTGTTAAAGAAATTCTGCCATGCTAAGGGTTAATCTGACAAATTCCAATCTATGCTTGCATTATTTGAAGTTATTGAAGTATGACATGCATTAACCCTTTACTTACAAAACAATTCTTGAGTTCCCCAGGGCTTTGAGCTGTTAACCCTTAATATCAATATAATTAGTATGGGATGTGAAATTTTAAAACATAAAAATATTTCATTACAGCAAAGCTGAAATTATATAAGTATTCAATTGCTGAGAGTTGAAAGCAATGTGTACTTGATTTATTAAATTGTTTATCCATCTGAAAAAGAGAGATGTTAAATTCACTCAAGCAAAACCTCTAGTCATGCATGGCTAAATCTCCCCTCGCTGAGTGTAGAAAGGGGACATACCTTTCTTTCATATCTACCCACAGGTATACAGGTACGCCCACCTATGGTTCAAACCTGTAAACAACATTGTGTCTAGAAGGTTGAGGAACTCTATCACAGAGAGGTGTTTTGACTGTCAGCGTGTTGTCATCTTACTCGGATTTAAACTGTTGAAAATTCTTTTAAAATTATCTGTTTTATGACATGCCATATGTAAGTATATAAGTTTGTTTGGAAGGTAAATAGATGTGTTTTTAATGGTCTTGTGATACATGGATTTAAACCACATGGAAGATCACCCTTCAATGTTTTAAGTACAATTGGAAATGAATGATTAGATATTTCTTGATTAGGTATTTGATCAACACTGAGATATCCATAATCAGTTTTGAATGTTATGATATGTTAGAAAAGGTGTCATACAAGTGTCTTGTTGAGTGGAAAAGTTTTGAACGATTTGTGATTTTTTTTCCATTAGAAAGAGCAGTTAAGTCAATGGAGAAGATATATATTGGAATAATAACCACATGATTTAGTATCAAAAGTAAGGTAATTAAGACAAAAGAATATCATTCAGCATATATTTCCCATCTCAAAACATAACTGTTTTTTCATTGGTTTTCCTGAAAATGATAAATGCAATTACTTTGCATTGAGCCTGATTTCCAAAAAAAAATTCCAAAACATTTTTAATGATTGCTGATCTGCGTACACCATCACCAAATAGGTCAAATCACCCATTGAAGGAGTGAGCATACAGGCCAACGTCCTACTGAAGAAGTAGTTATCCAGAAATATTGCTTTCATATTTTGCTGACTCTTATTAGGTGATTTTGAGAAACACGATGTTAGTCTAGGTAAGCTGTTATTAGATCATTTGAAAATTATGTTGCAGCTCATTGCAGGAAACAACCCTAACACCTAAGTTAACCTTGATACTTTGCTTTAACATTGCACCGAGGTTAACCCAGTGATTTAAGGTGAACGTTGTGTTTTGTTGTAACAGGACCCAGGCAGGTAAACATGTTTTTGTTACCATAAAGTTACCACACCTGACTACAGTACAGGTAACATGCAGGTGATTTCTATTCATGCTGTGTGTATGTCGTTACCAGGTGTCTCATTCAGTGAGGAGAGATACCTGGATATATTGTAACCTATGTGATTTATTGTTGGTTGTGCATTCATTTCATTAGTTGCATAACTTAGAAATTAGAAATTTTATTTATTTGGTATTGGTCAGCACTGATCAGGAAAGTAAGACAGATCTTGTTAGAGTGAATTCTAGATTAATAACTGCTTATTCTTGTTAGCTGTGCTGAGTTCCTACCTCAGAACACTTATTAAAAATGGTTATGATCATGTGACATATGGTTTTACCATAGCAAGAGCTTTACCCTAATTTTTGCCATTTCAGTGAGATAATGTGACACTTTAGATATTATCAGCAATCACAGATGATATGAAATTAGGTTTGTACAGTATATGTGCACTTATAAATTGACAAGGGTTCTGTTTCCTCTAATAGATTTACACATTGATGTACATCTAAGCTATATAAAACTACCAACTCACCATTAGATTTAATCTTTTTTGAACATTTACATCCTTGTGTATCACATCTGTTGATTATTAACTTTATATTTCATCACCCATAAAGCCAAAGGTAATGTTAATTGTCTGTCAATTAACAAACAATTAACAACTGTTACCCTTGCAATTATGTCATATCTTCTATTAACAGAATTATCCAGTTATCATAATTACAAAACCTTAACAATCATTGCTATGCATTGTTTTGATTATTGAAACTATTAGCAGAGCAGATAGAATTTTGATTGGCTATTTAATGTTGTTGCACACAAGTAGACACAACCACACCGGAGCACTTGGGTGATCATTGGTGCATAGTTTTGTTGAAGACTATTGGCATCTCAATTGCATGAAAGTAGGTTTGTTGTTGATTATTGGACACTCGATAAGGGGAACCTTGGTTTGTTGTTGATTATTTACATATCAACTGCAAGAGACTAGCTATGTTGATGATAAGTGCAAATCTAGGACCTAGGTTTGTTGTTGATTAATGGAGACTCTATTGGTAGAACATATGTTTGTTTTTGATTAACGAAATCTCAATATCAAGAGCCTAGCTATGTTGATGAGAAATGAAGATTCTTTGAGGACGACCTAGGTTTGGTGTTGATTAATGGAGATTCTATTGGTAGAACATATGTTTGTTTTTGATTAACGAAATCTCAATATGAAGAGCCTAACAATGTTGATGATAAATGAAGATTCTTTGAGGACGACCTAGGTTTGGTGTTGATTAATGGAGATTCTATTGGGAGAACATATGTTTGTTTTTGATTAACAAAATCTCAAAATCAAGACCATAGCTATGTTG
The DNA here is from genome assembly GCA_921293015.1 of Phorcus lineatus. Classification (NCBI taxonomy): domain Eukaryota; kingdom Metazoa; phylum Mollusca; class Gastropoda; order Trochida; family Trochidae; genus Phorcus; species Phorcus lineatus. The sequence continues at coordinate 17,104,601 of OV121090.1, read as the reverse complement.
TTGATAAATGAAGATTCTTGAGGAGGACCTAGGTTTGTTGTTGATTAGCAGAGACTCGGATGAGATAAGATCATACCAAGCTAGTATCTCTGATTCGATCTATAGCCATTCATCAACACTGGCTCAGTGGCCTGCAAGTGGTACATACAGCTGACTGTAGCATGCTGAGTGGGCAGAGAGCATTTCCGATTCACGCTTTCTTCGTAGGAGTAGTGTAGGAAAGGATACTTGCTGGGGTGAAGTGAACAGTTAAGTAGTGAGAATATCTTCTCAAAGGATGGACAGAGGTTGATGTGTCACTTCAAATATTCATCCTGCTTCAGATTATTTTGTGGTTCAATGCTTATTCAAGTAACTGTTGTGGTGGGAGTATAATGTGGAAGCCCAGGATACCTTGGTGGAATATCTAGAAATCAGTTTGAAAAGGTTGGTGATCTATCTTGGCTATTGTTTTTGAGCATAATTATATTGTTTTAGGTTTTGAATGCATTTCTTAGTTTAGGAAATGATACATTTATAGTACAATTGATCAAAAAGGTGAAGATTTATGTTTATATATATCTGTCCTTTTCAAATGATTAATATCATACTTGTTCAATATTTTTTCCTGATATATTCTTTATTAAAGTAAGATGTGAAATAAATTAAAGAAATATAAGGGTGGCATACTTTATGAAATTTATTTTTGTTTTCTTTGGAAATGCCGTATGATAAATAATTCAAATTATTATGATGTATAACTTCAAGATAAATACATTGTATTTATATTTTTTGTGGTTTACAGGTTTTGGGATTGTTCAAAATATACCAAACTGCATCGGTAGGAAAAGGGTGAAATGAGTGAGCCGTATTTGACCAATAAATATGTACTGCCCTGTTTTAAGAAGCAGAGAAATCTGATAATCTTCTATCAGTTAACTAAAGAGTGTATGGTCTACTGAGTACTTCCCAGACTGACATGGAGAAATTTAAATCAATAAAGTGATTAGATAGGTAGATGACATACATAAAGTACTCATTTATATCAGGTGTAGACAGTATCACGATACATCACAGGTGAATACTAAACCATATACTACAGGTGTAGATTTATAATTGTATAAATTGTATCACAGGTGAATATTAAACAATAACTGGTGTTATTTATAATGACGTGGAGTCATTGCTTCAACGAGGAGAGATAATAACTGACAGTAAAAATTTAACCCTACCTAGTCTGTACCTGGTGTCTTTGCAGGGTTAACCAATATCTTAAATTTTTCTTTCTCTTAAAACTTTTCTTTCATGCACATCTAGGGAATATTTGTTCAAAAATAACTAACAGCCATGCTCTTGTCTATTTGTTACCCGGTTTATGTTTATGTGTTTCAAAATTACCCAAAGATATTATTCAAATATCTGTATTCTAACACACAAGAATGTACGTGAGTATACTCTTAACAAAATTCAACTAATCTCTAACATCATATTTCCATTTAAACACATTGGTTGTTGAGTTACAAGTTCTAAAGTATGGTCAGCAATTTACAACAAACCCCTTTAACGAGGGGACTATGGGCCATATTTGATAAAAGTATATTTATCCTATGATAATAATTATGTTTTCATTTTTAGAAAATGCATTTTTTTGTTGATCTGCATGTTCAATTCAATGACAAATTTACAAAGGAAGGTATTTGTTTAAACTGTTAAAGAGAAACTGTATCTCAAAAACAATCATCTGATATGTAATTTCCAAAATATAAAATCAAGAATACACTGATAAGTGAAGGCAAACTTTAATGATATTTATATTCCCCAAAAAGCACTGATAAATTAATTTCCAGAAATATTACACCTTGACCCAAATTTGGAATGAAAAAATTCCATTGATGTTTTCTACAGCAGTTCATCAACCTATTTCTCTATTGATTATCTATCAGAAGCATCCATCTTGAGCGAAGGTTATTTTCTATCTTACTCTTGATAGCTGATGGGCGATGACATCGCAGAAATGTGTGAAGATATTACTTTTGTCCGGAAGTTATGGTAAAGATTGAATATACAGCACTCTAAGATATATTAGTCCTTTTGAAAATGGCAGCAATTTGTTCAAGAATTTCGACTTTCATTGAGTTTCATTTTTATTTCAGCTGACACGTCATTAAAACATGTATGTAGTCAAATTTAATGATTCGAAACACTGTCAGAAATATCTGAAATCAGAAATTTTTTCATTGAATATACCAAGGCCCTCTTATTTCAATGTCTACCATTCCTACCTCATAAGCAAGATGAAAGTTGGGAACAACACAATTTGCAGAGTGCGTTGAATGATTCATAACAATTCTTTTATTTGGTTCCCTAGTTCAATTGAATGCATTTGATACCAAAGATAAATTGACCTTACAAGGTGTTGCACATGACTCATTTATAGATTCCTTTCTCAAAAAATGGAATTTTGTATGCACATTTGGACAACAGTAATGAAACGTATTTTGAAAAATCTCTGATTCTGAAATGTCAAGTCATAAATCACATAAAAATTACTTTGCCTTGATGGATTTTTTCTGAAATGGATTTTGCTATTCCAAATCTCATTTAACATTTCTTCTCAAAATTGATTACTTTGTTCTATATTAAAGGCAGGCATCAACTTGAAAGCTGCTCTAGCCAAATTTGATACAATACAGAAAAGCTCTCCCATTTAAAATGCATAACAGTAATATTGTGTTGAACACTCACAAAGGGCCATGAAATCAATACTGGAATCATAATGAGGACACGCCTGCAAGAAACAACTGTTACATTAAAGTACCTTTAACAGGTCGACAATTAACCCTTAGCAGGCCATACAGGTATTCAAAGCATGCCCATCCATACAATGTAGGCATGGACAATGGAGGATTGTTGCCTTTGTTAGCTTTCTGATTCCTGTAGTTTAGCTCCTTCCGAATGGTCTGGCCTACGTTTATTCAGAAGATGTATATAGTAGGGCTTTCCTGATGAAGTCCAAGCAAAGCCAATGTCATAAAGGTCATTTTAATTTCGAGGTTTAAAGGATTAAGGTAACTTTAGTTGTTAACTGATAATATTTAATCCAGGATTGAAAGGTAATTAAGTTCTGTAATTCATTTTAAACAATTATTGTCCGCCTTCAGGATGATCCTTCTTAAATATTTATTATTAAAAAATGCAAGGTAAGCTTTATCAAATTGTGTCATGCAATTGTATATTATCTCTTAAAATTTCTCTGAGGTAAGAGTTAGTTTTACTTCTACAGCTGATGTATGTTCCTAGTTTTTGTGTTGTGTTATACATGAGCTATTTATCAAAATTACTTTCTTTTTTCGCCCCTATTTTCGTACAAAGTCGGCATACAAGGACATATGAGGATTGGTAATAAATGTCTAAAGTGATATGTAAACTATACGAAAACTACTTTATTTTGATTTTTTTAAATGAAAAGATACAAACATATAACAACTACATGTATCATTTAGGTAGAGTGCTTCAAAAATGCCATTATGTAATGTAAAAAATATAAAGATAGAAAATAAGATGAAAATAGGATTTATACCTACAATCTGCAGGAGTGCACAAAAATGATCCAACTTTGTTCAATAATGCAGTTTAATGAGGCCAATCATGGAGGAAGCCCTAGTTAACTGATAACATAGCTTGATAAAAGTGCTCGCCTGATATAAATCATCTTGTGAGGTAGAAAATCAATACAGTGGAGGTGCCACTAGTTAAAATATTATGATTCTTCCCTCTTTTTCCGTTGATGAGATATATTAGGATATTGTATTTGATAGGAAATATCAAATGACCTATTATGTTAGTTTTAATCTTAAGGCCCAAAAATGTAAGAATAATTTTTTTTTTCTTTCCTTTTTATTTAGTAAGAATAAATTAGTACTATAATTCTCAAACAGATTCTCATGGACGTGGCACTTTAAAGAACTGCAAAATTATTTTGAGTGGTAAACTTTTAGGATCAGCAAGTCCTTGACAACATAAACTATCTTATTAAATGGTAGGCAATCAGGAATAATCCCCTGACTCACAGTTTAAAGGTTAGAGCTATATATGGGATGAAATCAAAGTCTAGAACTGGGCTGGAACTGAAATTATTGCACAGATCCTATTTCAGTATTTTATCAAAATTTATTGTTTTATATGATCCTTCATTCTCTCCCCCCATAAATTCCTATGCAACCTCTGTCTTAATACGAATGTTTCTTGATTTAGAAATGTTGAATGCTGATTGGATGCAATCAAAGTTAGTTATGCAGTCAGCGTAAGCTTTCCAACAACTAAACTTTATTCAAATATACACCTTGCACTTTGAGTCTTCCTTACAGAACACATATATGCCTTATTTAGCGACTGCATCATTGCATAGGCCTGTGTGAAAACAAATATGTTATTCATGCATTCAATGTTTTCATTGGCTGAAATATTCCCAGGTAGTTTGAGTTGCAATATTGTGCCGGTAGGGGAAACTGCCGATAGCCCGCTAAACCTTTGTATTAAGACGGAGGTTGTATAGGGATTTATGATGGAGCTACCTCTGTTGGGAGAGAATGATGATCCTTTCTACCAAACTTTTTTATAAGGACTTATCAACCATTTGAAGCAGGTTTTCAAACATGGTTTATCACTTTTCAGTTATCAGTTTTTTGTTTATTCATTGCCTGTAAAAATAAACGCTTTAGATTGAAGACACTTGAAAACTTAAAGATAACACTTGTTGGGGCTCAAAATAACCTTTATTAACACTTGGGAGCTACTTGAAATCAGAGGAAGTTTATAACTCCTCACAAGGTTATTTTGACCCAAATGGCTATTGTTATTCAAGCCATGCAGTGCAGTGGAGTTTACAGATGCGTGCATAGGTATTTAGTCAAGACTTTGTGGCTAGTTCTCTCCATTTGCACTTCTAAGCATTTGTTTTACCCTTGTTTGCTAATTCCCTGTAATCAGTTTAGTTTAACTACTTAATGACCCCATACCTATCTTGATTTTTACCTATTAAATGCAAGCACTCCAATAAACAGCACGACAAAGTAGCGGCAAATTGAAATAGTATTCTGAGCACTTATTAGAACATACACCACAAATAGGTGATCATCAGTTTCATCAAATTTTCAAATATTTTAAATACGATCGTTTGTATTGATGAATACAGTCAAATGGGTTTCTCTATTGTATACCTTGTTGTGTTCTATCAAAATCAAGAAGTCATGATTTGTATGTGATGCATCAAATATTTTGGACAGAATTTTTTCCTTCTTGGTATGTGATAAAATTGTTTGTTCATTGTTATTTGATATGACAATTAAAACTTATGTATAAATGTACATACCATGACTGTGTTTTCTTTCCATGCCATTTGATGATATACATGTCGTGATAAATATTTTCAACTTGCCTAACTTTGACAAAAAATGAAGGTGTTTTCCAAAAGTTAATGTTTTTAGTATGAAAAGAATTTGAAAAAGGTACAAAGACATTTTCCCTATCAAATCGTATTGTTCTTGGATATTGTATCACGCAGCAAATCATCAATTATCTCTATCATCAAAACTCTAATTCATACATTACTTAGATATTTTTTATATCAATTATCTTCTTTAATTTCAGGAGATGATCAAAACATTAAGCACAGGATATCCTGCGGGAAGACAAAATAAGATGCCTACATCAATAAGACATGCGAGGTGTTGATAGACAAACCACCCTTATGTTGGACATAACCTAGACCAAGAGTAGGATCATACATTGAAGTCAAAATGGGCGCCGTCAATAGTTGTTGTATTCCTCGACGGTCGTTTGAGGACTGTCGGGAAAACAAAATCAGTACCCCTCGGATAAAAGGTCATCGTCGTAACCTTAGTGCTACATTCAATTTCAACATGGGTGATGACGACAGTGCAGACGTTTCGCCTACCTCTGCGGCTTTACTAAACATCAACACTGCAACAGAAGAAGAGCTGATGACCTTGCCTGGAATTAATCGAAGCACTGCGCAGAGTATTATCGAATATCGCCGGCAGATTGGGAATTTCAAGAAAGTGGAGGACCTTGCTTTAGTTTCAGGAGTTGGTGCTACGAAATTAAGTCATATACGGACTGAAGTTTGCGTGAGTAATAGACGTCCCGCAAGCTTGCATAGCAACTCTCCCGAAGGTAGCAAATCCGATTTAAACAGCAGTACATCGTCAAGTTATCGTGAAAAGAAACGAGGAAACGGAAATTCTCCTGTTAAAGTCAATATCAACACAGCACATGTCTTCCAGCTTATGAAAATCAAAGGAATCGGTCAAAGTCTTGCAGAAAAAATTGTCATGTATCGGGACAAAAAAGGTCCATTTAAGTCGACAGACGATCTAGTCAAGGTCAAGGGCATTGGCCCGAGCGTGCTCAGTGCAATACAACATTATGTGACTCTTGAAGACGAAGTTATTGAAGATACGAAGAAACCAAATGGATACCCAAATGGTAGAGTTCCACATGATAACAGTAACGATGATTCATGTTTTTGTAACCATAGAAATGGAATTAATTCTTCAAGAGCTTCAATGGAAAATCTTGTGGATATTTTGGGTCCATATTCGAAGAAGTCAACCAGAACTGAAGTCGTCCCGTTTAATTTCAAATGGAAAAATAGACGAGTGTTTCGAATTGCCAGTTGGAATCTTGAACAGTTTTCCGATGAAAAGTGCAAGAATCCAGGCGTCTTAGAAGTTGTTGCTATGACGATTCTAGAGAATGGGTAGGTACCATCTTTATCTATATCTGTAGTTGATTTAAGATGTCATTGAGTGATATGCAAATATTGTGTATCAGAAATCAGTTACAGATATTCCATAATAAAGAATATTTCATTCTTTTTTGTCACCTAAGAGATATTCAAAAGATGAACACATTTTTATTTTATTTAATGGTAAGTATTCTATTGAGTCAATAGAAATCAGAAGTGAGTGCCTATGTCCTCATAGCCAGTTGCAGCCTGCCATAGTGTCTTAAGCAACTATTTTGTTATAAGAAATTATTTTGAAAAACTTGGCGGTTATTCATATATATGAAAAGAGCTACATTATATTTTAGGTCTGTACTGCTCAAAAGCTTCCTTTTTAAGCTTTTAGATTTGATAGCTGTGAAAAACCAACAGCAATATTATAGGTCTAAATATTCTTAGCACAGTTCTTTTCCACTGATGAATTCTTTATATTCATTGATAAAATCTCAAAATGATCTTCCTCACTTCAAAAAGATTGAAAAAGAAAAACATTATTGCTTATTAAAATTTGAATATGGTTTGAAGTCAATTAAGTATTCCATCATAATCAATAATCACCTTCGGGAGCAGGTGTTGTTTGTTCATAATAAGCACATTAACTATTGGTTGCTATTGCTTATAGAGGAAGAAGATTGAAGATTGTTTTTGATTGGTACAATGGAATACAGTGGTAGATAAAGCATTATTCAAGAAGTACATGTAGAAGGGGAGCAAGTTAGTAAAAACTAAAGATTGTTATAAGACCTGAGTATCATGGTCTATGTAACCGTTAACGAGACAGTATATTCCAATACCATTTTCCTGATGTGAGCAGAAGCTATTAATGGCTGAAATATTGCCCAAGCGGCGTCAAACAATCATTCTTAGTCAAAAAGACTTGTTTTTATTAAAGATCATATAATTACATATACACATTTTGTCTACAGTAAAGTGTTGAAGCTAGTAGTTTCAGAAATGTCCCAATATTAAATTAAATAGAACCCAGAGTGGGTATGGATGTCAAAAAAGATATATAACCCACACGCCCAACCTTGAATGGATTGGAACCTTGATAAGAACTTAGGAATAAGAAGAGTGCCAAACATGAAAGAAGCCCTGGAGTTATTTGAGGAATTACTTTACCTTTGACCTTACCAAGTAAACTTGAACTTGTTGATACAGAAGAGTTTGAGGTTATTTAGGTCGTTGCCGAGGGAATTCCCCTTCACTGCACATGGTAATCATTATTTATTATTTTCCACTGGAGTGTGTGCGGTTGGGATGTTATCATTAACAATCCATGATAAGGTGTTATTGAGTAGGAGAATAGTGTTATTTGCTTGTGTCATGTCTGTATTAGATATGGTTATGTGGAATGATATATTCATGAAGGATTAATGGTATTTTTAACATGTTTTTATATTTCAACTTGTTTTTAAGATGAGTGAAAATGATTTGTGTGAGTGAAAAATTTCTTGAGAAATTTGATGTTCTGATACTTTAAAAAAGTTGCAGTTTATTTCCTGATAAAAATTTTTATTTAAAGATCAGTTTTGTAGATGTTGAAAGATTAAACATAAATTTTTGACAGGTCTTGAGAGGGAAAATGCAACTCATGCAGATTCCATCAACTTTAACAATGTTGACATTTTGAATGCCAACTAAATGCTATTTGGTTTTTTTAAATGCATATTCAGTTATATTGTGGAACTTTAATGTTACCACAAAACATGCTATAGTAAAATTTCCCTTTAATCTAAAGAAGGTTGAACTGATTTTCTTATAGAGAACACATTTTTAAAAAAAAAATTCCATGAATGATAGTTCTATCTTATTAGGAAAATTATCTTAACTATAATGATGAGTTCGAGTGTCATTAGATTTGTGAATTTTATCAATTGGCTAGTACTAGATTGATTATCTCAGAATTGAAGAACTCCTGGAATCAAGAGAGAATTAAATCAAGACAATAGAAAATGATTCAAAACATATATAAGACGTAATAATGTTTAACAGATTGTTTGCAGCAGAGATATCCATGCTATTTTACTTGAGATTACAAGTTCTAACACTTGATTTATGTTGTCATGTTTATTACGGAAGATTGACAAGTCAGGTGTAAATATCATCTTGTGACTTGGTCCAACAGCTAATTTTCTGTTGTAATTTCAGGTTTAGAAGTCTAGTGACACATCAGGCATTATTTTAGAATGATTTATCTGTACAATAATGAAATGTTACTTCTACTGGAATAACTAAGCAGACAAAATCTAATACAATCCTGCATATGACAAAGTGTTTTCTACTGTTTTTTGACAGGTATCAAGTGTAATTTACATCATTTGGAACATGTTTGTTAGTCTTAAAGGCGCAGTATTATGGGATTTGAATTTTTTTTTTTTTAACATTTTCAACAATAAATAAAAGTTTATGTCAAATGCATTATCTTCCGAGGGTCAAAACTTCAGTACTCGACGTGATCATCTGTAGTCCAAGAAGAAAGTATAAGTACCAAGTATCAAGCGTAAACTGTTGGCAGCCATTTAAATGCGAAATTTAGTGATCATTTAAAGATCGACTGAAATGCCCAATGACAACTTTTGTTATTCTTTGAAATGTATTCCAATTTGACAGTGACCTAACTTTAAATTTCTGATCGGCCAATAAAAGTACAGCTTTTTCAAACCCCATCTAATTAGCACTGGTCAATGAACAGAACTGAAAGGGATTAAGTTTGAGTTCTGCCATGTGATATGATAGGCAGCAACCCCATAACCTCCTTTGATTTATCAATATTTTATTCATCCTTAGTAATTTGTATTGTTCCAAGTGAAAGACTGTGCTTTAATATGATGTTATGAGCACTATCCAACAGCATGTGTACATAAAATATGACACTTGTCTAATGTCACAACCATCAGACTGAGATAACAAGTCTACTGTGTTATGACAAACAGGTGCCCAATATGTAATGGCATTCAAATTCAGTTCTAAATTTGATGGACTCTAATTTGTAATATTCAATATTGTGTGTTACACCTCCTCTTTATGGTAGGGAAATTGATCTTGAACTGCATCTTTTGATTAAAAAGGACTTACTTGCATTTGCCAACATAAGACATTTATTATTGCTTTTGTCAGATATCTTTGTTTATCTAAAAAATGTGATACTGCTCCTTTAAGTAAAAATATTGGCAATTATTCCTTCTATCTCCTCTGAAGTTTCATCACGAAGGATAAAAAATATATATTTTTATTTTGTAATTTAGTGACACAAATTTATTTGAATATTTGCTTTATTCAGTGGTTTAAGCTAATAATGGTAGGTGTAAAACTTGATATGTAGTTAAAATAGTAAAAAGATAGTTGAAAGCTTCACTTAAAGCTCATTTAAATTTAAGGATTGAAAAGTTGAGACTGAAAGTTTGAATTTCTGTCAAATAGTTCATTTGCTCAATTTTATAAAGTTGGTTAAAAGATAAAATTATGATATAAAATACTTTGGACCTAATGATACAGACAAGTTTACAGCAACATGGATGTTTCCATTCAGTGTCTCCATGTAGAAACCATAGTTCACTGCTGTCTTGATTATACTATCCCTCCCAATTCTGACTAGTGTACAGAAAAACACCTGAAATATTAATCAGCTCCTGTCTGCAGGTGTGAATTACCTGTACATGTAGGAAACGCAAAGCTGGAACCCTGCGTCTTGTCTTGGTCGTCCATTTCATTTTAGTTTATTTATCTAATTATGTCTTTTTTGAGGGTCATTCACTGTTGTGATCATTTGAATTATTTATCAGGCCTTATCATCTGGTGTACAATGTACAGTTGAAAAGTTAAATAATAAATGATATTTTTCTGTGCAACATGACAGACACAAAAGAACTCACAAAAACAGATGAACTCACAAAGAGAAAATGACACTCTGCCTTAGGGGAGAGGCTGTTGACAAGTCATCATTGATATAATGTGTGATTTCCTCTAGGCTTCTTACATAGTGATAGCCTGTCCAGGAACACACCAGAATTATTAATGCTGCTCATGGACAGGTGTAAGTTACAGGTAGACAGATAGGTAGTTTATTTATGTTACAGGTAGACAAACAAACTTCTGACACATGTACAACACATGCCAACTTCCTGGAAGTTAACTCAGGTTGAATTAACGTTTCTGATTCGGTCATTTTGACCTTTAATACCTGTGAATTCTGAATATTTGAGGAATTCTGGGATTAAAAAGCAGAAACGGCGTATGTGAAAGAAAATTAGTTTTGATGTATCATTGTGCTTCTTATTAAGTTTTTTATTTTGTGAAATGAATTGGAAATAAATGTTTCTAGTTTTGTTGGCTATGATAGGAGTTCATATTGTTCATATCGAGTCACATAAGAATGTGATTAATTTCCTTTCTTGATTTGATTTATAACCATTTTCTCTCACAGTTCCAAAAAGGAATCATCTGTTTTGCATTTCAAACATAAGAAAAACACAAATCAACTAGTCCAGAAATTGTATTTTTCAATATTTCTTGCACAAACCTTGCATTCAGGTTTATTATTCAATCTGCACCAGATGAAACCCTAACAGAAATGATGTTTTGATAATTTAAACTTGTCTTCCCATCATTTTTTCAAACATGCTGTGTGAATTTGTGTTTCATATGCACAAACAAACTCTGTGACCCACTACACTCCCTGTGTCATGATGTATGTCTAACTTTCACCAAATATTCGAGATTAACCCTTTACATACTGAAAATATTTTTATAAAGTTGCTTCATAAACCCAAGATTTTTTTTGGCAACATGTCGCTTGAATACCGCAGCCATTATGTGGCCTCAATACTAGAGAAATCTAAATAACATTATTTTCCCAGTAATAAGTGTAAACTTGACCAATATTGAAAAAACTTTGCTTCAGTTTCGGTTGATAGAAATCTAGATAAGTCATAATAACGTACAATTTCATCTTGAAGATGTTCTAACTTTGGTTTGTAACCATTAATGCTACATCTATGAATATACTTTTTGACTAGTAAAATGATTGCATTGACAGGATTATTGTTCTTTCCGTTCATTCCCAGTATAACAATTTTATTAGTAAATTCTAATTTCAATTGAACAGAGTTTAACCATAATTCTATTTCCTTCCATAATCTGAGGATAGGTTCACATTCCCAAAGCATATGGTTTAAGGTTTCTATTTCACTTTTGCAAAACGCACAAAGTGGTGATGATATATATCCTATTTTATAAAGAAATTGTCTTGTTGGGAGAATATTAGGAATAATTCTATATTGCAACCATTTTAAGTCTGTGCTTTTCGAACATATATTAGCAATAATGTTAAAAACTTTCCAATTTTTTTCATCAAAATCACTTTGTAAAACTTTTTCCCATTTTGAAAAGCTTGCCAGCCGAACAAAATTCGAGTTGATAAGAGCCGCATAAAATTTTTTACTCCCAATTATGGTATCAATTTTTTATACATTATACGGATATATAGGATTTTGTAGCTTTTTCTTAAATTTTTTTATGTTCAGTGAACGGGCATATGTCATAATGGCTCTTTTCACCGATTCATAAGTCAAAAAGTTAGTCTTGATACAAAAAGATTTGGAAAATTCTTCATAAGTTAACAGTCTTCCCTCGACATGAATCAAATCATTTACAAAAATAACACCTTTCTTATACCATTCATAATACAAAAACAGATGTTTATCGATTATAATATTGTCGTTGTTCCATAATGATTGACATTGTATAATTATCTTCTTCATTTACAATTTTCCTTTTATTCATGGATAAAAAGTTTGACCATTCTGAGAGAATGTCCTTCCAAAAAGAATTTGTTAAAGAAGGAATTATTTTATTTTTTATGAAGATACCATCCGAAAGTAGAAAAGGGGTCTTCTCTTTAAGTTGATTGTAAATTAAATATGTCCATTTTAGGTCTTTGTCGCTTATTCTTTTAATCCATTTTAATTTTTGTGATGATATGATCAATAATTTTTTAGAATAAACAAGCAGCTGATAATAATTTACAGGTAGGCCAAAGAAAATTTTAACATTATATAGAAACATGAACATAATATTCAACTTCTAAACCATTTATATCTATAGAAGATATGATAATAATGATAATGTAGACATTCCTATGGTACTATTTCCACTACAAATGTCTACTCAAAAGGACTACCTTTATCATTACCCTGAAGGATTTCTACTCAAAAGCAGCTGCTTAACATTAAGCATGACCATGTAGGTCTGTACATCCTATGTTTAGGTACCCATTTAAACAGATTTGTGGATTGAGTGCAATGTGGATGAAGATCCATGCTAAAAGATTCAATACAGTAAGAGGCCCAGGTCACAATTATTTGATGTTTCCACTTGGATTCGAGCCTGGCCTTTGGTGTGACCATTGTACTAACATTTTATCCATCAAATTCAAATAATGAGTACCAAACCATTGTGAGTTTCCAATTTGCAGAAACGAGGACTTGGTCAAAAGGGTAAAAACCTTAGATGGCTGCTGGTTATGCATGTTCTACGACCATGGCCCACATTACATTAATGTTGGTCATGGTCCCCTATATCTTCTTATCTTGATCATGGAAACAATCAATTATTGGCCATCTCGAACATGAGTCTTCCATTAAACGAACTCATTTTCTGTACAATATTTGTATTATCTTGCTAACGATTTCTGTTCCATTGCAGATTTGGTATTGTTGCCATTCAAGAATTGAGCAATGAGAAAGCTGTATATAGAGTAAGTCAAGAAGTTTTTTTGCTCAAAATTGTATCTTCTATATAAAAGAAAAGAAAAATAATTCATATTTAACTTCTTTTTTTTTAATCCTTGTGTCTGAAATTACTATCTCACTGCAAAATTGTCAACTTGGATTTCCTCTGAAATTATTCTCAAAGAAAACTCAGAATATGTATGTATTTACACAACCTCAAGGACATCTGTTAATTTATGCTGGGGTGGATCAATTTGGCATTTAGTTACCCTAATTATATCTTTGAATACTACCTGAGCACATAAATGATAGTTGCTGGCCTGATGAGTTTACTCTGCTCCATTAAAATGATGTTATCAGAACATCTTGATATTCATTGTCTGGTGAGTGTTAGCTGTTGACTTCGGAAAAAAGGTCTCGTGTTTTAGTGCCTTGGGGGTTGCAAACTCTATCCGGTCTAGATAACCCTTTACAAGCAGTAAGGTGATTTTCAGCTAGCTAAAGTAAGTCCCAGCCAGTGCTTAAAGGTTTCATTTCAATGAATAAAGATTATGAGGATAATGGCAATATCCCAAAATAATACTCTACCCTGTGAGATTGCCATGATCTGCCATACACTTGAACTTTGCATTTATCTCCAACCTCCTCACCTCTTTTTTCCATTTTCAGATCTGTGATGAGCTTAACAGTCCAACTTTGCCAAATAATAAAAAATGGTCTGGTCACCGTGGCAACTGGAAGTGTGCCGTTTCCGAAGCAACTGGAAGAATGTTTAGGGTAAGTTTTACAAAGAACAAGATTGATATTTCATGCACCCTCTTTAGTTCAATCTTCATCAAAGGAGATTTTCCCGAGAAATTGCTTTGCAGCAAAGACTTGCTGATTATAAGGAAAGGTCAGGACGATAAAGAAGTGCTGTTCTTGCTGTGCATCTATTGATTATAGCATCGGATCCCTCTGATCTGACGACACTCATCCCATGAGCTTTACGGATCTTTGACTAGTTCACAGGACTCACTCGGTGCTCTCGAAAAGGAAATTAGTTAACATGATAAAAGTTCTTAATTATGCTGGCTGTAGAGAAAACTTCAAAGATAGCTATATTTTTATTATTGTACAAAACATCACCATTAAAAGTGTCAAAATTAATCATTGTGACATTGAATTTTTAATGTGTATAGCTTTGAATAATTAGAATAATGTTGATAATTGCAAAATTTATTATGATGATTATCAACATGATGAAACTGAGGTGATGATCATTCTGGAGAATTGTAATTATACAAAACAATTTTCCCTTTTGGGACAATAAAGATTATCTTATCTTATCTTATCTTATGATAGTGAAAATGATATGTGTGAATTCATTCATAATGATAAGTGCAAGGATAATATGTGAAGATCATAGAATATCATAATTATTATGTTACTGTTTGAATTATCTTCTGTGATAATTACTGTATTTGACGTACTTAAAGCAAGTCTACTTATGATGTAGCTTATTGAAATCAATTACTATTCAACCAAATGACTGAAATTATTTGATATTCTGGATTTGAAGATACCACTTATCAGCTATTTATTTGAAGTTTACTTCTTAATCAATTTTTTTTGTTTACTTTGTTAAACAAATTTTGCCATTTTAATTAAATATTGATTAGCTTTCATACATATTTATTGCTTGTTTGAGCTCATGACAGATAAACTTGAAATGCAGCTCTCTGATTAGAGGAAGAAAAAAGTTTAAAGCCAGACTTCAATTAATTTTTCAGTGAAGATGTGAATGGTGTCAAGTTTTGGGAAGAGTGCGCTAATTAGTTTTTTTTTCTTCAATTAAAAATGTGTTTGTGGGCTGCATTTGGATAAGGGAGCTTTTGACGTCAAATATATATTCTGTGTTAGATTTTTTATGATTGATCTATTACGTTCAATGTTTATCTCCTCAGAGTTTGCAATAGAATGCTGCTCCAAATAATAAGCTAGTCAAAAATGAGATCGCAGGCTGCTTACAGGGAAGGAGAGCTTTTTGTATCAAATAAGGTGTAATTCTTTAATCTCTGATATATCATGTAAATTGTTTATCTCTTCAGAGTTTGGAATACAATGCTGTTTTATATGACGCCTCTCAGAATATTGAGCTTGTCTCGTGTTCTCTGCTGAAGAAACCGTCCAAAGGAGGTTATCCGTTTGTCAGGCAGCCCTTTCTCGCCTTTTTCAAGGTGAGTGAGATTATTAGTTACGGTACAAAGCGAGCTCAGTTTGAAATTAAATTTAGGGATAAAAAATGAACTACAACCAACCTAACAATAAAACCCAGAATGGATTTATCTCCTAAATTTCTTCAAAGTTAAAGGTTTCGAGAATGTCCGTACAACTTTCGATTTTGTCTGCAAGGGAATGTAAACAATAAGTTCACTGAGTACAGTTTGTATACGTATAATGTGAATCAGTCCTTAATATTTAGAGGTTATCATTAGCGAAATAATTACTTCAAAATTGATATGAGGAACCAATCAGAAAGCAGTATTTTCATTCTAGTTTTCGTATCATGTTAGAATTGACCTTCAAAGCACTTTAAGCTCTCCTGAGATTAAGCGTAGCAACCCTTTCCAGCTTGCCTCTCTGAATTTTACCTTATTTGAATAGTGACATATATATAATTGCTTTCTCTCCCCTTCTTAAAGATTGGTAACATAGGTCTGTGTCATTAAGCTTTAATTTATTGTCCCGTTATATTTAAATCAGATTTTTATAATACTACATTTATTACATTTCACCAAGATCGGACCACACTAGTTAAAGAAAGTTGTTAACAGTCCCAGGTCAGTTTATATTTCAGGATGTGTGAGCTGTGCTAACTTTTGACTTGTTTTCGACATTTATTAATTATTAATTGATTTATTTAGGTTGACCACAATATTCTGTCACAATGTCATGACCTTTGTTATTGATTTCAGATAAACAAGAAGTTTGACTGTGTTGTGGTCAGTGTCCACCTAAAAGCAGCTGGCCTTCAGAACGAAGATCTTGACCGAACAAAAGAAGAAGTGCAGCAGATGCCAGCTCTAGTGGAGGCTATACAACAACAAGTGCCCGGTACAGCTTCATAGCTTAACCCTTCACCTGCCGATATCAGTATGACAAACCTGCCTGGCCCCCTTTGGTAAATCATGACTTGTTGACATGCAGAAAAGTTCTGCTGAACACCGAGTCATCTTGTTGCAATGTTTCTAGAGGGCACTAAGGTTATGTCTGCTTTGAGTTTGTTTTACGGGTTATTTCTCATTATACAGAGCATAAGTAGTTTCATACTTCATATGTGTACACATCATTTTTGCTGATCATCAAAATCAGGATTTTGATAAGTGGCAAAGTTCTTGACTTGATGCAATGGGTAAATAACTCAATGTTGTTTCACTTAATCTGAAAGTTTACCCTTCACTATAAAAATCATATTGAAACCTTGAAATATTTTGTTTTTACAGGTGAAAAGGACATCATGATAGTTGGAGATTTCAACCTTACTCCAGATAAGAAAGGTAGGAAATTGAAACTTTTATGTGGACTCTGGGAACGTTTAATTACCTTTCACCCTTTTCATGCCAGTAAAAAATATGTTTTTTGAGCAATATTTCAGGCCTGTTATTCTGATGAAAACAAGATGATTATTCAAGTCCATTAACATTCCAGGAATTAAATTAATGACTTTTTTTAATCAATAATTTATTTCTGAATTCATTTTATATGGGGTTATTTGAACTATAATTACAGCTACATAAAATGCAAGAGTAAAATTATATTTAGTTAAATGTTGTATTTTAGTCGTTGAGGGACATTTGAAGTGATAAACATGATGAAGACAAGATTTTCTTGAAAATCAGTTTGAAGAATATGTTATAAAGAATATATTTTCTTTCTAGACTATGAGCAGTTGACAGAGCGTGGCTATACAGCTTGTATTGATGCTAATACGCCGACCAACATCAGTAGCACCAATACGAGCGGCTCCAAGACGTACGACAACATCTGGATCAGCAATCAGACCAAGGAAGTCTTCACTGGTCAGTAAATTGATTTGAAAAAGAAATATGATGGTTTTGATCTCGAATGTTTTTTAAAATGATAACATTTTTAAAAGGAATGCCTTTTCCTCATCGCAGTATTGGATTATATAGAAGTAATGGTTAGACTTTTCAAGTCAATTTTGATGATTTCCCACTTTTTGGTGGAGTTTGATTTAGTCAATGTTCAGCTTTTTTTGTAATGAGGACTTATTCAAATTGACATCCAGGTTTTTCAGAGTGAGTTTCTTTTATGATTTAAAATTCAACAGCTTTAAACATTTTATATATCGAAATCAAGTGTAGCCAAACTGTTCTGGTGAGCACATTTGTAGAAATCTCACCTTTCAATTAAAGGAAATAAAGGTTGGCAATTAGTCAAAAAGGCAAGTTTCAAATATTCCCACAGATAAAGGGTTAAAGTATACTTACATTAGCAGAGGTATTTAATGATTAAAGTTCTCACATTTTGTCTCCTCCTCTCCAGGTGTGAGTGGTGTTGTGCGGGAGGGTTTGACGAGCCCATGGATACCTGATGGCTGGTCATGGGGCGGGGTTGTTAGCGACCACTGTCCAGTTTATGCAGAGTTCTGTACCAACACTGACCTTGACAATGGGACAATCATAGCAGGACAAGATGTCGTGTTCACGGTCGGTGTAGCAGACTCCTGATGAAGGCTGTGGATAATGGATGTTCTTGGCGCCCCTAGAAACTTACATAAGACTTGCTGTGTTTGATATTCCCTTGTCATCATAGTGAGGCAATATACACTCACTGTTGATCATGTGATCTGTTGAAGTCCTACTGATGTCACTCTTGGCGCTGATGAAGGACGCAAAGTCGTGGATAAATGTGTTTGATGCACCTTGCAAACTTATGAATTCCCTTGTCCAAAAACTTCAGATGTTCTTTGTGGGAGATAATGAATATTCCCCCCTTAGAATAAGACGACCATCTTTAAGATTTCCTATTGCCAGTGAAGATAGGAAGCAAACAAGTTTTAAATGTTATTGGCCAGATGTGTTCATTCATATGCATTAAAAACTAATGATAAACAAATTCATTTGGTTGACCTGTACATTCAAATGAAATTAAACAATTATGTTTTAAACTTGTCAAAATACGTCAAATTTAAACAGGGCAGTTGAATTATCCCTTGTTTAAAAGTTGTTAAAATTATAACAATGGTGAAAATATCGTTCAAACATTTCATTAATTATTTTTGATGTGACGTTTCACTTCATTTATTCAGAAGTTCAGTTGAAAGAGAGTGATTTGTTATTCTTGTTGGTTAAAGGGAATGACATATGTATGGAATTTATTTTGCAAATGATGCCAAAATTTGAAATTAACTGCCATTTGAAAGGTGGAAATGCATTGATGGTATTTTTTTAAAAGTAGTTTTAAATCTAAAGGGACATAACTCTCGGCATGGGTAACTTATATTTTGCATTTTGCAGGAGTTATTTTACAAAGAAAATTGCCAAATATTTATATGTAGATAAAAAAAAGATTATTTGTGCCATTCTTTCACCAATTGTATTAAGTGCATGTTTTTCACTGGAGGTAAATCTATCTGTACCAAGTGGTCTCTCCGGATCATTTCCTGTGTTACTTTCTGTGCATTGGCTACTCACATGTTTTTCCCTTATTGTTTCAAGAGCTAATGTATGAATTTAAAGTCCTGAGTTAAGGAGCAGTAGTATGTATTTTAAAAAGGTATTTCTCGAGGTGGTTCTCCTATAAACATAGATTAATTGTAAATGTATTAGTTTCAGAGTGTCAAAAACTTTCATTCACCAAAGGATCATCCATTGTCGTAGAAGAAATGATCAAATATCAAGAAAAAACCACTGGCGACCAATTTAATCAACTTTAAATCATTTGAGAAAATGAATTCGCATAGCTTAAACGATCATCATATGTACATTTATAACGTGCTTCTTTTGATTAAAACACATTATCCTAAAGTTAGAAACATTATTTTTGTTGATATCAATTTATCTAAAATAGTTGCCACTGCCCCTTTAAAGTACCCGTGTCTTTCATATTGTCTCTGATACTAAAACAAATCATCAAACCCATCCTGTCTGCCTACTGCTGGTTGATTTCAGATGTTGCGTGTTGGAGAAGAGGTTAGCAAGCCTGTCGGTCTAGTGAGATTGTTGCTATAATAAGTGTCTCCACGATGCAGGGCTTGCCTGATTTCACAAGAGCTGTTTGACTTTTCAAGTTGCAATCCCTGCTAGCCAGTAGCACCAAACATTATACCACAATCACAATACTTCTTTCTGTACCTGGTATCATGATTATGTACTTTGACAATGTTCAAAATTTGTTTATCATTTAATTCCAAAGAGAGGAGGAATACCTTATAAAGTCAACTTTCTAATTGTGCCCTTGACTAAACCTTAATCATGTATTTTCATGTCTGCCTGATATTTTCAACACCATGAAGTCGGGGTATAGAATATGACTATCATTTGTGCATAGCTTTGGTGTCTAACATATGTTTTCAATTTCATCAAATCTGCAAAACCTTAATGCAAACCAATAAAATGTTTATTATAAAATAATATAATAATGTTTTTTTTAAGTATGCATCAATATTGAACAATGGAATGTTTTGTTATATGATATGCATAATTATTTTCTTGCTCAATATGTATAACTCGGTAAAGAAAGATTTTACTTTCATAACTTAATAATGTTATTTTTTAACATTCAGATGGAGAATATGTCACTGTTCTAAAAAATACATTTTAAGATTGAAAATTAAAGATTGAGAACTATGTTTCATGGATGGTTACATTTGGACCTTGAAAGCAGAATATTATATATTTTGTGAAAAAATGTTGATTATTGAACACATTTATACGACACTCATTTGTTAAGATTATATGACCTCATTCCCTTTCCAGTGTATAATTTTGTGTTTTTTTAATTCAAAAATTCTTAATAACCAATAAATGAAAAGGTTTATTGTAAGAAACAACTTTTTATTGGTAAAGCATAATGTTCATCACTTTATGTATGGTGAGTTCAGACAAATTCTAAAAAACAATTTCATACAAATTCTGAAAAAAATTTCTTACAAATTCTGAAAAAAAATTTCATTAATGCAATATTTCTCATTCAAATAGACGTAACGTAATAACATCACTTTTTGTCGAATTAAGCAGAAAGAAGACAGTGTTTAAATAAATTGGAATCATTACTCAGCATGTTCATCCAATATGATATAACAAATACAATGCCAAAATGTTTATTTAATTACACACTAAGACGTGTTGTCAACAATGTGAAAGATCTTTGCAGTTCAAATATTACTATGATTTAAGGTTCATATTACTGATATTTGATAAGTTATTGCGTAATTACTAACTCTTAGTAGTCATTTTTTCCGTATGGATCCCAATCAAATATGTGTTTCTTGGAGGCTGGATGAAACTGACAATACTCAACATGTGTGTGTGTAGTCATCTTAACTCTTCATCAATGATAATTAGCTACTGGATTGATAATGAAGCTGCTGTTGTTTCAGTGTTCAGAAAACTTGAATTGATATTTACCATAATGAAATAAAGAAGGAATGAACCCTTGAGTTTTGTTGTATTATTGAGATATCATATCAGTGGATCTGTCAAGAGACGCATATAAAATCTATTGAGTAAACTGGTTTATTGTTGGCTTGAACTATTGGTACTATATATTAGAGAAAAATATTTTTCATATTCAGTTTTCACATCTATTTATGAAAACTGTTTGTTGACATCTTTAAAACTCGCCAGTAGTCACAGCAAGAAGTAACCGAAGAAGAAGATGTGGAATGTAAGTTTAATCTCATGAACAGCAAGTAAATAAAACACTGTATCCCACCATAAGGTATTCAATATAGCACAACATATTTGCCTTAACTATAATGAGTAATGGCTTCACACCCAGGCAACTGGTGTTCCGTTGCCACCAACATTTTGAGGTGTTCTGTGAGACTCCAGAATGTCTAGAAGAAGTTCAGCACCAAGTGCACTGTGAATTACTTGACAACAATTTGGTAAAACCTGCTGGAACACTCTTTAGATATTTCAGATCTCCAACAGAACTGTAGATTCTACTGTCTTCATATCTGTAAACGTTGTTTGGCACACACACTCTTTTAACACTTCTCTGGACTTTGTTCAGTTTAGGCTCATCTTTACCTTCATGTCTGACATTGTTCAAAACAAGGTCATCCCTTTCCCTGTAGCTGTTGAGTGCTGTAGGTTCAACAAAGGTGTCATAGTTTCTGTGACCACTGTTTTGTACAAAATAATCCTCATTTCTGCAGACATTGTTTGGTATAAAGTCACTCTCATACCCAGAGCTTCTTCTTGAGGACAGTGTGTCTTGTAGTTCAATACACCCACTACCATCACTTCTGTTTGTCCCACTGTAATGATGGAGAGCTTGTCTTGTATTGGCACCAGATACAGTGATGTTACCTTGTTTGGAAACACTCACGCTTTTCTCTACAGATGTCTGAGCATTTTTTCGTCTTTGAGTATAGGTGAGGGAAGGCTTTGGTCGCTGAAGAGTGCCAGTAACGCATATTAAACGATCCAAAGCACCTGTAGAGCAGTTCTTGCGTATCTCCCATTTCGGATCCGATTTGTCCGAAACCATTGTCGGTGACAAACTTCTCCTCCTAGCAACTTTGGAACACATTTTCACTTGGTTAACCGCATCAATGCAAGTTGTTTCTGGACAGGAACTTCTCCTTTCAAAACTTTGGTCTTTTACCTTCGAATCTGTTATTTTAGTTGTCGTCTGCTTCGAGTCTGTCGGAATGTCTGTTGACATAACCTGAAGAAAACGCACGTGCAGCATTTTCTGTCTTGCAAATAGAACAGCGTCCTTCTTTTTCAATGCTGCAGCCTTCTTCTGAAGTACAGCCATATTCGATTCCAGAATCTTCCGTCTCGTCGATATATCCATGACAACTTCTCTGAAAACCCGCTCAGAAACCAACAACCAGATCGGATATGATTCAGCTGTGACAGAAGACTCCTGAATTTAGTAGAACAAGTGTACAATCGTCAATTTCGCAGGACTGGTGATTGTTAAAACAGTCTTGTTAAATTGCACCGTCACAATCTAATAGAAAATTCCACCGTTTTTAAATACAAAAGGCGATCATTTCCTTATGCTTCAAACTTCCAGAGACAGTCCTTTTCCCCACACGTGGATGATGTGAGCGACTCGGGTACCATGCCGTTATTGAAACATATGGTCGTCTCACTCGATATATACTACGCTATAAGACACTTGAAATTGTCACTCCGCCCTGCAAGAAGACATCAAGAAGATCCCCGGATGTTTGGTAAGTCTGACAATTCACAATTAAAACTCAAAGGTTCCCGACGTCCGTAGCCCGTGGTAAAACATACCATAAAGATGTAATCGAGTCGGTCTATATTAAACAATTGCATTTCCTCAAACGACCTGTTGCCACTAAGATGCTATAAAACAATTGGGTTGTTTTTGACAAGTTCTACCCGCCCCGCGGGCTAATCTGCTGTCAAAATAGTTGCCTTTGTGGTGAGATTAGTTACCGGCTGCTCCCGAGTAAAGATATAGGACATGAAACGGAATTAATTACTGAGGGATTAGTATGGACGATTTCGTTCAAAGGAATGTTGTTTTTGCGGGGTTTGTTTTCATTGCATCGTGAATTCGTCTCCCACATTCTGTCCAGATTGTCCTCATGTATATATTCATAAATAGCGGGAATCAAACATGTTTACTACATCTGTTACATCTAATTCCGTAACATCATCAAATAGTTAAAGAATCCCAGAATTCCATATGTAAAATGACATCTTTGTAACAAAACATTTATGCATGAGTTTGAAATGGAAATTGATAATCTAAATATTGATTGAAACATAAAATTCATGCACGAAAAAACCTTCGTCCCGTTTTTATATGTTAGTACATCTGTTAAGCTAATTCTGTAACATCATCAAACAGTTAAAGAATCCCAGAATTCCATATGTAAAATGACATCTTTGTAACAAAACATTTATGCATGAGTTTGAAATGGAAATTGATAATATATATATTGATTGAAACATAAAATTCATACACGAAAAAACCTTCGTCCCGTTTGTATATGTTTGTACAGGACAGAAATTTATTTTTACATTCAAAATAAGTGTTGCGGGCTTTCACCCGTGATGTAAGTGAAATATTCTTGAAAGCGGCGTTTGATACATTAAATCACCTCACTTCACATGGAATATGTCTCATTTGGGAAATAAGTGTGTTGTTGTTGTTGTTGTTGTTGTTACATCCTCGTTGTATTAATGATTTGAAATTACACGAGGAGCTTACACTTTAAAACATCATAAAAACGATTGCTACCTTGCAATGAAGGGGGATCCACAGTAGGTATGGTATTGTTAAATGGATTCCTCAAGAATATTTTGTGAACAATACGGTACAAAAAGGACAGGCTCAATAACGGTTCTCTTTCTTATTTCCGATTTCAATCTTTATCAATCTTTATTTCCGCAGTGAAGAGGCTTCAGGCCTATTGAACATTTACATAAAAAGGGAATACATTAAAGTTATTTACGTGTTTTAAGTAGATCAATGCATTGTCAAATGTAATGTAAGGTATTTTGGTTTTAACTGCTTAACAGCCTACATAATTTGATTATCAGATTAATAAACTTTTGTGTATTAGTTGAAATCTTTGCAATCCGAAGGCCATTCTGTAGCAGCAGGTCGAAAGTGGTTGTTACGCTAAGGTCTGTTGTCAAGGCGACATTTGAAATTTGTGTGTAATTTGAACGTGTCAAATACAGTTTGAAAATTACCCAAAATTGGGAATATACATATCACACATTAATCGATTTGTTGCAATGGATTTGTGTATATGATAATAAAGATCTTCTTTCTTCCTAAACCTCCATTTCTTGATCAACTGTTTGTCGTAAAGAATGGGGAAATATCAAAGTAAATTTTAGCATTTAAGGCTTTTTTGTCATAGAAGAATTGATATGATTAAGGCATAATAGCGTGGAATGAATATGAATTTATTGATTTAGGGATATTATAGATGAATTTGTATGATTTAATTTTTGCGTTTGCAAGACAATGTTTATTGAACAATTTTGTTTTTTAAACGAATATTCCACGATTGGTTTAGCTATGCGAATCCATTCCTTATCTCAAATGAATAAAAGGTTTTCACACAAAGATGGCAGCCGGTGGAATCTTAATTATTTCCTCGGGATTATGCGGATTGTTCTTATTGTTCATCAATAGATAAATAGGTCTTGCCATCGGAAATATTTATTTTCGTTATTGAACAAAGAAAACGTGCTACTGTCCCCGTAAACTTGAAACAACTTCCCACAATTGATATTTATTGCAACCAAGTAATCTCTATGGGAGGACCTAAACATGGGCTTTCTGGATCATAGGTTGAATACAGAAAGGAAGGACAGAGAAAAGCACAAGATATACTTATGAAATGCTTTATTTCAACATGGCAGCCTGAAGCCTAAGGTTGATGGAAACTAACGATCAACACCCAGTTACTGGATGCTCCACAGATAAACCTGTACCATCACAACAGGCTAGGGAATTCTCAAAGGAAACCTCATTTAAAAGTTTCATACAAAAACATACAGTGTAAGAAATATAAATAAATTTGAGAAGTTTTGTTGATATTTTTAAAAGATGTGATATAAAAGACATAAAAGAGAAATAATAAAAGACCACAACAAAAGTGCATAGTTGCAGTAAGAAACGACAAAATTCATTAACAAGCTTACACTCTATCAAGGGTAACAGCCAGGCAAAACTATCTTTGAATGAATGACCATGGCCCCTTCAATTCAACTTTTGTTTTTTCGATAGAAAAAGTTTTCCATACTAAAAGAAATAAAAATAAACTTCAGTTTCTAAGGGCAAATGAGAATGTTTCATTTAATCATGTAGCCGCACATAAATATTATTTCACTTAAAAATGATAGCTTCTAAAACATGCTATTAAAAAATGACATTTAAAACAAAAATAATCATCAAATGCGAACCACATTGTTTTTTCCTCCTTTATCTCTTGGTCGAGGGTTTTCTAAGTACTTCAGGTTGGGTTATTCTATCTCTGAATAAATCTTTAGTGTTGTTTTCTTGGTTATAAATATGAAAATCACTTATCTTTATATTCTCTTTAAAGAAAATATTTTTAAAAGTTCAGAAGTTTCATGTGTAAAAAAATATAACCTTGATCTGACAAAATCTTGAAAAAAGTTGAGATAATTGTTTTCAAATAGAATTTTCATGCAAATATATTGGTTTTTATAACTTGGTTAACTGTTTTGCACCATGGATCAATTTGTGCACACGCCAATTCAAACAAAGCGAAATTATTAATATAATATTAGACATACTATAAACACTAAAACTTTAGAATGCCTGTAACTCAAAACTGGAACAACGTGGTTGTTATTGGACAACTGATTGAACCTCATTAATAATAATCTATCTATCTTTTTAAAAATTTATTCAGTTGGTAACAATTTATGCTCTTCATTAAAAACCCAAGCAACACATATCGGGTAAAAACCAAAGGTTAATTCCTTTTACTTTTCAAAAGTTTGGCAAGATGGTCTTTGTTTTCATAATATTTTGAAGTAAAATCATCTAAAATATATCATTTTTATATTCAACATAAAATATTCAACGTTTAGTACCAGAACATATTGATTCATGTTTTCTGAATAGTAATTTTGTTAGTCTCCTTGTTTAAAAATAAAACTAACAAGTTGTAAAATGATATTTAAAAAATGTTCATTATATCATATAAAGTTTATAACAAAAACGGTGTCAACTTAACTTTCCATCTTTTTTAATTTCTATCATTTCAAGACTTGTGGTATTGACTTCATTCAATCTACCCCTACCTACAACAGTTACTAACACAATCCTAGCTAAATAATCTAATAAAACAATAACAAATACACTTTCTTTCCATTCCATATAACAAATAAATAATATCTTACCTCATATAAACATACACTAAAATCTAGGGTCGATAATGATATAAACGACAGAAGAAGCATATATCAAATAAATCTTTCCGCATTTAATCAATAACTGAACACATTATTTTGTATCTTTAATTACATTCAAAACAATGAGGGCCCACCCCCAATATTCAATATTCAAGTATTGAATAGTTTTTATATGCTTCTATAAAATACTAGAGTATATGATATTAACGTTTTATTTAATTTGTTTATAAATGAATATTTCACTCCTTTTCGTCATTTTTCTAAAGAGAAAAGTATGTTTTTTTGACTGTCACACCATCGCATCACATTGACATGATAAAGGCTTAACACTATGTACAGGATAAACTTCAAACATGGTCCACCAAATATTTATGCATCAAACATTTTCCAACATAAAAATCAAACATTAAAATGCTGCCATTTCAGATTTCACCAGATTACACAAAATATCTACAGATGATATAATATATGACAAGTTGACAAGCCCACTAAACTTCATAAAGTTTTAACAACTACTTTTTTTGTCAATATTAGGGCTTATTTAAAGAGGTTTTCAAATAATATTTGTCAACTTAATGAACAAGATAGACTTACCTCTTAGATTAACATTCAGAAATTGATAACAAAGAATTCTTTCAAGTATACGTCTTTGCATTGTCAAACTCACAATAATCAAATGAACATTCTTTTCCTATGTAATCTTCATTTGGAAGAGGTTTCCAACTAAACAAATAAAAATGCATACTGATACGAGGACAAGTCAAAGTGTCTCAGGTTTAACTCTTAAGCTGCCAAATTAATTTGTACCCTACAATTCCTCGTGGCCAATATGCAGGATTAACTATGTGGATAAATCTACACTTTCCTAAATATTCTGGCTCCCTCAGGAATAGCTTTAGGCTGTCTTGCCACAGGGCCCTGATTTGAACTTAAAGTCATAGTCTCATTTTTGCAAGGCAAATTGTAATGCACGCCGGACAAATTGTTCATCACTCACAGAAATGTTTCCCCTGATGTTTCCAACAATTTTCAGAAATCTGTGTGCATTCTAGCCCTCAATAATGAAGTTCAAAACACACTACCCTATGACCTTGACAAGCGTTAGTCCTTACCACGTCATTTCGCTAAGGCCGTGACGTGGAACACATAAAATTTCCCAGTTAATATCCAATGAAAAAAGCCAATGGCTTACCTTTTTTCAAATACAGAAATAACAAAAAGGTGGTAAACTAAATGAAGAATGCGTCTGTCATAAGTATCGGCGCTGCAATTACTAGATTTCTGGTATTTCGTACTCGCGATGAGATTGCACTTGATTCGGTAACTCTTCGGTCTGAAACGGCATATGCCAATAAGCAGCGTCATCCTAAACTTTAAAACGAGCTAAAAATGAAAATCTTTGCTGATGCGACAGGAAATTTTGGTGTAAGTGATCGGATTTTTGCTCGTGAAGAATAATTAGCCCAGTTTGGTTGCCTTACAAAATTGAGACTATGACTTTAAATACAAAGCAAGTTAGCAATTTCTTTTCTTTTGTTACCAAATTATGGTTCAACTATTTGAACAAAGTTAATCAACATATTACCTTAAAGATTTCAAGAAAATTCTATATTCAATCAATGTTATCACCATAAACTTTAACATAATTGCACAATGTTATCATTATATCTTACACAAAATTGAGAAAGGTTATAGATCCACTTCTACAAATATCAACTAGCGGTTATCAACATATAGGGTGTCACTAAAAGATGATATTCAACAGATATCTACAGTAACTAACAACTCTATAAACCTCTGAACTGTACAAAGTGTAACAGTGGTATTTAAACACCATGAGAAATGGACGATAGTCTCCAAGCTATGTACAACAAATGAACACAGTACATCCTGGGTCTGTGACAGGTACTTACACATACAACACACATCATGTGTCATAAAAGGTGAATATTGATATGTTTGTGTTAAAACTGTATTTGAATCAAATATAATTTTACGAGAGAGAAGTTGTGTCTCAAAACTTAAACTTTTAATTTGAAAATCTTATATCAATATTCTATAGATGATACTTTAGTTGATGATCCATTGTAGAAACCAAACTTATCCTTGAACTGACATTATGATACAACCGAGTCTGATGTGATATTGATTTGTCATTTCCAAAGAATTTCTTTAGTCTGAGTCACCAAATTAACAATATGTTAATCTATGCATGTCACAGTTCTTACAAACAACAAATTACAACAAAATTAACAAAAATATCCAGCAGCATGATCAGAATAAACAATCTTTCAAGTTTGAAAGTCTTCTTTGACAGGGGAATATGTTCTATTCTGTTTTTTATTGCATGAACTTTTACAGAAGCTCTCCTCACAAAGCCTTTCATTTAGTAAGTAATAAAGTATAAAATCTCACAACAGTGGAACATCTTGCCCGAGGATTTTCATATGAAAAATATGAACACTGATATGAGAGCCCTCATATGTAACAAAACCTGTAAAGTATAGGTTAAGAAGACAAGGATTGACTGGAAACGTGAACGGTGGTATGGTCAAACAGATACTCTGCTTGTTGAGACATTTAAAGGAAGGAAGAATTTGTATAGGCTTTGGTCTTGTATAGGTCACAAGAGCAATCTCTTGTTATTTGTCAAGCTTATTTTGTACCCTGCTGAAACCAGCCAATCCGCTGGAAAAAGTATTTAAAAGTATTCAAATTCTTAAATTGTTCATCTCAACATTTTAAACAAAAAGAAACAAGTCTGACACTATTCTTGTGTAATCACCGTCCTATACAATAAACTAGTTCCAGGCACACGCCAGGAGAATAAATAACTTTCCTTTGTACATATACACAGTTTTGAGAATGCGAACATCATCTGATGCAGTCTGTCCACAGCAAATATACAACAGGAGCAGGCTTGCTGAACATGAAACAGTTGCATTTCATCAAATATCACACAATGGGTGAGGCGCATAGAATGACTGATCATTCATGAAAAGGAAAGGAAAGTTTTCCTTCTAAAGATTCTCTATCATTAAAATCCAGTTAAGTACTTGACTAATAATGATATTTCCTTTTGCACTATGCTATTGACATGTATTACATTTCCTTTAAGGCTGATACATGATCACCCTGTGTCGTAGATAGCAAAACTCCTCTTTTCGTCTTCAGGAGAGTTGACACACAATATTGCTGATCAAGGATATGAAGTCAGCATTCGCTGTTAGCGTTGGAGTAATTTTCATAAGCATAGCATTGTAGTGTTCAATATTGACATGAAAATAAATTATCAAATCTTCATCTACATTGTTGAGACTACCGAAATAGAGGGTTCTATTGGAGTATTTTTTGTGTGGATATGACAGAAGGATGACAGTCGTTTCCCTCATTGATATGCCATGTGCTGAAAGCCAGGCCAGTACAAGACAAGCTATTGCTAAATTTGTGGATATTCTGTAAATACACATTAATTAAATTTTTACCTAATGCAAAACAAGACGGCTGAAAGTATGTTGATAGAACCCTCTATGCATTCATTGTAATCATACACCTCTTCTCCTTACAGTTTCAAGTTTTTTTTTACTTTATCGGCAAGATCTGGGTACATCACCTTGATTTCTCTAAACGAAGCATTCTCTTTTACATTTCTTATTATATAAAGTTTCTACATATTTGAAACGAGAAATGCACATTTGACTGACAATGTGACATGAAAGATAAATATTGCACATGTATTTTTTGCTTCAATTTCAAACCAGATCTTTATGCACTTTCATTAGAGATAGCACAACAACAATAGACATGTAGTTTCATATCCAAACAAAATCTCAGATGTCCTAAAAATCTAATATTTAAAACAAGATTTTAAAATGAACTGGTTTCTTGTAAAACAAAATGACTCTGTGCTTTATACAAAACAAGTGGATTAAAACAGGGAACACAAGAGTTTTGCAATTCTTTGGATATTTGTTATAATGAAATGGATGATTAATGACAACAATGTGCGAAGACATGATCAGAGATGGAGAGGGTATAAAAATGATTCTGTTCTATGAAAACAAGCAGCGGATTTTAACATTTTCAGATATCATGAATCTTGTGATATTTTTCTTCTTAACGACTCATGACACATTCATCTTCTACTTAAATATAAACCTAAATAGAAGACTCTTCAAGATCTTCAGGCTATGGATAGGCAAAGAGTCCCAATGATGTGTCTAAGTTTTATAATGAAGAAACATCCAATGAAACTGTACATATATGTAATGTGTCCATATCGCACAATTGTTTTTGAAAAGTAAATCACAGTTTTCACACCAACTCTCTGGGTTTTGATGACAACATCAACTCTTTCACTCGCTCCGGAGTTGGGCCCCATTTTGCAAAACCGGCATCGTTCTGAAGAAAGACCACGAGTGTCCCATGTGCTGATTTGTAGTTCATCTCTTGTCTGCAATAGAGTTTGTGGATTGAATTATATCATCATCCAAAAGTGGCTTCCACAGTAAATACTGATTGTGTGAGATCAAGCAATATCTACAAGTAATACCTTTATATCATAGGGCTAATGATGTAAAATCTAAAGTCATCTTAACCCTTCGGATGTGGGTCCCAGGCTAGTCTGGGGAAAAATTTAGCTTTGCCTATGATCTTCTGGCGAGATGCGAGTAGCACACTTTGGTTTTCACACAAATTGACAATAACTCATTAGCACTGTGGTTCGAAGTGTTTCACCTGCTTTTTGTTTAACACTTCCTATCTATTCAAAAACAAGTTTACTTCGGTTATAGATACCATTCTAGTGGTGACAGAATTTCACTCAAATTGCCAGATAAGTATCATCCATTTGTATTACGGGATGGGCCGACTAGTTTTGTATATAGAGAATACTAAACGAATGGTAATGTGATAACATTTTTATGCAACGAGTGAATGGAATTTGGTATCAGACGAACGAAAGTGAGTCTGATACCAAATTCCATTCACGAGTTGCATGAAAATGTTATCACATTACCATGAGTTTAGTATTTTATTTATAACTCATCCCCACTTACCAATATTTTTGATAAATTAATCGTCAAAACAACAGTCAGCTGATCGCGGAACCGGCGTAAGAATATCAATCAGTCAATCGAAACACAGAACAGAATAGTTCGCTAATTGTTGGGTGTCTACATAAGTGACTCGCCTAAAAACATGAAACATAAATCATTTTGGTGAACAAGTATTTCATTTTTAAGAAATTCATTGATAAAACAAATGCTAACAAGCAACGAAAAATGCCATGCCATTGTGCACTCGATACGTGAGTCGTGACATCATCGGAATGTGACCTCCTTCTAGGTCAGTCAGTTTTAAAAGTTGGCGTAACGTACAGTGTCAGCAGTTGAGGAGGATTGATACATTGACATGAACAACAGAATTGTTGATAGGACCCGCAAATATTGAACTATGGGAACGGGAGTTGCAAGATGTTCAGATTGTCTGCTTGTTGAGGGGGAAGCGACAGGTTGGATGGAACAGATGATGGAAGGGCCAGGCTGTATGGCGTGGAACGGCCGGCAGAGAAGGGACGTAACACAACTTGCGACGGTACAGAAGTTGGGCGAGTGATCATAAGACTATGTGAATAGTGCTGGTTTTCAGAAATATGAGAGTGATTATTGACACTTGTATATTTTATATTTTTGGATATTCACGTCTCGTCGAGAATGCAATATTTGAAAGTCGCCATTTTTTAACTTACAAGTCACGTGATTGGACGATGTCATGTGACGTTCGAAAGTAGTTCTGGTTGTTCGCACGAGATATGGTATCACACGTGTGTTACCAACTCATTGTTATCTAATGAGTGATCTCACCACGGTTGAGTAATAAATTATATTATATATTAATATAATTCGCCATGTAAACACACCACGTATTGTTAAAACAGTCATGTCTCGCCACGCTTGAAAATTCAGCCACTGGTGATAATTACGCATTAACAGTAGCGAGGCGGGTGCTGGAAACCAAGGGGGCAAAACTGGTCAAAATAATATTCAGCCACAGAAGGGTTAACAGTGCCTTTCAGCAAACTGTATAAAATACATGTAAAGATCACAAACTAGTGTCTCATGTCCTCAAATAACAGGATTAATTAATTCCCTTGCTCAATAACTCGTTATCTGTGTCCAATGTAATTGACATCCAAGTTCTGGGCTTACTTTGCACAAACATGTTGAAAGCCGTCTCTATACTGGTGTTCAAACGGAGGGAAAATGACACTGCGCCTCTTGAACCTGAAAGCAAACAATAATCCACATGAATAAGCATAAGAATTGCACACTGTAATAATGGATCAAGGGTCCTGTGTTGTGGAGAGTACATGTTTCATGCTGGTCTAGAGTGGTTTCTTTTATAACAATAGCTAGATTTAATGGAGACAGAGCAACCTCACAATACTAAAAGGGTAAGTAATGCTATGAAAGCTGCAAGCTTAGGCCTGAACTTGAAAATAGTTAGTGGTGTCATTTAAGCATTCTGATTAAGCAGGACTTCCCTCACAAGGCACAACTGGCTCCAGTCTGAATCACTGGCAATTTTTAAGCCTTGCTGCCTTGGAGTGGAAAAATTAATGTTTTGAAATTGAGGGCAGTGCCCTCTTTGGCAACAAGCTGCAATATTCCTATGGAACTATCAAATTCAGGGAAATGCTGTAAGACTTCAATAAGCTAATTATTACAGCTGGCAAGAGTTATTCCATACTTCAGAAGTTGAATTAAGTATTGCATTCCAAGGTTAAACGAGAAAGAGTCATTCCTCATTAAGAGACTAACTTGATGAACCTCTTACTAAATAATCATGTTCTAATGAAATATTTGTCTGAACAGGAATGTCCCCTAAAATTTTGTATCTGAAGCTTATACCCAAATAGGGCTCTCTCTGTAAGATAAAATTACCGACCTGCTTGAGTCGAGCCTGATGAGAGCCTCTGTTGGGGGATCTCGCCACTCGGGGATGAACACAATGAATGACAGAGGATCTCGAGACTCCGCCAGCAGATTCTGAAATCACAATAATAATAATAATAATAATAAAGTAAATTTATAAAGCGCATAAACTTCAGGCACTCAGTGTCTGCTCATAGCGCTGACATACAAATTTAAAGTCACTGCAGAATAGATGGGGGTTTGGGGCGTAGGATTACAGACTGTAGAATTTTTTAAAGAGACAGGTTTTCAAGGAACTTTGAAATACAGCCAAAGATTCAGAATTCTTGATTTTAATGGGTAACAATGGAAATGACATGCCTTGAAAACATGACATGACAGTATATAGACAAACAGACATTTATGACAGTATATATATCAGTACATTTATTGTCTACAAAAAAATCTTACAGATTTTCATCCATATCCATAAAATTTGAAGTGTAGCATTACAAACTATGCAGCAAAAGAAGAAGTTGCTAAGCATGTTGATGAGATTGAGGCTCTTCAAGCAAAACATTTTCTAGTAGAGCATAGGAAAAACCTCTAGGGTTGCTAGGGAGGGTCTGCATAGTGACCCAACTCAGTTTAGTTCAAATGAGATATAGGGAAATAGTGAATAACCCTAACTTTCAACTGTCTGCAAAACATAGAGCACCTGCACTTACCTCAAAATGATCAACCATCGCTTCCATCAACTCTTCACTGAATGGTGGATTTGCTTCAAACGAGCCACTTAGAGGGTAGAAGTTTAAAATAGGGCTGAAGAAGAAATCGTCATTTCATATCAATAAAAATTTACACTAAATGCAGAATATAGAATGCTTGTAATAAGGGAGAGAACTCTTGAAAGAAAGAATTTGATTTAACTGTAAAAACGTTTTTAAAATACAGAATGATTAGAGAAAAAATTTAGGAAACCTTTATAGACCTACAGATGAGGCCAGAAATTAGTTATTATACTAATATTGATGATGCTCTTTATGTGGAAAATATTTCTACACTTGATTTCAAGCTGAAGGAGATACTCAAATTATAACCAGGGTCTCATCTACGCAGTGATATAAGAAACTGTCACAAGATGAAAATGGGCACACATTGAACAAAGTCCTTTTTCAAACTATCACATCAAGTCTCTTTACATCAAATTTTAGAAAGGTAAGTTTGTCCAACAACATTTTATCATTTTCTAGCCTTTTATATGTATCAAGTACTCTGATAATTTCATAATCATTTGTTTGTTTTTATTATTTATCTAATTACACTCCTATTTTTAATTCACCGGAAGTATGTCAAACACTAATTTTGTATTTAAGCTATTATCACATTACCTCTGCCTCTTTCATATGTTTTCATGCATTGTTTGCCACCCATTTAAGAAATAAAGTTTGCTCTACCCCAATGTGTTTTGTAATAAAGTATAGTTTTGCCCTGAACTATTATAGTTAAAGCACGAGGACGGTAGTCCGAAACACATTGGGGTAGAGCGAACTTTATTTCTTTTCTAAGATGCTAAAATGATCTTTACAGTGACCACTCTGATTTTAATAATCTGGAAATAAAATATAGTGTTTACATCGCTCACATTAATAATCCATGAACAGGGCTAACTGTTGGCTATTCCAAGTATAGAACCCAACCCCTAGTTTAAAACGACATTTAGTTGGTAAAAGCTCTGATTACTGCAGTTTTGCACTTTAACTTTTTCAATTATTCAATTTTGAATTATATTTTCTGCTTATTTTTTTTCTTTAAAGACTTAAACAAACAAATTAACACCTCTTGGTTTTTAAAAAACCTTTACTTTTACAAACTCTTGTCATGCGATTATGCAGTGCTGGCCACATTGCCCATATAAGGCTTATCACGTGGTCAACATTCCACAAAGAGTTATGGGTAATGTTTGTTTTGGAAGCGTGATGGCGGACAGAATCCTGACATCTATTTTTTTTGCTGCTGTCATAACGTGGAAGGTGATGCTTTAATCTCTTATATAAGCAGACTGTTCGGGCTGTACACCCAGAATTATTTAATTATTAGGTTGACCGTGTCACATTGAACCTGGTAGAGACCGTTGACGTGAACCAACGTCATTGTCCCACGGGGCGCCGTGACCTGACGCGAAACAACGCGGTCACTCGACAGTCGACAAGCATTTGCTTTCCATTCTTATTTCTGGTAGATAGAACTAAATGATTCGAAACTAGTCACCATTAAAAGAAACATTTGCAGCAAAAGTGCCAACATGATAGACATTGATAGGGACAAGCCATGTTGATCGAAAGAACCGAGATGAAAGGTTACCATGGACGCTTGATCACGAGGGGGCAGCGGGGAAGAGCGGATATAACGTCATTCAATTGTTACGTCATGAAAAAACTGTACCTTTATTGTCTGATAAAGTACTTTTTTTTCGATTGTTCTAACCGCTAGGCATCTTAGAAAGTTGTATAGTTTTTAGTCAGCCCCAATAAAATGTTTTCACATGTTTTGCTACAATAAAATGCTTGCACACCCTTCCTTGTTATGTTGTTACACAAATGAAGTGTTGGTTAACGTAAAATGTCAAATTCTATGATTATCTGCCCATCAAGTGGCTCACCAACCTAGGGATAACAAATCTAACATATTTTAGATTTTAATGAAACAAATGCAGAAACTCACCCGCGTGAACCAAAGTAGCCATCAGTGTCATGAAATGCTGAGCAATACTGGCGGAAGTAACAGTTGAGAGGGGATGCAAAACACTCAAACGTGACGCCAAACACTCGATGCAGACACTCAAAGACAGAGACCGGTAATGCTCCCTGCAGCCCACTACCTTCCTGTCCGTGGATACCGAAACATGTCTGCAAAGAGTAGATCAAAACCTATTAAACATGGGTTCACAACCTATAGTGACAGTGTTTCCTCTTACAGTAAAAGTCATCACTGTTGTTGTATAATATATTTAATGGGCACTTCATAAGCTTAACACTGTAAATGACATACCTGATATCTCTTGAGCAAACACCAGACTCTACCGAGGAAGTTGTCAAACCTTGGGTCATCTCGACAGTTCAATTTGTAGAGTTGTTCCTGTCAAACATACAAGAACATACTTTGGTACTGTCCTTATGTATGGGCTTGAGTAGCACTAGCAATGTTGTTCTGCTTCAATTTAATCCACTTACCAGTTTGTGAAAGTGTGACACATTAATCTTGAGCGTTTCTGTCTTGTATCGGATAAGTGTCATCTCGTTCTCTGTCTGATGTTCTATCGGATGTATCCGTGGCGACGGGATGGCCATC
The DNA here is from genome assembly GCA_921293015.1 of Phorcus lineatus. NCBI lineage: Eukaryota > Metazoa > Mollusca > Gastropoda > Trochida > Trochidae > Phorcus > Phorcus lineatus. The sequence continues at coordinate 17,067,691 of OV121090.1, read as the reverse complement.
TGCACACAGTAGCATGGAACTTTCCTCGGAATTGGTAGCTCAGGAAATGGTTCCTTCTCTGTAAATGGAAAAAGTTTCTTTATGAAAAAAGAATTTTGAAATTATCCCTAAAGATTGTGTCAGACCCAGATCATGTCTTATACGGGGAGTTTGTTAAGCTTCCTTCAGGCAGAAGATATCTATTACCCCGTTATAAAACCAACAGAGGTAAAAATACATTCATTCCTTTCAGCGTTCGTCTGTTAAATGATCTTTGAATTAATATAATATGTTTGTTTATGTATCACATGTATGTTCCTATGTGATCAAGCTGTGTTATGATACAAACTGAATTCCTTTTGTGGTAATAAAGTATTATTATTATTATCATTATAATTATTAACATAAATTTACTTGAATGGGTCAGAAAAACAGCCATTTTAGTACCAATTCAAAGCTTTTATGTGACAAGCTCTGAAGTCCTGAACGTGATTCCTTGTCATGATAAGCATTGGTCAGATAGCCCTTGGTCAGCGAAAAGTACATTGGATTCAGCTGATTCTGAGATGCATTAATGCTTTCACAGAGTTTTATTTGACACCTTACATACCATATATATTATGCTCCTTGAGAATTTCCCAATGTTTTTCATGAATCTTCTTTACAAAGTCAGCGGACATGTTGAAAATCTTGCCACAGATCCCCTCAACTGAACTCTTGGCAGCTTCAGTGAGATGGGGTTGACACTGCCGGCGTAGATGGGCCAGCCTTTCCTGCAACAACAGTGTTAAATGTACACCCATGTTTCTGTTTGATGCCTGCACACTGCTGATACAAAAAGTGTCATCACAGTTTACCTTTCTACAGCAATAGCTTACCAGGATAAGGCATGTTTATCATTGAATATTTAGTTACATGCAGTAAATGGCAAAATCTGAGGTTTGAATTTTAGCATGCCTGTGTGTTTGTTTAGAACAGTTCAAAATGAATACCATCTATGAGGTTTTATCATGAGAATGACAAAAGAAAAAAGTTCATGATCTGAAAGCTGTTGACTTTTGAGAATGTACACCAGACTCTATGGACTGAATTTGAAAAAGATTTTTTAATTAAAGAAAATGATATACTGACCTGATGATGATGCACTTTATATGTACGTGCATAAGATATTTTATATTACCTTAAGGATAATACTTTACAGCGCTGAACCATTGACCAATAACACAGCCCATCCCAATCCAACCCGGGAACCTAAGTACTTACAAGATAGTCTTCATAGGAAGCACTGTTCTGTTTCCTCAGCCAGGTGAACGTCTCCTCTACGTTCCACTTGACTGTCTTCCTGCTGTCTGGTATTGTACCCCTAGGGAGAGAAGTACATGTGTAACCTGAGAAGTTCTATAGTGGTATGCAAAGTAACCTTGAGATGTATTTACCTCCCTTTCATATCCAAACCAATTGAACAAACAGGATTGAATCTTAATGGCCCTGTTTACTTTATTTTTTAATCTATTTTGACAAAAACAAATATTTGAGAGACTTTAAGTATATTAGTTTTGTATGAAAAGCAAAATCAAGATTTTTAAAGAGTCTTTATCAATAATGAACAGAAAAATAACACAGTGAAATCATACCTGGATTCTATCATCTTCTTGGCTGCTTCAGCATATTTGAAAAGTTGTTTACGTGCATCACCTGTGTATTTGGCCTTGATGAGTTTTACAGGTATATCGTTCATGATCTCACGGTACATGGACTGAGAGATTTCGGGAGTACACTTGGACGGCAACATGGGATCTATCCCTTTATCAATCACTTTCCGCTCCAGGAGCCATCGGTTGAAGGACTCTTGTGGAGCATCTATACCTGTAAGAAACAGACATGGATAAGTACACAAGCATTTCATACCTTAGAAACAACAGGAAAGAAAAAAAACAAAATGTAAATGAAATGGGGTAATTTTAGTAAAATGATTTATCAAAGGAAACAAAATTTTTCATAAGTTTTATTTCTGTCTGATTTTCAAAACTATTTGAATTGAGACGTGAGAATCAAGAGAAATTTTAAGACAAATGTGGATATTTATAACACTTCAGTCCTGGACTCTTATAGGCCGAGTTCATAACGGTTTGAGAGAGCCCTTTGGTAAGATGAGAAAATGAATTCTTGGTCAGTTTTATCATTCTTTTTATACAGTTATTTGTAAAATGAGTTCATAAAACTCTAACCACATCACTTTTCCTGAGAGACGTTGTTGCAAGGAGCTCCAAATCAACACCAAAATAAATATTGCTGTTGAATGCAACTATCATGCAGCTGCTCATGTTGACTCATAATTTACCTATCAAATACCAAACTGTGTCAATATTCCTACAGAAATTGTCCTCATTTTGTTGTTTGCTGTATCAAAGGGTCAAAGTGAAAAAAGTAAACAGATGTCTACCTTCTCTCGAGTGACACAGTTCTTGGTAGACGTGACGCAGCTTGATGACGAGATGGGATCTCATTATTTCCATCTCGGGAATCGGTGGAGGAAATATTGATGGAGGACGCTCATGGAATATGACGTTGGTTGGAACATCGAAGTTCCAGAAAGGACTGCAGATGAATGGGGGCAATGACGTGAAACAAGGTCAATCAAAAGAAAACAAAGTTAATCATATCAACGAGAGTCAATCAACTAACCTATAATGGTCAGGATTCATTCAATAACAGCCTTGGTTGATCTGAGTCAATCATGGTCAACATCCAAAGGTATTAAAGAGCCACTCCGTGATTTTCATTACATGTTATTTACCTTTGATATGAACCTAAATGTCATATGTGGTGATAAAAAATAAAAACATCTTAACTTTTCATGTCCAAAAGATATATATATGACAAATACTGTTTTTCCATGAAACTCTAAAATCAACCTTATAAATGCACAGAGGTGTAGATATCACGTCCAATATACATGGATACTAGTTATATAACCTAACGAACGCTATCAACTCCTAACTGCCTTCCTGGCTGTTTTAGATAAGTCTCCAAAATTACGTTTCACTATTTGACGAGCGCCACTGTCCGGTTTTTGATCATAATTGCGACGTTCTACCTACATATTGTCACTGTAAAAAGCCCAACAAGCTTTAAAATGTGTCTTTTTGGTAACAGTCGATACTTCGCGATCAAATGACACCAATGATTAAGTTTGTCATATATGACTCCAACAACTCACGGAGTGGCTCTTTAATAAAAAACATAAGTCACCTCAATCAAACTTGGTTTGTTGGTATTAATGAGAGTCAATTAGGTCAACTAACTAATGGTAAAGAGAAGTCAATTAGGTCAACTAACTAATGGTAAAGAGAAGTCAATTAGGTCAACTAACTAATGGTAAAGAGAAGTCAATTAGGTCAACTAACTAATGGTAAAGAGAAGTCAATTAGGTCAACTAACTAATGGTAAAGAGAAGTCAATTAGGTCAACCAACTAATGGTAAAGAGAAGTCAATTAGGTCAACTAACTAATGGTAAAGAGAAGTCAATTAGGTCAACTAACTAATGGTAAAGAGAAGTCAATTAGGTCAACTAACTAATGGTAAAGAGAAGTCAATTTGGTCAACTAACTAATGGTAAAGAGAAGTCAATTAGGTCAACTAACTAATGGTAAAGAGAAGTCAATTTGGTCAACTAACTAATGGTAAAGAGAAGTCAATTTGGTCAACTAACTAATGGTAAAGAGAAGTCAATTTGGTCAACTAACTAATGGTAAAGAGAAGTCAATTAGGTCAACTAACTAATGGTAAAGAGAAGTCAATTTGGTCAACTAACTAAAGAGAAGTCAATTTGGTCAACTAACTAATGGTAAAGAGAAGTCAATTAGGTCAACTAACTAAAGAGAAGTCAATTTGGTCAACTAACTAATGGTAAAGAGAAGTCAATTAGGTCAACTAACTAATGGTAAAGAGAAGTCAATTTGGTCAACCAACTAATGGTAAAGAGAAGTCAATTTGGTCAACTAACTAATGGTAAAGAGAAGTCAATTAGGTCAACTAACTAATGGTAAAGAGAAGTCAAATAGGTCAACTAACTAAAGAGAAGTCAATTAGGTCAACTAACTAAAGAGAAGTCAATTAGGTCAACTAACTAATGGTAAAGAGAAGTCAAATAGGTCAACTAACTAAAGAGAAGTCAAGATTCATTTAATAATTGTCCACATCAGTTGGTTAAAGAAGTCACTCATAGTCATTGGTGTCAAAGTCAATTTTAGAGTCAAAGTGAGTCATTCAAAGTCAATTTGTAATGAAAAGTTAGCATCAGTCAAAGTGGGTCAGAGTGAGAGAGTCAAAGTCAGTCAAGCTATACGACATGACGCAATGGTGAATTGAAGTATGGAATACTCTTATACAACAATTGAAAACAATATGATAGGAACCATAAAATGAGTTTGCTCAAATGTTTTAATGTACTTTAAGATAATCATTGCAAGAAAAATAGAAACTATAATCTGAATTTTCCTCGCAACTTACCTGTAATTAAAAGCAGGTCGCTTGCTCGGACTTCCAATAGCAAAATCAGAGCTTGCGCGTCTTTTCTCCCCAATCCCTGGGGAAGGTATCTCAATGCTCGGCCGGCTCAGGCGCACATCACTGTTAGTGGGGAGTGGAGCCGGGGGCCCGCCAGGACTGTTGATGCCCAGAGGGTCCGTCAGGGGGTCATGCTGTTGCTGTCAGTGAGATTTATTTATACAATTATTCTTCGACATGAGTAAAAGACTGCTGCTTTATGCTTTATGAGTACTACAACAAGTGAGTTCATAAAAGATTTTATCATCATTGACATCAAAGAGTTTTTCTTGCTTTAATGATGATGTCATTGAACTTCATATCTTTCAAGATACTGCTTAAGTCACTTCCGACTCTTTTTGATATACAGTATTCAATGTAGTAGGCGCCCTTGGTGCTAATAAAACCTAACAGGAGGAGCGCTTATTAAGATTTCTTTGCTTCAAATTATGTCGATTATAAAAATAAATTCTGCAACTTAATATGTTCAATATTGTTTAAGGTTTAAAGTTTGGCTTGTCAACATATGAATCAAAAGACAGTTGCTTATGTGCATGAATCACAACCTGAACCCTGGCAAATGAAATTAAGAGCAAGACTCATGATGTCACTGTAGCTGCCCAGCTTTATCACAAAGGCAAAGTTACAAAAAGGGGGCACTTATCATTTTGTGAGTTACAAATGTTGTTAAAAGGCGCTTATATGAAATGGAGCTTGTTACATCAAATAAGGTACTTTACATGTAAAACAGTTCTTATGAAGAGACTACTTGAAATTATCTCCCCTTCTCTTTCTAAGTTTATTGGCCATTCGGCCACATAATCATTTCAATACAAGTTTCTGACAGTTGTCAAAACAATTTTTAAAAATAATTGTTTAGTAAACCAATCAAATGAAGCTATATGTAATAATATCTGATACAAAATACTTTTGTCGGTAATCAAAGGGACAGTATCATGGAATTTGTTTAATTATTCTTTCCTAAGCATTTTTTTATTCTAATTTATTAAATCTGTTTAAATTGTCAGTTTAATTGAGATTTCCTAGAATTTTGTTGCCAAAACATTTCAACATGGTTTTGCAGTCAGCATGTACAAAAAATAATGTCCTGAAGTCCTGTCCCCTCAACAGCAATAATAGTATTCCCTTAAAAAAAATTTCAGCTGAACAAAACTTGCTTGCACTATGATGGTCACATGATAAATGCACCGTACCTGAGACGCAAGGGGTGGCATTTCCCAAAGAGACTGATTTGTCATTTTGTTGAAGAAATATGGTCTATTCTCTCGTTTGCTCCAAAATTTTCTCCATCCTGCCTGCAGGAGTTCAACTGGTAAGTCATGAACAGGATCAGGTGATCCTGGCGTAGAAAATCCTCCAGATGAATTCTGGGAATCTTGTCTTTCTACTGCCGAATGACTTGTTGTCTCCGGAACTTTTATATCATTAGGTTCAGTGACAACAGGCTGCAGAACAGCAGAGCTTTCAGTGGCTGCCATCTTGCTCTTGTCTAGTTCTTAATGCCCTAGTATTTAAAGTTTGGTGGCATCAAGGAAGCTGAAATATTAGAACATCCTTATTAATCTTGTGCTTTGTTCTGATATATTATTTCATTTGGCAAAGGTTTTATGTTAATCTTCTTCATATTTTTCTTGTCTTTGTGTATGAAAAGAAAGCTCTTTTACATTTCAACACATCCTGACAAATAATCAAATAAAATATAAAACTATTCATGTAAAATATATTAATATATATATAAGTGTGTGTAATTAAAGCACATGTAAGGTGGGTGTTCATTAAAAAACAATTGAATGTTTAAGACCGAAACCAGAATTGAAAGCATCTTTTTCATAAGGAAAAAACTAATAATTCTCAATTTGTCAACACTTCTGATTCCTTCTGAATTACTACTTAAACTCAATCAACATCATCAAGTTGTGTGAGATTGATGACCTATGAAATAAAAAAAGTTTACATAAAATTTGAAATGTAAACAGGAATTATTTATCTTAAGAGCCATAATTTTGTTGTTGTAGTACCCTTCCCTCAAAAAACAAAATGGGAATTAATTACAAATCATTTTGTTAAAAAAAAATCAATATCTAATGTGTCAACTACACACTCAGTACATAAAATGATATACTGATAAATAGAAAGAAGGGGGTAGTATCTTTCAAATTGAAGAAGTTTTTCTATTTTCATTTGAATTGTCTCTTATTAGTTGTCACAATTGTGCCATTTAAAAAAATAAATAATTTGAGGTAATAACGAAATATGTATGTGTAGTATTTCTAAATATGACATATGTGATAATTTAACCAAAATGATGTTGTTTTTGTGTTCAAATATGGGCAGGGAGAATGGTGTATTTTTTATGCAAAATTTTCTGTATGGTTTTCCTCTTTTGAAAACCGAGAAAAGCACCTTGCGATGTCTATCACATTCCACGACCAATCGACAGCGACACTGCATCCCAAATTGGGTTCGAACTATAAACTGGACCTTATTTTACAATATTTGCAACAAATAAAGTAAGGCACCTTCGTGCAGAAGGCTCCAGTGATGAAATGTTCTCAATAAATTTGCGTAGCCTCCTTCCTGGCCGCCATTAATGAGAACAGTCGGGTATTGTAAAAGTTGGACTCGTTACAAATTGCGTCGGAATTTCAGTGAATAATACTTAAGCAAAGAAGGGTTTTCAATTCAATTTTGGTTATAATCTAATAATTAGAGTAAATATCATTTGTTTTTGCTCTGTATGAGAACGGTTTGAGGAATAATATGTGGTTTTTCTGTGGTTTGCCATTTCGCTGGAAGTACAGTTTTGTCTTCACCACTGTAATGCATTTAAAATGCCCGTATGTTCGATTATGACGCTATCACGAGCTCTTCGTAAAAACTCGTACTTTCCCGGTACTTTCCGTGAATCTGCAGGTGCTCGCTGGGAAGACACAGGCTGAGGAGCTAGTTGTGACTCAGCCGAGAAATGCTTCGAACCCCCTAAAACCTACCCCGGTTCCGTAGTTTATGCAAAATCTATTACTCTACCTATAATTTGCGTTAAAAAATTTGATGACATGAGAAGTTCGTTTGAGAACTTTATCTTTCAGCTGAATAGCATTGTCTTGCATTATATTGGTAACATTTAGTTTTGAAACTTTTATTCCTCGGAACACGGTAGATTTTGATTAGACTGAGGAATTACCAATGATAACCAGAATAATGCTCATGTGTACCTTTTATGATTATAATTTATGATGTTCAAGATTATGTAAGAATTAGTCCAAATATGTTTAGGAGAACTCGCCGCGACTTTGACCGTGACATCATTAGAATAAGTTCAAAATTTTGCTCCACTACGCAATATAGATTATAGCGTAACGAATATAAGATCTCAATTTATTGCCATACAGCTAAGTGTTTTGATACAATTTAAAAGGAAGTTTCTCCCATTGTGTAAATCTTATATTATATCTTAATTGTTTCCAATCGACAAATTAATGTTTATGTTTCTTAAGTAATCTAAACGTTAATGATGCAGCAACAGTCGTGAACATCCATAAATCTATTTTTGCTCAATTTTATATAGAACACAGGCCCGTAGTAAGCGGGGGGGGGGGGGGGGGGGGGCACTAATTTTAGGGAAATTTTTTTATTGCATGCTACAAGTAGTTAAATAGTCACTGACATTGAGCACATAAGGCACTAATGAGTAATGACCCCCCCCCCCCCACTCTCGAAATTGGTGCTACGGGCCTGGAACATACCGTATAAACAAGAGAACAAGAGACATATGACGGAATTATAATAGCTGTCAATTTGATTTCAAGTTTTTAAAATTGGGTATTCCTCACAGTTATGCTAGGATTGGTCCATTTATCTTAATCTCATTCACATTTTGCAGCACTGCGTTACATAACAAGCAGTGCAGCAAAATTATCATCTAATTTTGATAAGGTTGCATTTATCCGAAATTGTCCGTAAGTCAGAAATTTAATTGTTTTTCTTATATTGCAGCTATTTAATTAACAATCAGTTACAACCCTAAAATGCTTTCATGAGAAAACATATGACACAAAGTTATGATATGCTTAAATATTTGTCTTTTCAAATGTTCTAGATACAATCATCTAATTTAGGTTATTTTGTAATCAACACGTTTTCCAATAAATGTTAAGCTGGTGTTGATGGAAGTGCAGACTGTGCAATTGTTGAAATGTTAAAGTTACACAGAATATGTTTCATGATTTTCATGTGGCTTTAGTAACAGCCAAAATACCTCATGACCTGAGTTCAGTTACAATCGCCTCCCCAAACTTGCATCTTTATCTCTAAAATGCCAAAATGATATTTTATTGATTCTAAAGATAACCGGAAACGACCCTATAATTGTTAAATAGTCAAAATTCTGTGTCAGATTAACATGTTATTAATGAATTGACCTACTTTACCCTGCGCATTTCTTTGTGTCTGCTGTATATTAGTTTCCAAAACTACGTTTGGATCATTTGCGCACGCCGCTATCGATTTTTCGATCATTATAATGAACTGATAAGCATTATGATGCGGATTCACAGCAACAACCATTACTTAGTGATGATATATGACATCTATGAAAGTTGACATATTTGACTCCAACAACGTATACTCTGTGCCCCTGTGTTTACTATTCATTCACGTGACCGCACGATTTGTGAAACCCATTAATGTTTCATGTCACACTAGTTTTCTTCTTTGTTCTTACAAATCTTACATTTATGTTTTCTTCGGACTATAGTTTGAATCTATGAGTTAGTTCTTTATTCCCAATAAGTTTTAATACGAATAACATTTTAAAACCATACAACAACGTAAACTAATCGCGGAAAGACTATATTTTGCATGTACTGACAGTACTCTGGAAGTAATATCAATAACTGATTTAGGGATTTTGTTGATTTCAGAGGAGGATCGGACCGGATCTGAAGGATCTGAAGAAGACATATATGACAAATACTGGTTTTCCATGAAAATTTAAGAACATCCTTATAAATGCACAGAGGTGTAGATTTCATGTCCAATATACACGGATACTAGTTATATAACATGACAAACACTATGAACTCCTAACTGCCCTCCTGGCTGTTTTAGATAGGTCTCCAAAATTACGTTTGACTATTTGACGCGCGCCACTGTCCGGTTTTCGATCACAATTATGACGTTCTACCTTCTTATTGTCAACGTAAGAAACCAATAAGCTTTCAAATGTGTCTTTTTGGTAACAGTCGATACTTCGCCATCAAATTACACCATTGATTAAGTTTGGCATATATGACTCCAACAACTCACGGAGTGGCTCTTTAACAGTGGCACGGTCGAGGTTTATAACGCAGAGTAAGTTATGAGAAAGGGGTATAGATATCGATTATTTCACCAGTTACATGGGACTATCTAATTGATTAAATTGTAACAGCTGTTGTTTTTTTCGGGTGGGCTTATTAGGAGAGGGCGCTTATTACGTTAAGTGCGGTATATCCAATGAATAATTGACCGACTGTTAAAAGATAAGGACCCCCGGTGTGAAAACTTTCAACGATATTTCTAAGCTTTTTTCATAGCTAGAAAATCCGACTTTTATTCGTGTTGATATATATTATGTAGATCTTACTAGCCAAATTAAAATTAAGTTGATCTTTCATAGATAGAACTTTGTCTATTTGGGTGGGGAAAATACACTTCAACTTTGTCTATTTCGGTGGGGAAAAAAACACTTCAATAAATTAGACCTTATGGAAATTTTTTAAGAGAACCAACGAGAAATCTTTAATATTGACAAGGCTTTCTTTTCAGAATTGGGGTCTCAATAGAATATGTTTTAATGAGATTCATTTAACTTGAAATTGTATTTTTAATATTTGCAGGTAAATTACAAAAGACAAAGAAAGAAATACAAGAAATCAATTTTCTTTTACATCATCATCTCATTTAATGGCAAAAGGTCAACTGAACTCTAAATGATTTTATTAATATTTTTTTTAAGATTAAATAAGCAAAATTTAACATTACCCCAATTTTTAAAAGAATAAACCCTTCAAAATCATAATTTCTCTGCAAAAGAAGGTCCCTTAAATGAATTGTTTATTTTAGAAAATTGAAGAATACATAACCAGCTCTCGCCATGCAAATTTACCTCGATCTTTAATGAATACTTTTTTAGGAGACAATCACACATTACTATCCAGATTCTTATCAGATAATCACACATTACTATCAGTTGTGGTAGGTGAATCAAGTAAAAATGCTTTGTGTAAGGTACTCTATAATATAAGACAAAACAAGTGACTGTTCTTTCTAGAAACTATGCTTGATGAGCTCCTAACATCGATCTATTATTGCTTACGAAGGGTTCTGTTCATGTACCGGTGATGCGCAGAGTTTGTGATTGTAAAGCTATTTCCAAAATGGCCGAATTTCCAGAACTTGGAAAACAGTGCAGTGTCGTTTCTTGCAAACAATTAGGTAATAGGTCATGAATTTCAAATTAAACAGATCCAAAACGTAATATACATGTTTGTAACAAGAAGAAGTTTAAATTATATATTCTCGAAGCTTAATATTCAAATATCATTAGAAAAATGGCACTGTCAGTGACTAAACTAAAAGTAAACAGTATGTTACACCAGGAATATTTGAATTAGATTGAGCGTGGTTACGCTATGATTTTGTGGAATTTAACTGAGATCAAGTAAATCTCAATCACGAATGACTGAAAAATTTATTTATCTGTTCTCAGATTTCCTACCATTCCAATGTGATGGATGTGAAAAAATATATTGGTTTGTATTGTAACCGTTTCTTATTTTGTTTGATTTTAAATGATACAAGATCAGTTATGAATTTGAAAGGTTAATCTTAATTCACTTAATATATTAAATACATACCTTCATTATTTTAAATTTAATTGAAATGTTTATCACTCAAATGAAAAAATCTCTTTTCAGTTCGGTGCATAGAATGAAAGATAATCACAGCTGTTCAAAAGTAAGAGAAAAAAGACAACATCATACTTAATTATCAATCACAAATCAAGACTTAAAATCTAATATTTTAAATGAATTTTTGTCAATATTGTTCTAATTATTTAGTATATTTATACACCAAACCTTTTCAATTGAAAGTTCAATCATCAGATTGTAAAAACTATTGCTTTATAAACAGTAACATATCAAATGTTTTTGAAAATTTTAGAGTTGCATACCAGCAAACGCAGTGGAGTATGTCGGACCCAAAGGATTCCCATGTTCCCTAAATGAGTGCCACAATAGAGAACTTACTCCAATCAAATGTAGCAAATGTGACAAAAACTTTTGCTTGAGGTAAAATATTGTGCTGAAAATAGATTTTCATGATGTTTTATCACACATAAATGAGTGATTAGTTTACAGACAGACAGACAGTGTGACTGACTGACGTTGGATGACATGCTATGCCATGCCATAAGCCCATTGCGCATTTCAGGCCAGACGAGCTAAACATGTATACTTTGTCATATGTTTTGAATGGCTTGAATTATTACTTGAATTTACCAATTGATTTCTTTGAATCCTTATTTTTTTTAATTTTGAAAATATTTTCTTTTTTTTTAATGCAGTCATAGACACCAGAAAGACCATGACTGTGAGAAATTGGACAAGACCCCCATGACAGAATCCAAAACAACTCAACATGTTAAACAAATCATAGGTAAACCTATCAAAATGTCTGAAATTTATCATAATCATAGCAATAATTTATCTTCACCGACAATCTCTTTTGATTTTGATTTCTCTTGATGTTATGAATGGAAATGCTTTTGAATATTTAGTGATGAACAAACTAATAATACACCAGACACCTTGGCATGGTAAATTGTGGTGGTATAATGACATTGTCAACTGTTAAATTGGTAACAAACAAACTGAATTATCAATTTGAATATGTCAAATTTTGTCAGAATGTTGAATACTATATTTTTTGCTGTTGAACCTTTTAAAAACAGGTTAAAAAAGGAAGCAATATTGGCACTTTGGAATGGAAATAATCCTTTACTACCATAAAAACAGCATATATCAGCTTTTATAAATTGATATATAAAGAGTAGAAGAACATTGACAATGTCTTATTTGTCACAGGTTTAATTTTGTTTGATTTCTGATAGCATCAAAACAAGGAAGGATTGGTCCTCCCAAATGTAGAGGAAGTAAGAATCCTAAAACTGCAGCGAAGGTTGCTCTGATGAAGTTGAAACAGCACGCAGTGGGAGAGAAGGGAATCCCAGAGACTGAACGTATTCATCTCTCTGTCCATCTACCCCAGAACATGGGGGATAAATCTATGTTCTTCTCAAAGGTAAACATCACTGGCATCTGAATTTTATATGCATATTCAAGAAGAAATACAGAAAACATTGACTGAAAATATTGCAATAGGCACATGATCAGACGATTTAAATCAATCATCCAAAACTATTTTTCACAGGTTTTTATTGAAATATAACAAAATGTTACCTATACTACTAATTTAAGTGTGTAAAGTATGTCAAATTGTGACTGTTGTAATGTATACTGATGATGAAATGATTGTTCTAGTGCAAGAATAAGAAAACAAATATTGCTCAAACAAGTAATGTTTTTGATGAACCAAACAATCAATGTTATATCTGTTGTTTTTTTTAAAAATGATAATGATAATAATAATAATTTATTTATATAGACCCTTATTCAACCTATGAAAGCTGCTCAATGGTGCTTCACAAAAGAGTGAGGGATATCTCATTGAAAAAAACAGGATTGTTGCTTTTTTAAATTAGTTATTGTAAGAAATGGGATATATGTAATCAATTATTTGCCATAAATTATGGGATCTGCTACTTCCTGAAAACCTGTTATTCTTAGGGTCCCAAAGAGATTGGAATTCATGTTTCAAGGCAGGGAAATGGTGTAAAATATGGCAAAAATTGTTCAAAGTGAGAGCACTCAGTATGCTTTTGCTGTTTCTACAGAAGTGGACTATTGGCAAAATCGTAGACTATGCAGCATCGGTGGCCGGTATTGCCAACAACAATAACACAGGAGCAGAAAAAGTAAGTCTGCAATTTGTAATCAAGAGAATAAGCCTCCTGGGGGGCTTATTATGAACTACTAGTATGTAAACAAGTTTGTCATTGTTGGTTTACCTTGGATGTTTCTGTTAATTCTTTAAAAGAGGGAGTTGTTCATTACCATTACTTTCAAACCCAACCTAACCCTTGAAACTAGAAATAAAACACTAGGGATGTCACGATATAGGTACCTCATGATAAGATACATATCACAATATATTTATCAAAATACAGTAAACACAAGATTGTTTTAGAGAGATACCACTTTACTGATCTTAATTCAGTATATCTAACAAGAGAGAAAGTAAGTAACCAACAGTTTAACACAAAAACAAGCCGACTTTAAACTTAAATTTGGATTATAATTTAGTTTATTGTATCGTATCATGAACTGAGCCGTGATGATGCACTGACATATCATTGCATTGTGGCATCCCTATTCAAAACCCAGGAACTTTTGATATGACTATATAATATTTATTTCCTCAATTTTTCTTCAATATTTTACATCAAGTATATGAATTAACAACAATTTTGTTGATGAAAATAACAAAAAAAAAACCATTTAATAATTTGCCACCTGAAGTAGCCAGTTTATTGATTTTCAGATTGGTCCTAATTCTCAACAGGTGTATTTTCAATTCTTGTTGACTGAATAATTCAATAAACCAATTCAATTCACAGAAACTGCGACTGTTTGTGTCTGCCACAGGCCTATTGCTGCCTGTTGAGGAATACCTGGAGAATCTTCTGGAAGAAGACCATCAGCTATTTAATGGTTCCACAGTAGTTCTTGAATACACATCCACAGACTGTCAGAATTTAGCTGAGCTACCTTCATAGCACGAGGATATGATCAGAGATGTTACCTGGTCTTGTTCACACGTTGGTTCCGAAATATGCATCCTTACACTCAGCTGATTTATCATTTAGCACTCAATCAAGAATGGCAGACAACCATACAGAAGGGCTAGGAGTATCCATAATTGTTTCCATTGAACTATCCTACCAGTATACCTGTTATGTTAATACCTTATATCAGTTTGTTAATCAGCAAGTTACTCATCAGCTGGGAGTTAATAAGAGTTAGGAGTGTAATTCTTTGACTTTATGGCTCATATTGTTTTATCCAGAACGTCTGGGTGTTATAAATATAACTGTTTTCTTGGAAGAATATTATTTCCAGTTATTTACATTTGATCACACTATCATAGGATGTACAGGCATTGTGAGGTACCTGGATCAAACTAGACTTGTGCCAGGTAACCAGAGATAACCCTTTCATGCATCTGCATCATGATAAGTATAGTTCAGCTGGTTCGACATCTTCAGTGCAAAGGCTCCCTTGTCACCCTGCCTGGTCTAGTGAGGAAACAAAACTTGCAAGGTCTACATTGTAGCAGCCTGCAAGATTATTATTTATTTCAATAAAACAAAGAAAAAATATTCTGATTTTATTTTTATTTCAACAATATAAACAGTTTTAATGGAAGATGTCATCAGCAAATTGCTACATTTCAGGAACAAGAAGCAGTATAGATTCAAACATTTGTGAAACAAAAGAATAATGTTTATTTCTCTGGGATATCAATGGGAGAAATGAGGGCAAATCCTTAGGCCATAGTAAAATTTCATAAAGACTAGTAGGCAAATGCTAAAGTTGTTGCAGTATTGCCTCTTCACAGCTACTAGCTGTAATGATATGTGTTGGGTCACTCAATTAACAGACAAAATATACACCCTTGTATAAATACAAAGTTATCTTAAAGGGGTAGTAGCAGATAGTTTAGCTAAATATAGAGATTGTACAAAAACAAAAACCACCATATTTAGTTGCAAGACTGTTTTTTTTATCAAATGAAGCAGTCTTAAAACGAACATAATTACTTAAATTACAAAATGGCTGCCAGTGATTTTTGCTTGATAGTTGATTATTTCTTCTATGATTACATATTAAGACTGGAGATTGAGATGTGATGACCCTTCTGGCATAAAAAAATTGTTTATTAGGGAAAATATGAAATAATAAAACTTCCACAAAAAGTGCTACTGCCCCTTAAATGTATCATTACTTATGATACTCACTTTTCACAAACCTATTCCTGTGCCATATTTACTATATTGCATAAAATCTCTTATGATCTATTACTGAAAACAAATTTTTTTTGACATCTCAGTACTACTGGTATGTAATTAATTGAGCCATTTGCTAAAAATGCATTCCTGTTTAATGTTCATAAAGTCTTTAGATTCACTTAAACTCAACTTCTACTTCATATTTTACTTAACGTATCTTTTATTGTAATAAATTCACAAGTGGTTGATTATTCTGATATGACCAGTGAACGTATAAATAAACATCATCACAGGATATGCATTGCACCATGATCATGACCACATTAACTGTAACTTCAATAACATGCATCAATCAAAATCAATCAATCATTGCAACCAGTGCAAAAAATCATCTTGCAATACTTAACGCATTAAAGTACACCGGCAACTTTAACATTTACATAAAAAACTTCTACTTCTACAATAAAATTACGCAAAATAACAACATAATGTTGCATCCAGTGCAATAACAAACAACACACTATCAATAACATGCAAAATAAGAAAATGTCTACTGATCTACAATGATCGAATTAAATAAATTTGATTTTATGTCTCATGTGGGACTTGGATTTGTGCATGATGTATAGAAAACAATAACATTGACTTATCATAGAATAAGATTCTACCTGACAAAAAGCTATATTGATTCATGATTTACTAGAAATTTCTAAAGACAAAAACTTTTGGGACATGTTAATTTAGTGGGGCTAGTGGCTTTTCCCCTAAAGTCTTGAAGAGGCACTCTGGGTCTTGGATTCACATGTGCCAAGCTCAATAAATTGTGTTTTTTCATTGTCAAAGTACTTACTGTTGCTGAAGAGTTTATTCATAATCCTGATCGCTTAAGTAAAGTAAAACCATAAAGGCATTAAGTCATGATTCTGATCAAGAACAGGACAATGACACACATCAATGTGTTGACACACATCAATGTGTCAAATAATATTTTGGATGTTTATCTAAAGCAAGTACAAGATGGAATTTGAAAGTGTTTGAAAGCGTTTGAAAGATTATATAACTAGCATTCATGTTGAGATTTGTGTAATTTGGCTCTAGCTTAGGCATGTACATAAGGGTGCTGATCAATTTTCATTGAAAAGAATAACATATTGTCATATATTTGGCAGTTTTTGATATATTTGTCCAGTTGCACTATTTTTGTGAGATATTTTTAAAACCCATTTAATTTCATTTAAATGACAATTTTCCAATAGAAACCAATAATCTATTTTAGTGATGTCATGTTCAACTGTTTGATGAAATTCCAAAAACATGGTTTAAGAAAATGCCATAACATGTGATACTGCCTATAATCTAATGTTATTATAATAAATCATATCTTTCAAATTCTATATATTCCATATATCTGTTTCAAGTAATAAGCACTAAATAAGTTAATTATTAAAAAGCTCCAAATAGAAACAACTCCATCCTCTTGTTACAATATATCTCCTTGCCTCTTATATTAATAATTTGCAGACTTTCAATAAACAAAACTCATTTATAAAAGGCAATTTTTTAGGGTTAGCCAGGGGTTCATTATTGACATTCCCTAAATATTACTACGTAAGCAGGCAATGGGTTCATAACATTTGGCCAATTTCATGTAGAATAAAAGTCATGGGGTGTTCATCAAATATTTTACTATCTAAAGGTAAGGTAATCTTTTAGCTTCTTGGGGAGGGGAAGCTTCCAAACAGAAAACAAAATAGTGTTTCCTAGAGATCTCCTAACATGTATTCTACAAATGTTCTGTAGGGAGAGAGGAACAGTTCTGTTGTGTTCAAGTTGTGTTCCCCTTGCCTCTGAAAGTTCTGCAACTCGACTAGACCCATCTTCATCACTGGCCCTGGGTGTTCCTTGTAATCCAGACAACTTTAGCATCTCTTGAAGATCTGGGTTTGACCTTTAAGGCAGGAAAGATTATTCTTACAATCATTAGAAATTGTATTTACACAAAAATATTAGACGGTTGATCTCGTAAAGAATATTGAAGAAAAAAGTTTCAATATAAGACAGATGATTATTCCACTTAATGGTCTTATGAAAATTAACATTTCAGTGCATATCAGTTCAGTATAGTGACAATAAACAAGCTAAGAGTCGACATTTTAGATCTGGAGTGAAGCAAACCAATCACTGAAACCCAATTTTGAAAAATTCTCTACTGCAGACACAACAAATTTAGATTGGCAGTGCTTAGAGATCATTTAAATAATATTCATGTAAATGGAAGAGACAATTTAAACATCCTAACATTTATATGTTTTTTTTTCATTTACAACTGAAAAAAATATCAATATATTGACAACAGATAAAAGATGTAACTTTGGAAAGGAAATTTGCACTAAACTCAGTTCATACAGTATTTTGGCTCCAATCTAAAACATTGTACAGCATCTATGAAACATACTATGAGTCACCTTAAATTCACAGTGGACTTAACACATTACTATGGACAACACTTTCCACTGAATATAGTGACAAATATGATCTGCAAATGAGATGTGTGGACACACAAATATGCAAGAAAGTACATTCAATGAGAAATAGGATATTTACATATCTTTATCATAAGATACTAAGACTGTTTTTTACACTTGTGGAACATTGTCAAAATATCAATTTAGTCTTAGACAAAGTACTTTTAAATCATATCTGTTTCGAACACATCACAATCACGAATGGAATAATAATAAAAAGTGAATCAAATGTTGTTAGGTCAAACCTTTAATTTGAGTTATGACAATATAAAATATTACCAATTACTCAACCATTCATACTTACCTTTTTCCTATTTGACCAAATAATAAATTTTGAAAAGTAACATACTCCTGAGTCAAAAATTGAAAATATTTTCTTCTATCATATCTTCTAACATGTCTTTATTAAAAAACAAACCAGTTATCTACAGTACCTGAATACCCTTGATGCTGCAGGGCAGTGGACGATGGGTAGACTTGCACATCCAGATATGAGAACCCTCACTACACCCAGGTGCTCGTCCTCAAACACCTTGCTCAGGGTAGACAATCTGTAATATGTATCAACATCAATCATCATCATCAGTATAACCAACACTAGATTGTACACCTCAAGGAAACATACGAACATTAGTTACTTGTATACTGACTTGTACTTGACTAATGAGGTTTTTAATTCAAAGATTTTGTGACCCTGTGCCACCTTACAAGAACCACAGAGGCAAAGCCCTAAAAACCTATTTTCATTTTCATCTCCAAGAGCAAAAGGTTTTAAAAGCTAAAACCTTGTGTACCGTCTCCTTAGATAAAAAGTGCTATAATTCATACATATGATTATTCTGTTTGCATAATCAATTATAAATAGCCAGATAAGCTACAGGGCCATTGGCTCTATTTTTTCATTGTTTGAAGCGATCTATTTAATTTTTCAGAAAATCCATTAAAAAAATCCTGATATCAAAAACAGAATTCTATGCCATTGTGAAGTAATAAATTATATTTTTGAAGTATACAATCTTTTACTAACTCTATAGCCAAAACCGGACACACAATCCGTGAAGTCATAGTTTTATGTGTAGGATTTCTATTCTTTTGACAAGGAATTTGTGATGTTTCCAGTGAGTAGACTATTCTCACAAGTTCATGGATTTGATAGTTGATTGCACAGTTGCTATGGCAATTCACTTTCCAATGCATCCGCGCATTTAAACAGTGAATTGTGTCTCACTTCTTACTGATTTTTTACTGTGAAGCAAATAAAAAATCAATCTTAAATGTATTAAGTCCAAAAGTCTTTTGTGCAACATTGCAAATAATATGCTTTGATCTATTTATACTTCTAGGATGATGCAGGAACACCCTTTTGTTTATTGTCGGTAATTTCATGAAATAAGCTAAAACGTCAAGTTCAGAGTGTAGAAGAGTTCACGTTTGTCTAAAAAAACTGCTGGCTATTAAAGCTGTAGAGGTGATTTTTAGATCTAATGTTCGTTGTTGAGTTTTAATTACTATAACTGACCTCTTTATACTGATAGGAGGTAGAGTGATGTCCACTCCGTGACGTAGGAAGACTTCCACCACCTCAGTGTAACCTCTCTCCATGGCAGTGTGTACAGCACATCGGCCAGATTGGTCTCTTTGTTTCACGCTTCCACCAGCTTTCACAGAAAACAAATAGAATGGTTCAGTACTCATCAATTCAGAAGCTAGGGTTCCAACACTCATTTACCATTGACTTTCCATGAAGACTTTAAGGAAACATCATGTTAAGTATATTGATAATATTGTAATGTTAATGATCAGGAACCAGCCAGGCACTTGGAACTACCCAAATAAAGAACTTAAATTCCCTCAATATAGCCACCATGGCAAGGCCTTGCACTGAGAATTGTAGCTGGTAAGTTTTTTCTCTTAAGCCTTTGCTTACAAGCTGGCCTAATTCTGTTTATCAAGACAGACATCAATTGAATACATAGAGCTTAACATAAAATGTGGTTAGTCAGTTCAACATTGCTATTTCGAGTAAAGTATTTCTTTGTATTATCCCAAACCCTAATTGATCGGCTCAGACAGAAAGTGCTTGCTTCACAGAAGACGTACCCTGTAGCAGGAGCCTAACTGCGGTTGGACTGTTGAAGAGAGCAGCAGCATGGAGAGGACTGACTCCATACATGTCGGGCTTGTTCACCTGACACCCCCGGGACAGCAGGTACATCAGCACACCGTTGTGACCTGCATTTGCAGAGATCAAAACACAGTACTAAAAGTAAATACTACTCATCAACAAGAAAAGCCTTTAAAAAGGCTAAGTTGGAGGCACCCTTGTTAGGCTAGGAAATACTGCGAAATCATAGGGTACAAATAGGATAGGATTTTCATTACAGCAAATAAGTAGATTAAGGCCATTAATAGAACAAAGACCCTCATTTTATCTTTTATTTAGAAAAAAGTTATACAATTATTTGTTCATAGCATCAAATAATAGAATAGTCAGGCAAACTTGCAGTTATAAATAGATCTATACAGTTCTGTTTTAAACAACAGTCACCGATTTATCCCTTGGAAATAGATCTATTTTTAGAATATAGGTCACAACTGATAGCGTCAAGCACCGCACAAAGTGTTCGACTCTTTTGCAAATTCATAAATCCATATGTAGCACTAATTGTTTCTCAACTCTCAAAGATTGCCAGTACAAGTTATATTAAATTAAAGTCTAGTTCACTACCTCTACCTTTGTCTGTCACGATGCGATAGCCCACAAATTGTCGCCTTTATGACCTTCTCTACTTATCGACTTGTAGCCACTTGTTTCTCGCGTGTGCCGTTGTAAAGGAGGGTTTTTTACTAACATGAAATAGAATTTTCTAACCTTTCATGCGACATTTACGCGTCTAATTTAATACACGTGCGGTCATGAAGAATTGTACTGTCTTTTTTATTCTTAGACACCTCTGTTCCCTTTAAATTTTGAGATTTGCAGAGACAATCGTTTTCCGTATTAAAGGTTGCCAATTATTTCGGAATATCCACATGGTCACGTGATTCTAAATTTGTTACAGATTTGTTCATTGGTTTACGATATTGCCGAAATACAAAGAGGCTAAATTTGATTGGTTGAAAGTTCGTTTGAAAATTCCAACTGTAATATAGAGAGAATTTCAGCTGTTAAGATGGTTGGAGGCCGGTGGGGCCTCCAACCAATAATGGCATTGGTGCTTCTGGCAAGCTGTTATTTTGACATGGAATAAATCCCTATATATTACACATGATTATATTCATTATTGTCTTTTATAGTGCATATACAATACACTTAATGGCCATTATTCCTAACATTTTCCCTGGGATTGGTTAAGTAAAACATTTTGTAAACAACTAAGATGATAACACCATGGACTTGATAAAGACATGCACAAATTAAGAAGTGTATAATATTAGGTTCATTGATGGTAAGTAATCTGTTATCCTTGTGTCCAGAATGGAACCTTTTTTACAATTTGTTTTTAATTCTAAACACTAATCATTATTTCGGAGTCAGTAAACTAAGTTTCTTAAGCTTGTTCTATATATATGCTGCATCAGGAAAGAGCAAAAAGACATAAAGCAACTTATGTTAACCTGATATAATTCCACTCAGTTAATATTGAAAATGTTACTCACCTTTGATTGCTGCTTCATATACTGGTGTGACCCCATATTTATTTGATATATCTATATCACAGTTTGCTTCACATAACATCTGAAAAGATAAACAAAATCATTCCATCATACAACCCTTTTGATTTATTCATCTAACCTTAATTTTGCTTCTTTACTGAATCTGAAGCATTTAATGCATTTAAGAATGCCAGCTATTGACTAACTTTTTACAAACAAAAACAAGCATGTTACCTTGACAACTGACAGGTAGCCCAGTCTGGCAGCCAGGAAGATTGGGGCATGGTCCTGGCTCCCGATATTGACATCACACCCTGCCTGTATCAGCTGCTTCACCATACTATCACGTATCTCACCGTCTTTCAGTTTGATAGCAGTGTACAATGGCGTCATCTTTACATTATCTGTCAGCTGCACATCAGCATCATAGAGTAACAGTTGGGTGACCACATTGATATGGGCCCCTTCGATGGCAACCAGTAATGGAGTGATGCTGTTGTACTGGTTGGACACATTTGGATCAGCACCGATTTCAACAAGCAGTTGAACGATGGCTTCATGCCCCCATCTGGCTGCGCAAATAAGGGGTGTGTCACCATGATCGTTACAGATGTCAAACTCACAGCATTTTTTACCTACATGCCTGGTCTGAAAGAAAAGGAAATTATTTGTTATGAATAATTGTCATTTCATGTTTCCAAACTAAGTTAAAGCATATTGTTGAGCAGGTTTGTTCGCATCGAAGATAAAATTTTGGATCATGTGAATTAAAAAAATAATCGAGTGTCTCATCAAGCCTAGAAAGACTTGCAAAAAAGTTGTCAAGGAAGTAAAACTAAAAAAGAGTAAACACCTCTTTGAAAGTCGAAATGTGTATACAGGGTGTATATAAGAATAACTTTAACTTGCATAATTGTTTGCAGTCATCACAAGATAGATTAACCAAAGCCCTCACCTCATCAATCCTATGAAGCAGATATTTGACAACATCCAACCTTCCCAGGTGGCAAGCAAGAGTGAGAGGTGTCCAACAGTTATCTCCCCTAGTACTAAGGTCAACGCCTTTGTCGATCAGGTTAATGACAGCGTCAAATTGGTCATGTTTAATAGCTGACAATAACAACTGGCTAGCAGTCGGAGGGGTGATATGCGTGTTATGTGAACGTTGGTTTGTTACAATAACAAAGTCTAGAGCCATGTCTAAACAATAATCCTGTCATCTGAAATAAAGAGAATTCTGTTTATATCGTTGCTTATCTTATTGAAACCGATAGTAAAAGAAATTTATCAAAAATAAGGAAATGCTTACTTTTATCAAATATGAAATTCTTACTTGAACATGTCCTTAAATACAGCCGTGTCGGATAAGGATACGAGGAGGGTAAAGATACGCACTTGCACAAAACTTAACCAAATAAATCAGGATGAGTGATAGCTTATAATAGATTGATGTCTTTGCATGTCTAGGCAATTTGGAAGATATCATGATGTTTTTGTAAGGGTTAAAAGGACTTAAATGTTGTTTAGTGGCACATAATTTGTAAAAACTGACAAAATTCCTAGCAAACATATCGTTATCAAACAGTTTGCCTAACCACATAACAATTGTCATTGGAAACAAAAATAATTATCCGACTATTGGTTTGTCTTTGTCTAGGCCTATTTGGCGTACAGTATTTCCTCTAATAAGCGCTGGATCTCTTATAAGCGCCGAGCCTCTAATAAGCACCGGGGGTAAAGGGTAGTTGATAGAATAAGCACCGGGTCTCTAATAAGCGCCGGGCCGGTATAAAGCAATTGAATTTAATTTCTAGTCCAATCATGAATTTGTAAATGGCTGCTTGATACTTCAGTTGAATCAAATATATATTGAAGAAATAAGCGCCAGGTCTCCATTAAGCGCCGGGCCTCTAATGAGCCCTGGAGGTTTGAGGGGTGTTGAAAAAATAAGCGCCCGGGCGCTTATTAAAGGAAATATGGTATCTTTAGCCTACACCTCCCATCAAATGGAATAGGGGGGTAGTCGTTTGAAAATTTTCAGTGTCACTTACAAACACAATTCAACATGTTTGCTTTACAATAAAATTATCAGTGAACCTCTAAACTTTAACAGTGACGTGGTTTTATCCCATATACTGTATTTGTATCGGAAGAAAGAACATGTATCTCTTAGGTGCATAGCTTTACCCGACAGCACCGTATGTAGGCCTACCCAAATACTTATCCAAAACGTTACAGTAACATTATGAAAAACTTCAATCCAAATAATATGTCATGCATTTCGCATACCTCACATTTTCTTCTGTGCTTTCAAGTTCAGTTATGTAGTGTCATAAAGGGAAATAACTCTAATGTTGATATTAAATTGATGCATCGATCGCTTCGTCTGCTCGAGCTTGTTTGGATGCCTGCTCGATTTGACAGCTAGCCTACGTGCCAGCAACTGTGAGCAAATAACGTTCTTTGTTTGTTCCCTTTGAAATCGTTTCATAAAGAAGCTACAATTGGTTATGAAAAAATCTCATTTACCGAGTTTTAAATTGGACATAACCCATAATCGCTGAAATAGTGTGCGTGTTTACATGTGACATCACCTATGAATCATCGTCGCATGAATTACATGTAGGTGCTCGCGCATGCGCAAATCATCGGATGACATGGTCCGGCAAACTTCGGCACCGAAGAAACGATAGCGGAAAAGAACGAAATCGGCCGAAAGTCGTGATACGGGGCATTTCGGAGCAACATGGCGCCCATCGGTGAAAAGGATGACAGGATGGGCACGTCGGTTGGGGATGAAAACTCAACAGATGATTCTCAAAATTTATGGTAAATGCAGTTTTCATCACAAAACATCTCTGTACAAGTCTAGTTATCCCATTTCCCCGATGCCCGCCCTTTCACTGATGCATAACTCGTCAAAATGTTGCTAAATTCTTCCCAAGTGTATCCGACAAAATTATAATGATCTTTGCCTTGTTGGAGATAGGAACTGTCAATTGACAGCATATCTCCATTTTGACACGCGTTACACTTCTTAAAATACATTTTGCGTTTGACAAGATCGTTAGTTGTCTCAACGCTGTGTAGATTTGAAAAATTGGACATTCAATATGATCGAAAATTCACAAATGAAAAGCACCTGTTACAGTCAGTAGTCTGTGTTATGAAGGGGGATTTGCCCATTTATTCATATCAATGTCTGTTTCAACAACACCAAACAATTTCCAGCATAAACATTTGCTCAAAAATCAAAATCTCCTTTAAGTATCTGTTTGATTAGTAGTTGAGCAGCTGAATTAGTAATTTCAAGATTTTAACCATACAGATGGAAATGTGTGAATAACAGGAAAAAGACCAATTGTTACCTGTTGGGTATATATTGATTAACTAATAGCCTAGATTGTTTGAGAAAGCTTTCACAGTTGTGCAACAGTGAATAATGCCTGGACACTTTCTTGTGTTGATAAACTAGTTGAAAACAATAAAAAATATTATGTCCTTTGCACATTCTTTAACCAGGGTTACTGACATTCTCACTGGGAACAGACATGATAAAACTACCTATCTGACTCCATTACTTCTATGATATTAAACCTTTGTTTTGGACAATGATATGTATTCATCATATTGGCATCTGTTTGTGTGTATGTAAGGTAGCCGACCTTATTTATCAAGATGAGAGAACGCTAGCCCTGTTAAACACGTAATACTTGTTTGTTGAGCTTTCTTGGTACCACAGGTCATGATGATCTTTATGAAGAGACCCTGTACATTGTTATAGCAGTGTCTTGTGTTGCTCTCTTTTAGATAAACGAAAACCAAAAAGTGAACATGAAATTAAGACATAAGACACTTTATGATTGTTTATTTGGGGGAATTTCATTATTTTCAGCATGAATGAGCCTCAGCTCTTAGCACATTGGTGCATCTTGGAATGTAAGATGTGCCTCTCTTGAGAAATGATAGGTCAAACAACAGGACCAAGCAATTTTATGTCAAGTTCTTTCAAGAAAATGGAATTTGTTAAGCTTCAAAATTATTCAATCATAAATATCAAATTAACACATAAGACAATTTGTTTTTTTCGAAAACATTGTGTCATTTGAAGTCATTTCTGAATGATTTGGACTAATGTCCTCATCAACGATTCGAGTGTATAGAAAGAGTTCATCTTTTAGCATGTAAGAAATACCTCAGTGTGAGCCGAAACATACCCAATTGCATGGTATATGGAGAATGTGGTAGATTTCCTCTGCACATTAACACTCAAATAAGATCTTTAAGATTTTGGTTTAAGATCATAAAGATGCACGAACAACGCCTGCCTAAATTAGCCTATAATATGCTTATAAATTTAGATAATTTTGGAAAACATACTTGGGCAACCGACATGAGAAATTTATTATTTTTTCACGGTTTTGGGTTCATATGGATGTGCGAGACAATTGGGGATGTTAATAGATTTCTTAATAAGTTTCGTCTTAGATCAATAGATATGTTTCGTCAAGATTGGAATTCGACTTTAGATTCAAGCTCATGGTATGAATATTATAGGTCATTTAAAACGTTACTCAAACCGGAAAAATATCTATCAATAATTACAACATATCATTTAAGAAGAATGTTTGTAAAATATAGTTTGGGTTTGTTAAGTTTAATGATAAATGAAGGAAGAAAAGGAAAAAGAAAGTAGGTGTTGTCCTTTATGTAACCGAGGTATTGAGAATGAAATTCATTTTACATATTTATGTTCTTATGTGGATTTACGAGAGAAATATTTACCAAACCACTGGAAAAACAACCAATAGATGCATATATATCTTTGTTACAAACTAATAATGAAGACCTTATTGTACAATTGTCTTTATATATAAAACATGCATTAGCTAAAAGAGACTGTCTCATTAAACAAATTATTAACCCTTCGATACCATTGTAAACAGGATGAATGTTGCTATATTATATTGTATGCTACCATTTTTCTATGCTGTAACTCTTATGTATATGGGCAGGAGGCCTTTCATACAATAAACATCTTTTGACTTTGACTTCCTCTGTTAACAAATCTTTTTATTGATAAGTTACTTCTCATCCATAGTTACATAAAAATGACAAAGGTAACTGGTTAAAACATTTTTTGTGTTGTTATATTACTGCATATGTATTATCCCCCTTTAGCCTATGTGCCCATTGAACTTTTTGTTCTTAAGCAGATAAGGGGTGAACATCTCTCTGGGTTTTTCTTACTCATCAGAATTCTCAATCCATTTTAAATCTTTTAACACAACCCCAAATAATCATTATACTGAGCTTATTAAAGAATTTGATACTTTTGAAATTAGTAGTAATCTGTAAAAAGAGAACTTGGCTAGTGAATACTTGCAGCAAGTTGCTACTATCAGTAAAGGCTTGTAATAATATAGAGTTTTAGACACATGTAAATGTTTTAGAGTAGATGGAAAGACGTTAGGGTTGTATGATCAGAAATATGGGTTTGACAGGGAAATGCTGTTTAATTATTACAACAAATACAAGTAAACAAGTTAGCAATTTTATATGCAAAAAAATAGTGTAACATTCGATTTGTTGCTCTCATAAATAAATGTGAAATTTCTGCTTGTATAAACAAAAAATTCAGAACTCAAATACGCTAATCGCAGAATCATCACTATTGCTCAACCAAATTACTTCAGCAGACAAAAGTGTTTTGTTATTCTTTTATAAATACCATATATGATTTGCTGTAACTTTTGTGTATAACCTGAGTTTGCCAAAACATTTTTCAACAACATGTAGTTTTGTCTTTGCGAGACAAATTATCTTTTATATTTGAATTGATATTGAAACTAATTTCTTTTATTCATCCGATAAAATGTGAACAAACTTATTAGTTGTCTCAAGGTCTTGAAAGTCATACATGTTAACATGATTTCAACTTATTTGATACCACCACTTTTACTTTATGTTTCATTGATAAAAATGTTACAATTGGTGGCTAGTAGATGTAGTTAGGACATGAATAAGGCTCATGGTTGAACAAATCAACATCTACTTTGTGGTGGAAACATTGACTTTTACAAAGCATTTGCTGACATATCTGACCAAATAAAATAACTCATTGTCACATTATTTCAGGGCCAGCATCTTGAGTGAGGTACAGTCCAGCTCGGCCTCCAAACTCTCCACCTCCAGATCAGTCCTTGTGCTCGGTAAGTTGGAGCTACTGACTGGCCTCCCACATTTTAATTTTACAGATTGGAAAATGCTTGCAGGAGTTTGACAAAGGTCCAAACCTTATCAAAACTTAATTGTTTTCATTGTTGAAAGTGGATCTGTCATCAAGTGCCCATTGGTCCCATACTGTACACTATTACGACCCTGGCACTTTTATCAGGAAATCGGTCCTGAAATAACTACCTTTTCTCTGTTAAAGCCAATCAATGACAAAATTTGACCATTCAGTCCTGTGTGTCTGAGGATGACAGTAAAGGTGATTATGATAGAAGTGTGCTGCCTTATAAACTATTATGAACAAGGAGGCCACTGCTTGTTCAAAACCTAAGGTTTACCAAATTCATATCACAACTCAACTTTATGTTAAAGTCACTGAGTCAGTGTAGAATACTAAATGTGTCTCTTGGACAGTTTTTGATGAAGATGTTGATGATATTCACAGGAGACAATGACTCTGGCAAGACAACTCTGATAGCCAAGTTACAAGGAGTGGAGGAACCAAAGAAAGGATCGGGACTAGAATACTACTACATTGATGTCAAGGATGAGTACAGAGACGGTATGTTACATACTCAATGAAATATACATTAGGGTTTTACGGGACTCAACTTTCCTGAGTATTTGACGCAGAAAATGTCAGGAGGACCCTCAAAAAATGATAATGTGGGTCCTCTGTGACTCAGTATTAATCTAATAGAAATATCCTATCTTTCAATGAAAACCCATTTCAGTATGACTTTCATGTCAAGATGGTATTAAAACATCACCCAATAAAAATCCCATTATAGGCAATTATTCATCAAGTATGAAACTTCTTTAATTTTTTTAAGGACTCCTGACACGCCGCTAATGGCTGAAATATTGCCCAAGCGGCGTTAAACAATAACTCACTCACTTAAGGACTCCTGAAATAGTCGCCAGGAGACCCTGATACAGCACAGTAGTTTCTGTGATATTAAGATTGTTTATACCCAGTGTACTTCAACATACATGCATAATGTACTTATGTTTACATATATGTATGAAAATCCCAATTTGTAAGTTATCCATGCAAAAACAATTATAAATATGTTTAAATTTTTGGGATTGCAATTATGTCTAAATACGCTGCTAATGAGTGAAATATCGCTCAAGTGGCGCCAAACAAAAGCTTACTATTGCTTTTGAAAATATGAGTTTTGGAATAATAGTTGTTATGGTGTAAAAGGTAGGACCTCCTCAAGGTGAGGATTGTAAACAGGAAATGTTTGCCAAATATTATAATATAATCCTCACCTGCTTATGGCCTGATACAGTAATATATATAGTGAATAGCCATCAAAATACCATGGTCAACCTGAGAGAACTGGCTTAGAACAACCGCATATTAGTTTGTGTGGTATTAAATCAGAGATAGCATCTGTGATGTTAACCCTGTACCAGCTGTTTATAATCTTAATCACATGTAATTTCTTCTGGCACAGAACAAGCGAGACTGAATGTGTGGTGTTTGGACGGAGACCCAAGCCACAATGGCCTCCTCAAGTTTGCGCTGACAGAGCAGAATTTTGCCGACTCACTGGTCCTGCTGGTAGCAAGTATGGCGCACCCCTGGTCACTTATGGATACCCTTGAGAAGTGGGTCACTGTGCTGCGCGAACACATCGACAGACTTAAAATACCCTCGGAGAAGATGAGGGACTATGAACAAAGCTGTAAGTACATTTGAGTCATTATTTCTGAGAAAAACTTGCAAATTTGAAATAGTTATTTTAGATCAGTCCTATGCTTAAATGTTACCTTCAGCTTGGTAGCTTTGATGGGTGAAAATTTTAGGAGCTCTAGCATATGTTTTCATAATTCATTTTTTAAAACAAGATGAAACTTGTTCCAATGCCTTTAAGGTTTAGGTGGAAACCGGCATGAAAGTGCAACCGGTACAACACATTTCACAAGTTGCATACAACATCCTCTGGTCTCTCTGTGATGCAGTATTATGATTTTGCAGTCTTTCTCAGCATAATTCATTGGTGAACAGTTGATGTCTTTCGGAAAAACCTTAACAATGGGACTTAAAGTATCTAATATTTGCAAAATTAAAGAACACTGTGCTCAAGGTCAAGGTCAATCAATTTTGTTCAAGGAACTTCATTGAGGAATAACACTTGATACAGAAATGGTCGCTCTGATATTCCTGAACCACACCTAACCACAAAGTAATTCAGTCATCAGGGTCATTTTGAACTCAATTCTAAACAAAACGAAAATGAGTAAGGAAAATGATGAGTGCAAGTTATAAGGGAATAAGGTAATTTCTGAACAGAATTGCTTATCCAAAGCTTTGAATACCATGCTGCTTGCAGATTGAAGAATTGGAAGAATTTGTTGTTGTTGAAGGTTCTCGGTGCTTCTGTAACGATACTGAAAAATGATGATGGTTTTGAACCAGCACTGGTCTTGTAGCCAATGGCTAGTTGAACACATACATTGCTTGTGTAATATAGATACTGTGTGTCAACTCTTAATTTAGTTAATATCTAATCTAATGTTGCCCCTTCATAATTGCACTAGTTTAATACAGTTAATTTGTTCCTTGTTGAGTTAGATAACAGTGAGAAATAAACATTTTCTTTCACTTATTCTTGGTTTAGGGCAATGATTTCAAAATGAAATATTTTGGTAAATTGTGTTTATTGATATGACTTAAGAGTTATAGGTTTAATGCTTTCCCCATTTGCTGTATAAAGCAAGCTTTTGAAAGATTCAAGAAGTATTTTGTATCAATCTTGGCCATATGTAGTGAAAACTATCAAAATATTCTTAAAACTCTTATTTTGTGTCATGGACCAAGTCAAATAGTTAACAAGTACAGCAGCTAATTAAGGTCTGATCGTGATGTGACGTCCATCAATTTTCTTTGATATAATAAGTTCATGTGTATAAGCTTACAGTATTGACACTTGGAAGTGAATCATAATGACTTTCAAAACAGCTGCCGGGGTATATTGATTGACTGACAATACAGGCAGTATGCATGTAGATAGGTAGGTATGTAGGCAAGTGCCTAGGTGGTAGGGCTGTTGGCAACAGGTGACAGTGGTTATGTCATCTAGCTCAGACTCATGTCACTCCAAATTGATTCTATTGTCATTGTTGCCTTCAAATTGATCATGAATTTGACCCAATGGCAAGGTTAATTTTATTGGGTTATTGTGCATCTAATAAAATTTCTTTAGTTACTTTTGATTCTTTCAGAATATTTCTCAATGCATTATTCGGTACTAAGTTAAGACTTGAGAGAAAGATGCAGTGGTTCAGAATCGATGTTAGTTTTCACTGAAGAAAAGTGCAAGTGTCAGAACTGACTTGGCTTTTCTTTTCTTTCCTCTCTCTTGTCTTTATTTTCACTCTGGATATAAACATATATTTCAGACATAATTTGACTCATATCCTGTGAAATTGTGATATTCACTGAAAGTCCTTCACAATTTTGTTGAGTTTGTTTAAGTTCACATCAGCAATTTAGTTGCTGTTCAGTAAAGTTTGCCATACCCATCAAGCAGTCTTTTACTCATGCATGGTTAGAATTTCTCTCTGTATCCTAAATGTTGGTTGACAGTAGAATTGCTACATATAATACAGGTAAAAACATTGTACATGTCTGTTGTCTGTTGTGTTACAATCAGACAGCTTATTAGTCACATTGCAACATTGTTAATGTCATAAAACTAATTTCCAAGCTTATCAATGATCTCGCTTTTTATGCTGACCACTGTCTGAACCCTGAAATAATACTGATATTAGGAGTAGTAATTATAGCTGTCTGTTGATGTTGTCAGTTCAAATTGATGCTATGAACTTTGTCTGACTGTTTCAAGCTACCAACTGATCTAGAGGTTAAGCTGAACCTACATTCTATTCAAATATAAACACAACTTTTAGTCACAAGTAACAACAAAACAGGTCCCTTTATTTTAGGGTAATGATTCAGTCTTTGTAAGATTTTCCCCTACATTCAGTAGGTCAATTCTTCTGCGGCAGGCTGCATTATCTAGTACATGTAATGTTAGGCAAACTCGAAGTTGTTTCTTACCTATCTCTGCAACTGCAAGGCACTATCACAATTATTTCAGTTAATAGAGTCAAGTCATTTATATGCCTTCACTTTACCTTCTGTTTTATCTATTATAGATTAGATCCGTATAACCTATATTCTCCACTTATTGCTTTAGCAGTGCCACACAATAGATCACTCGCTTCAATTGATTCATCACTATGGTAATGGATGTAATTCTGTTTCAGTGGTCCGGTTCTTCCAGGAGTACACCGCCCCTGAGGAGGGACATTCCACATCAGTGCCCCACCGCGGGGACGTGAACCCCCTGCACCCCTCAGTGTCGAGCTCCGACGAGGAGAAAGTGCTCCTACCCCTGGGCGAGAACACACTCTCTCTTAACCTAGGAATTCCAATAGTAGTAGTTCTTACAAAGGTGAGCTGGTTTACCTTGATTCTTTGTTTAAGAACTTTCAGTATCAGGTGGTAACTGGTAAAGAGTCAAATATGACTGGAGGCTACATGGCTATATCAAAAAGTGGATTGGCTTCCTTTGCTTAACCATTTAAATATAGTCAATAAGATAATTGTTTTTATTTTATTGCCCGACCCAATCATTTGTTTTTTGACCTCCAAAAATATGTCTGAGCAACTGTCTTACCATTTTGTATACTGGCACTACTTTTTTACTTTATTTATCTACGATAAATAAGGTCTGTTCCTCCTGCGTCAAACTTGTAATCTGAAAAAGTATTTTATTATTTTATGCAGCCAAATCACACTGGACACAATAATTTGAATATAACTGCAAATTGAACATTCAGCAGAAAATTATTTGATTAAACATGTTCTGAGCCATATATTCATGTTGTGTTATGATTTCAGAGTGACGCAATCTCAACACTTGAAAAGGAGCATGATTTTCGGGAAGAACACTTTGACTTTATTCAACAGCATATTAGGAAATTCTGTTTACGATGTATCCTTTTGCATGTTGTGTACATAATGGTAAAACACATGATGGAAATAAACCAGAATGTTCAGACTTCAGGTTGGCTTCATCTAAGATGATTCACGTCAGATAGATTTCCGTATACTTATTACTAATCTGTTCAACATATTTATTAACCTTTTTCAATGATGAATTGGTAAGAGCTTTCCTTGTCAGAGTGGCTCACTTTCAGGAATTATATCTGGCTTAATGTAACAATGAAAAAAATATCAGGACTTGCAAGAAGCTAGTGTCAACATTCAAAGAATATTTCTGCATCAGTAGATATTGGGCTGATATTGTAAATTGAGCATGAATGTGATCTTGAAATCTATGGAATGAATCCTTAAAACAACTTCAGACGGTGCTGGTCTGTTGTACACCTCTGTGAAGGAGGATAGGAACTGTGATTTATTGTACAAATATTTAGTGCACAGGATATATGGTTTCCCTTTCACAAACCAAGCCTACGTAGTAGAGAAGGACAGTGTATTTGTGTAAGTATTTCGTCCACTCACATTTTCTCACACATTCTGGATAACTATGTCATGTAGGATTTATGCTGCTTTTTTCTTGATTCTTTTCCTACCACATGTACTGCTGTATCAATAGATATTGACCTTGTTTGTTTTAAAATATGGATATTTAGGTGTATATTTAGTCTGCTCGAAAACAGAATTAAGAATCTACTACAATACATATTTTTATGAAGTAAAGAGGTTGTCTTGCTTATATTGCCAACTTCCAAATACCTGACATTGTAAATCCTGTCAGTTTCAAAGACTGAAACCTGAATAAAGGTAAAAATCAGGATATGCTACTATCTAATGATGGGAAACCCTTGTACAATTTCTTTAGAAACTAAACAACTATCTTTTTATCAGTAAGAGAAGTGGAATAATTATTGTCTTTATCATATGATTGTAATGGAAATTCGTTATTCTAATCTATACGTACATATACCATGGTTCCCTGATCAACAGTGAAATTTTTTTATCTAACCTAATTACCTCCCTGGTATCTGATGGTTATGTAATAGATCTTTCAAAGGTTGAGAATGATAACAGTCCATACACCCTGATTATAAGTATAACCCTTTGGCAAATCATCAGTTTAATTCTCAAGTGTTCAAATTGAGACATCAATCATACAATGCATCCATTTTGGCATTTGGCATCCAAGGCATGTTCTTATCTTAGTCAGGAAACAGTTTACAAAATCCTTATTTCTTCATGCTGAGACTAGGTATCTTTAATTGGTCTGATTTGTCTATTGCAGGCCCTCAGGTTGGGATAATGAGAAGAAGATTAGCATATTATATGAAAACATGAGTAGCATGAAACCAGACAATGCATTTGAAGATGTCATAGCCAAACCGATCATGAGGAAGGTAAGTCCCTATCATCTTATCAGTTTAGTATTTCTGTTTTGGATCAGTTAATGCTCTGAGGTCAGATTATTTGGAACATCAACCCAGGATCATCAACATAATTGAAATTAATTTGATTAACATCTCATAATACCTTTGAGATAGTAAGTAAATTTCTCATCAAAATCAAAAGCATAAATGAGAATTGTCAACTTGTATACCTGTTGAAAGATTGACAGCAATAGCGTCAAATTTCTTAGTGTTTCATTGCTCAAGTTAGTCTTCATGTTTGCCATGTAATGGGTGACTAATGATTTACACCGCTTTACACAAACTTACAGTTACTGTAATGATCCTAGCCAAAAGATGTGAACTTAATCATGATTGTACTCTCAATGGAAGATAACTTACTTTTCAATCCAAAAATTGAAATATGGGCGAGCAATGGAGTGATAAGTGACATAAAAGTTGACATGATCATTAGATATACTTTCAGATGTTATCTTTCCAAACTGGTAACTAGTCTTATGTTCCCTGTGATTAGTTGATTAAGTAGAATTTTATTCTAAAGACATTCATGATTGTTTGACTACAGCCGGTGCAGAGGGACGCTGAGATAACGGCAGAGGACGAGCAGGTGTTCCTGATGAAGCAGCAAACCCAGCTCAGCAAACAGCCCCAGGTTGGAGCCCCGGTTTGTACACTTGGTTTTTATGAAAACAGTAATCATAAACAATAATGTGGATAATTAAATAGCGCACATCTCCATGTCTCCATTATTACCTTGTTTAACCCAAGTTGACATATCTGGCTGGACGGTCACCATCAACAACTTTTACAAGTTACCAGTTAGCTCCTGGGAGAACAGGGGTACATTTTGAATAAAGTCTCATGCCAAAGTTCCCATCCATAGTGTTTAGACTAATGTTTTTTGTTTTGAGGGTAGGCTGTGTCAGTTATACAGCATTCTTTCTCCATCATTGGATTTATTAAAGTTTGATAACAAATGATTCCCATTATATGCTTACAAGGGATTTTATTCCCTTTGCAATATAAGTATCACTGGAATTTTTTAGCTCATCAGGTCTGAAAGACCCGATGGGCTTGTGGCATGGCAAGGCGTCCGGTGTCCGTCCATCCGTCCGTAAACTTTTCACTTTTTCGACTTCTTCTCCAGAACCAATGACTCTAGAGAGCTGAAATTTTATGTGCATACTCCTTGGCAAATGGGGATTCTAAATTGTAGATTTCGTGACCCCATGACCCCAAATGGGGTCACAAGGGTCAAAACCTTAAAAATCTATTTTAATCTTCTTCTCTAGTTCCAAAAGGTCCAGAGAGCTGAAAAGTTGTGTATAGACTCCTTGGGCACTGGAGATTCTAAATTGTAGATTTTGTGACCCCATGACCCCAAATGAGGTCAGAGGGGTCAAAACCTGAAAAACCTAATTTCATCTTCTTCTCCAGTTCCAAAAGGTCTAGAGAGTTGAAAAGGTGTGTGTAGACTCCTTGGCCAACGGGGATTCTAAATTGTAGGTTTGGTGACCCCATGACCCCAAATGGGGTCACAGGGGTCAAAACCTGAAAAACCTAATTTAATCTTTTTCCCTAGTTCCAAAAGGTCTAGAGAGCTGAAAAGGTGTGTGTAGACTCCTTGGCCAACGGGGATTCTAAATTGTAGGTTTGGTGACCCCATGACCCCAAATGGGGTCACAGGGGTCAAAACCTAAAAAACCTAATTTCATCTTTTTCCCTAGTTCCAAAAGGTCCAGAGAGCTGAAAAGTTGTGTATAGACTTGGGCACTGGAGATTCTAAATTGTAGATTTTGTGACCCCATGACCCCAAATGAGGTCAGAGGGGTCAAAACCTGAAAAACCTAATTTCATCTTCTTCTCCAGTTCCAAAAGGTATAGAGAGCTGAAAAGGTGTGTGTAGACTCCTTGGCCAACGGGGATTCTAAATTGTAGGTTTGGTGACCCCATGACCCCAAATGGGGTCACAGGGGTCAAAACCTGAAAAACCTAATTTCATCTTCTTCTCCAGTTCCAAAAGGTCTAGAGAGTTGAAAAGGTGTGTGTAGACTCCTTGGCCAACAGGGATTCTAAATTGTAGGTTTGGTGACCCCATGACCCCAAATGGGGTCACAGGGGTCAAAACCTAAAAAACCTAATTTAATCTTTTTCCCTAGTTCCAAAAGGTCTAGAGAGCTGAAAAGGTGCGTGTAGACTCCTTGGCCAACGGGGATTCTAAATTGTAGGTTTGGTGACCCCATGATGCCAAATGGGGTCACAGGGGTCAAAACCTAAAAAACCTAATTTAATCTTTTTCCCTAGTTCCAAAAGGTCTAGAGAGCTGAAAAATTGTGTGAAGACTCCTTGGACACTGGGGATTCTAAATTGTAGGTTTGGTGACCACTTGACCCCAAATGGGGTCACAGGGGTCAAAACCTTAAAATCCTACTTTCATCTTCTTCTCCAGTTCCAAAAGGTCTTGATAGCTTAATAGTTGTGTGTAGACTCCTTGGACAATGGGGATTCTGAATTGTAGGTTCGGTGACCCGTTTGACCCCAAATTGGCAATGGGCCTTTTTTATTTGATTGTGAATAACTCAGACGTTGGGACAGGCTATCTTTCCTACACTGCCCATGACCCCATGGTGTAAACCACAACACCTATTTCTATCAAAAGTCTGATGAGCTACAGAGCCCATGGCTCTATTTTTTACATCACATCAGGGGGTTCCAATTAGGGATGTCACACAAAAAGATGTTTCAAGATTCAAGATCAACCATTCATTCATTCACTAGATGAAACAATGACTTTGCTGTTTACGAGTTATGATTACTTTATTTTATGTAAAAGTGATTTACCTTTATTTAGGTAATCAGTTTGAGTAAAGAAATAATTTGATGTGTGTAATGCAGCCCCAGGAAGGCACACCCCCACGACAGAGACAGCAGACCCCCAGGACCCCCAGCAGTGCTGGAGCATCTCCCAACACTCCCATACGCGGCAAGGTGCGTACTCTGTCTTGTTCTCACATAACTGTCAGTCAATGTCTCAAGTTGGTTGGCATGATTACAGACACCATTTTGAGCTTTAGACAGTTTGGTAAAAGTTTTAAACGATTTAATTAAAACAAGTTTGAACTTGTCACTCGTATGAAGCTGTGTTTGTTGATCTAAGTGCTTCTTTATGGTGTTAATTGGGTAAATCGTTTTTCTCAAGTCACAGGCGGTGAAGACGGCAGGTTTTTGTTATTAAAAGGGACCTCTAATTGTTTAATTCATGGAAGGTGAAAGGTAGAAGTACTCAGATCACAAATGCAGTGAGGTATGCATTAAAGGTTCTCTCTAACTTCAATCAGATATGTAATTGTAACCATTACTGTCTGCATACTTGAGAGTATAGTATCAGTTGCTGACTTTGTTATTGGCAAATTTTAGCCATTGTTTATGTAAACTTTCATTCCAAGGACGAATAATGAATATTTTTATTAACGTTACTTCTCTATGTTTTTCTATGATACAACCACACATTACATAAATATCTACATGTATCATTTCTGTTTTGCATTCTCAGAGCCCAAAAGTGAGTATTAGGTTTAAACCCAAAGCTTGAAGGGATTGGTTAAAGTGGTTACAGTGTTGTTCTAATGGCTTTCATCAGACAATCGATTCCTTTGCATTTTACAACTTTCCCCTCTTATGTCATC
Organism: Phorcus lineatus; assembly: GCA_921293015.1. Lineage (NCBI taxonomy): Eukaryota > Metazoa > Mollusca > Gastropoda > Trochida > Trochidae > Phorcus > Phorcus lineatus. The sequence goes on along the minus strand of OV121090.1, from coordinate 17,029,441 downwards.
ATGTTTCAGGGATCTATGAATTACCTATGATTAATATCTGTTTCTGTTAATGGTTTCCTGACGAAATCTTCCTCAAAATAATTCTACACATTTTGCATATGCAGCCTTTTCAAGAGTGATTAATTCAAAGCAAATGGGAAAATAACTATAGTGCTTTGAGTGAATATGATGGTTTACTTTGTAAGTGTAAAGTACTTTAATTCATGCAATCATCTTGGCTATTTACAAGCTTAGAAAAATGATTAGAAATTTGCACACTACAATTATATACTATCCATGAGAAAAGACAGACAGACCAACAGACAGTTTTATTCAGTATAAAAGGTCCCAGCACATATAATTCAAATTTACTTTACATGAGATGCTGGAATGAGAGTTATGAGAGGAATGATTGCTAAGAGAATATAAGATAAAAATAATGCATGAAAGTTTTAACTTTTCTTTGAAGTATCCATAGTTGACATGGTTTTGTGGATACATGAATAGATGAGGTGTAAGGATCAAGAGTAGTGTTTATTGTTATACATGCATTGGTAGAGGAAAGTTTTAGAGGTTTCCATCAATAAGGAGTTTTCATGTACATGTTGTAAAACTTCTTTCAATCTCCTTTATTTGAGCTTTGCTTGATAAAATTACTCATTTCATCAACGATTTATTTTGCAAAGCACACATTGGTGTTTTCTACACTTGCTGGATGCACAGTAGTGTTTACTACACTTGCCAGATGTTTAACGATGTTTACGGCATTGCTTCATAAGATGACATGATAAGTTGGAATTTATGGTGCTTTTAGTGCAATTAGTTACCTCACCTAACAAACACATAAGATAAAGGTTAACTCATTTAAGCTAATAACTGTCAATTAAGTCCAAGTAAGTCACTAACTTTATCAAATACTGTCAGGTGAAAGATTAACCTGGGATCAAAATTCTCCATAGTTAAACAAGAACCTTGTTTCAGTGTTGATGGTGGAAGAAAATTTCAGCCGTTTCTAGGCTATTTTTTGTGTAAACCCAAAAACAACATTTTAAGATGATCATGCTCACTGCGATCTCTTAATCTGTTGTTAAACGCTGCAATGGTAACCGAGTGTTAATAATATCTTGAAAAATGGCCCTAACAACGAGCTGTTCTATGAATACTTTTTGAAATATCTAGGAATCAACCATGCAATGTTGAATGTTTGCAGGGAGATCCTAAAGCTGCTGCACCGGGTTCAACTAGCGAGGGAATGTTGGCCAACTTCTTCAACAGTCTACTGAACAAGAAGACAGGAGCACCAGGCGCAGGACCAGGTCAGTTATCTCCCTTGGCTGGTTTACTTGTCACCTATCTCCATGTAGTGTATCTCAATTATCTTATCTGATAAACTTTTAATCAGCACTTTTAGTGTTCGTAAGAGAACAGAAAGAATTAGTGTCGATTTTGTTGATTTATTGTCAGGAAATACTGAGGTTTACATACATACGTTCTTGTGTGATATGAGCTTCAAAAATATACACATAGTTTTTCCCGTGACAATTCGTTTTTAAGCATGTGTTTATGTGCTTCGCTAGTCACCACAATCTCGCACACTGGGATTAAGGGAGATAACTCTTTTTTACCAAAAAGTCTGATTCAAAACTAAAACGAAATTAAATGAAAATAATCATCAACATCGCCGCCCCCCCTGACAGAGTAAAGCAACTAGAATACACATATGAAATCTACGACACGCAAACATAACGTCTATAGATAAACTTTAAACAGTCTTTGGCACAAGCATTATTCTTTAGCTCAATTATATTTATGTATAGTTCAGTCCAACACATTCCCCTCAAGTTCAGCTCATCACTTTTCATTGAGTTCAGTTCGTCACATTTTCCTCAAGAACACAGATTTTTGCTGTGGGCCGGATGTAATCACCAGCTGGTGTTCTTACTCTCACTGTCCTAACACGACCATCTTTGCCTGGAAGAACATCGAGAATTCTGCCCAGTTCCCACTGTCCTCGTGGGTGATTGTCTGAGACAACAAGAACTAGATCTCCAGCGCACACGTTTGAGTTCTCTTTGGTCCACCTATGGCGGACAGTTAGTTCTGGTAGATACTCCTTCAGCCAACGCCGACTGACATGATCAGCAATAACTTGGGCCTGTCGCCATCTCTTACGACTGTTAATCTCCCTGTCAGAACATACATCTGGAGGCGTTGAAGTGTTCGCCCGCCCCAACAGGAAATGATTCGGAGTAAGAGCGACAAAGTCCTTGGGATCAGAGCTATTATGAGTGAGTGGACGGCTATTCAGGACAGCCTCAACTTCAACTAGTGCAGTACGAAGGACGGAGTCTGACACATATGTGTTCCTGAGTGTGGCCTTGAGTGCAGTTTTGACAGAGCGTACTAGTCGTTCCCATGCACCTCCAAAGTGTGGGCTCAGAGGTGGGTTGAAATGCCATTCAATCATTTTGGGAGCTAAGAAAGCGCTGATGTGATTCTGCTTCAAGTTCTGAAGGCATTTGCATAGCTCATTGTCAGCACCTACAAAGTTAGTTCCATTGTCACTATACATGTGTCTAGGATTGCCACGTCTCCCAATAAAGTTTCTGAGAATGAGAATAAAGTCATCTGTTTCAAGAGAGTCTGCGAGTTCTATGTGCACTGCACGAGTTGATAAGCACGTAAACAAACACCCCCAGCGTTTGACTGAGCCGCGACACACTTTCACCTGCATGGGCCCGAAGTAATCTACACCTGTGTAAACAAATGGTCTGTCAAAACCACTCACACGACACAGTGGTAAATCCGCCATCTTTGTCACTACTGGTTTCACATGTCGTCTGCGACAATCAATGCACCTTCTTATTGCTTCCTTTGCAATACGACGAGCACTGATGACCCAAAACTTCTGTCTCAATTCAGATATCATATGCTCTGGTCCTCCATGAGCTGTGCTAATGTGGACCTTGTCAATCAACAATTTTGTGATTTGGTGATCACGAGGTAGTATCAACTGGAATTTTGCCTCAGTGGGTATCACAGCTTTCTGTAATCGTCCACCGACTCTGAGATATCGTCCATCAAATATCGGTGACAAAGGCAACAACTTACTTGTGGCTGGCAGCTCCAAACCTTCTTTGAGACTGTTTATTTCAGCAGAAAAGGTCTGGTTTTGAACTTCACGCACCCAAGCTAAGGTGGCCTCTTCATACTCTTGTGGAAGCAATTCATTATGTTTCACTGGGTTTCGTCCCTTTAAAGGACACATGAAATTTCTACTTGCACGAAGTAACCACGCTGTCCTCCTACATAGAAAATGCCAGGTTGAGAAGTCACTTGGGTTTAGCAACAATGAAAGGTTCATGGGAATAGTCTTAGGATAGTTGTCCTTGGTTGAGATTGTCATTACACATTTTCCTTTCACTTCAGGATCATTTTCGTCAATGTCAACAGTTTGAGGTCGTTCGTTATCCAGTAATTTGTGATGAGGTTTGGTCAAGAACTCTGGACCAACCAACCATGAACTTGAGGTGAGTTTGCTGCTGAGTGAGTCCACGTGAACAGTGATCTGCGGGATTGTGTGCTGAGGGAACATGATGCCACTGTTCACTTGATGTTGATTCAAGAATCTCAGCGATTCTATTTGAGACGAAAGGCTTGAAACGTTTGGTTTCATTGTTGAGGTATTGCAACACTGTGTTGGAGTCTGTCCAGAAGATTACCTTTCGAAAATCCAATTCGAGTTCAAACTGCAGAGACTTCCAGAGTCTGACTCCGAGCACTGCCCCCTGCAGTTCAAGCCTTGGGATTGAAAGTGTCGGCTTTATAGGGGCAACATGAGTTTTGGAAGGTACTATTGAACATGTGATACTATCAACTGCATGACTGTACCTCAAATACACTACAGCACCAAATCCTTTCTCTGAGGCGTCACAAAATACATGAAGCTCAATCCAATGCACTGAGGAGCTGAGGTTTGGATGGTGTCTTGGTAGCTTGAAAGATGCAAGGAACTCCAGATCAGAGAGCCAGTCTTTCCAATACTTTTCGATCTCCTTTGGAAGGGGGTCATCCCAGTCAAGGTTCTGTCGCCAGAGTTCTTGGATAATGCATTTGGCCCTGAGAGTAAATGGAGCTAGGAATCCACAAGGATCAAATATGGAGCTTACAGTGCTTATCACCCCTCTCTTTGTCATAGGAGAATGTTTCAGTTTCTGATCGAATATGAAGGCGTCATCAATAACGTCCCATTTCAAACCTAGTGCACGTTGTACAAGTTGTTGATCAAATTCCAGGTCAGTGGTCTTGACAGCCCTATCACACTCTGGGATAGCACTCACAACTTCTGGTGAATTTGATATCCATTTATGCAACCTGAAACCCCCACGTTGCATTAGCTGGATGAGCTCTGAGGATAAGTCTATGGCTTCAGGTATGGTCTCCATAGATTTTAGAAAGTCGTCGACATAGAAGTCACTGAGCGCTGCTTGTACAATGTTCTCCTTAAAGTTGTGTTGATTGTCTAGGGCTGTGCGCTGCAGCGCATAGTTTGCACACGACGGAGAGTCTGCCGCACCGAAGATATGAACAGTCATCTTGTACACATCTGGCGCTCCAGGTTTATCCTTATCGGGTTTCGAGAGAAATCGCAGGGAATCTGAGTCGGCTGCAGGAACCTTCACCTGGTGGAACATTCCCTCGATGTCTGCGGCAAGTGCCACCGAGTAGAGTCTAAATCGCAACAACACCCCAAAGAGACTGTTAAGAAGGTTGGGGCCTGTCATCAAACACTTATTCAATGATATATTTGAGTACTCGGCTGCCGCATCAAACAAAATGCGCACTTTACCTGGTTTGTTTGGATTGGTCACTCCATGGTGAGGAAGATACCATGTTCTAGGCGAGGTCTCAGCTGCTTCCTCTTGTGTAAGTTTCTGTGCATGTCCCTTGGAAATGTATCCATTCAGTGTTTCACCATATGCACTAGCAAATGATTCATCATGTGTAAGGCGTTTTGTAAGAGACCTATAACGTCTCTCTGCTACCATGCGATTGTTTGGAAGAGTAGTTACATCACTTTTCCAAAGCATACCAACCTCATAATGTCAATCGATCACTTGGGTGGTTGACTCCAGAATTCTCTGTGCTCGTCTATCTTCAATGGAAGAAGGGTTTTTGCTCTCATGGGTGACGCCAAATGACTCGGTTTGCCAGAATTGCTTTACTTGTTCAATGAGCTCTGTGTTTTGTGATACAGTAAAGTTCACTCTAGCTTGTGTTTCAGAGTTCTCGCCAGTGGCCACCCCCATGATGGACCAGCCGATTGGTGTCTTGACAGCATATGGCTGATGCTGACCTCCACTCCTGATATCGGTCTGAAGATGTGCTTCGGGTACATTGAGTCCGATGAGGATCTGAATCTGTGAGGGTTCAATTTGAGGTATATCAAGATCCTCCATGTGTTTCCACTCAGATTTCACTATTTGAGCTGGACAGGAAAAGGCATCAGATTTCACAGTCCATGCTTCCTTGACAACAAGTGGCTTAGAATCGTCATGAACACCCTTTATGGTAAAACGAACATTTCTCGAAGTTTGAGTTGTGGTATCAGTCAAAGTTTTGACTGTGAAATTGCGCACTTCTCCGACAAGTCCAAGTTCCTTACTCAGCTTTGCATCAATTAATGAAGTGTCACTAGCACTATCTAACATGGCAACTGTCTGAATAACTCTGCCGTTCGGACCAACTGCGTGCACTGGAACAAGACGAAAGTACACTCTCTCTCTCTGTCCTTGGTACGAACCTTAAAGTTTGTCGCAGGTCTTTCTGTTTTGTCAAAATGCAACATCGTATGATGTCTTCCATCACATTGTTGACAATTCCTGCTTGTGAAACACATTGAAACAGAATGATTACCTTTCAAGCAATTGTAACACAGCTTATTGTCCTTAATGACTTTCAATCTATCCTGAACACTCTTATTGGCAAAGAGAGCACAGCGGTAGAGATAATGTCCTTCTGAGCACAGTGGACAAGGCATTTTCTGTTTAGGTTCTTGTATCACTTCAGTGGCCTCTACACCTTTTTGCACTGTATCGCGTTTGTCCTGAGTTAATTCATTCAATGGTGTTTGGTTCCTTGGTTGAGAAGTCGTGGCAAAACTGCTCCGCACACGAGAAGACTTGTCCTGTTTCTCATGTTTGTAGTTGGCAGATTTGTTCACATAACTTGTGTCAATTGCGTAGGGATTAAATTGAGCATCAACGCGGTCCTTCAGCCATCCTTGTAGGTCAAGCAGTGAAGGTTCTCTAATTTTCATTATGGATTTCACATATTCATTCCATTTTGGTGCCATGTGTGAAGGTAGGCGTCTCACAGTTTTCAGAAGCGTTTCACAGCTGCCCAGGTCTGCTGAATACTTGAGTTGCTGCAATGTGGTAACACAATCCCTTATGGCAACATTAAACTTCCTTAGAGCAGATGGGTCATGAGAGGAGATAGTTTGACCATGTGTGACTCTGTCCAAGAAAGCCTTTGCAACTTTCACTCGATGTCCAAATGCACTCTTGAGCTCTTGCAAAGCCATTGCATAATTTTTACCACTATACCCAAGGCCTTGAACTAACACCTTTGCTTCACCACTCAAGTGAGACTGTAAGAGGTCCATCCTCCTGGTCTCCCTTATGCCTGGACGACAATGCACCTGAATATGAAATTGTTCGATGAAGCGTGGCCACTCAATAGCTTCACCAGAGAACGTAGGCAATTCAACTTTAGGAAGATCCTTTTCACTCTCCACTCGGGCTAACATGTGAACTAACCCATCAGGGGCTGTGGTATTTACATCATCAATCACAGTTTCCACACCAATCACTAAATTATCAATCCATGAATCTATGGCTTCATCCACATGGTTTTGAATGTAACACATGCTGGGCTGATAGGGTATATTATGATTATTGTCTGTGTATTTGACAGGTGATGAAACTGCTTGAGGTTGAAAATGTCTCCTATCTGGGCGAGGGGGTCAAGTACGTGTGCACTGGGTTTAATCCGTGTTTGAATCTTGTCACTCACCGCAGGAATTTCAAAATTATCAATGTTTTTTGACATGTCTTCATGCTTAAGTTTATTTTGATTGTCTATCCACTCTTTCACTAAGACAGGTTTCTCAACTTTCTGAATATTCAAAGACTTGACACTCTTTCCATTTTCTGAATCTGCCATATCCTGAAGAACACGTGCCTCCAACTCGGCCATCTCTGCATCATGTTGTGCCCCTTGAATAACACGCGCTGCCTCAATTTCAGCCGCCTTTTCGACAAGCTCTACAGCCTGTTTAGCCTGTTTTGCTTTGAGTTTTGCCTGTTCTGCCTTTAATTTGAGACTACTCTTTGAGCTTGATGTGTACCTAGATGTACCACCTGATTTGTGTGAACTACACTGTGATTTTGCTTTAACACTAGCCCTCTGAAAATTATGAATCATGTTATCAAGTTTTTGCAATATATCTACAGCCGCTGATTCTCTTCCACTAAACCACACAACAGCTTCTTCAACTTCATCTTCAGTCAGTTTGCTCATATAGTCCAAGTGTGCATTTTTTAGATTTTTCAAAGCATTTGCTATTTTCACATTGAATTTAATCAAATCATCTTCTAAAGCAAGTTCAAAGTTAATAGAGTTCAAAAGTGATGTCAAATAACTAGCATGACCATTCCTCACTGCTCTCAAATGTTTCTTTGACTGTAATTCAAGATTTTCACCTGGTACCGACTGACTGTCCCATTTTCGATCACCTAACATTTCCGACTTTTGTGCAATGCTCACGTTTTGTTCCGATGCCATAGCTTTTCATATCATCAATATGTCCACATTCACAGAATAAAGTGTTCATATAAGTTTAAATTATCATTCACGTTGAGAATACTACTCTGTGATTGAAAACACGTGTACCGGAAGTTGTGAATCGATGTTTGTGAGTAGGGAAAAACCTCATGTTCGTAAGAGAACAGAAAGAATTAGTGTCGATTTTGTTGATTTATTGTCAGGAAATACTGAGGTTTACATACATACGTTCTTGTGTGATATGAGCTTCAAAAATATACACATAGTTTTTCCCGTGACAGTTCGTTTTTAAGCATGTGTTTATGTGCTTCGCGAGTCACCACAATCTCGCACACTGGGATTAAGGGAGATAACTCTTTTTTACCAAAAAGTCTGATTCAAAACTAAAACGAAACAGAAAACGAAATTAAATGAAAATAATCATCAACATTTAGTTTGAAATTAGAGTCTCTTTAGGTCGGTTAAAGTTGTGTTTTTCTCAAGAGTCAAGTGTGACTCAAAATTACATAAAGTGTTGGGTTGGTGATACGTTAACTTGTGGTACCAATATGTTTTTACATTCACGCTATTATTGTAAGCTAATCATTTAATCATCTCTGATATCGCCAAAGATAACGCATGCCTAATTTTCACCATTCTCAAATCCCTGATTTCCAGACAGTGTGTCCCGGGATGCAGCTGCTGAACTGGAGCGCATGACACGAGGGAAGAAGGCGCCTGAGACAAATGCAAATGATAAAAGTGCCTCTGGGTCGTGATCTCTGAGCGCCGCTCCGGTCTACTACACCCCTCCCCCTCTCCACCGCCGGGGGTAACCGATGGATTCTGTTGTCTTCTTATTTTCTTGCCCTGCTCTTCGGTTTGCTTTGTTCATATCTGCAATGCCGATGCGAAAATCTGTCCGTCAAGTCTCTCAGTTGAGTCAAGTCAGCAGGCAGGGATACCAGAATCTACATCGCCATGTGCATGAATGTTTGTGTATAAACAAAAAGAACATTTATGAGTTACCGGGAAGAGATGTCATTCTTGTGTTTTTGAGTTGCACACCTATACAAATACTGCAGAGAGTTGAGTACAGTTGTATATAGACCAAGTATGATGTATCTGCATAGTCTCTGTATGTGTATAGATAGTATTCCTGCGTTATCATGTCCTATTAAGTTATTGTGCTTCACTGCTAATTAAGAGAAGACTCATCAAAGTGCTTGCCAACAGTAAGGGCTGTAATATGAAAACATTAACACAAGCAGTGATTTCAGCTGGAATTATTAATCATTGATTAATATCATTTTATGTAATGCATCTGTTAAATACATTTTGTTTATTTCCAATTAATTTCGGGGGGTGTAATTGCAACTGAAAAACGATATAGATATAAATTGTAATGCCAAAAGAAATGAGATTTGAAAACTTGTAGATTAAGATTGATCATGCATTTGTCAAAAAGGTAAATGGCCACTGTCTTTGTTTTGATTTCAAGCTATAATGACACACAACACAATCTTATCGCAGTCAACTATCAGTCATTCTGTAAGCCTATGTATCTAGGATCTGGCTTTAAAACCTATCTTAGTGAATAGCTCTGTCATCAGGACTGCATTGATAAGTAACGTCGTGACTCAATAAAATGAAGAGACCTTAAAAATATGAAGACTTAGAATCTGATGGTTTGTTCAACGTTTAACTCTTAACCTGCAGGTCATGGAATATTGGTATTCTTAATTATACCTCCTTCCAGAAAACTGAATAAATACACCCATTTAAAGAAACAAGGCTAAAATGTTGGGATAAAATTCTTAAAATGATCCAATATAAATTGAGTGTCTGATGAGGCTGTATCCACAACAAGTACGTTTTTGGCAACTTGTCCATGACATTCTCGCCCAGTCCCTGTCCCTGTCAGGTTAGGTGTGTATGAGGATTGTGTAGAGTGTAACGAAGAGGACCAGTTCATTCATCATATCTTCTCGTAGATTTCTTGTCGGCTTTATGCTCTGTTTTTAAGAATTAATTAATTTTGAACATCAGGTATATATTGCAAAGAAAAATTTTATTATTTCAAAAAGATTTAATTTCTCAGTGGCACTATTGATTAATTTGTAAAAGACATCACTGTGGAGTCATTTGATTTTCAATTTTATATCTTTTGTACACCATTGTCTATACTATGGCATTTGTTTTTTTTCTTCTGTAAAGTGAGCATAATTTAAGAATTTTGATAAAGAAGTTAGTGAATGGTCTGGGGTGATTAGTTTTTGTTAAAATACTCAAAGTTTAAATGTTTATACAAGATTGTATTAAGCTGTTGTATCAATTTAAATGCACACTCTGATATCTTGAAAAATTCTCTTCAAAATTAACTTGTCAAATGATTAAAATTCTGTATCGTGATGTAATGGGTCATAAGGAATGTGTTTTAAAATTTCTAGATTTTGATTGGTTGAAAGATTGTGTTTTTGCTCTGTGTTTTGAAAATTGGATTTTTTTGTTATGTTCATATATTTGGCAACTCGTATATTTGTCTCTACTTAATTCTATTTCATTTTCATTTCATCAGAACATGATTTAAATAGATGAAAAATTTACCAAACTGCCGAGAAGACTTCCAATGAGATTAACATCAAGAAAAGACAAGGTTGAATACATTTTTACAGTTTTACAGTTTTTTTTCAAGTTATTAATGAATTTGTAATGAGTCCTTGTCATCAGTAACATTGCAAAGAGAAATAACCAGCTTAAAGGATAACAAAATCACTTGCTCTGTTTACTCTGTGTTAGTGTGATAATTGTTTCTAATTGTGTATCTTATTCTTTTACATATTTGATCTCATGAACTTAGCCTTTTTGTCTCCCAGAGATTGACTTGTAACATATTACAAAGCAGGCCATTTCATCTCACCAGTGTCCTACAATTTATGTTGATCACTGATTTCGGTCTAAACACAATCTTGAAAGTATTTTGGAAACTGGAATTCAATGTTTTATCTGAATACATGCCAGTGGGCACTAATTTTATTCAAAGTTGGTCTAACGATAACTGAATTGAGAGTTATGCCCCCTTCATCAAACTTTTGCAATATGGTGTGATAAGAAATTCAAGTTTCAAGTGTCTGTACTTCAAGACAGTGCTATAAATTCCATTAATCACAACTTGAGGGCTAGGAATGTGCTAATAATGTGTTACTTTAGTTTTGTAACACGAGAACTCCCTGTTTATTGATGCTGTTTTTGTTGTTGACTCAACATGACTGATTTGCTTTCTTTTGAGACTTTCTCTCAAGTTTCGTTATTTCGTTAACAAGCAATATGGAATCATCGTATTCTTCAAAACCATTGTCTCATTGAAAGGTACTTCCAGTATACTGCATTTTCAGTGTTTTTTTATTAATGCAAACATTGTGCAGGGCAAGTGATGGTATTGAAGCAACTCCAACACATAACCTACAACTCTGATGGCCATATCTTTAAATTGAAATTATGTTGTCGCATTTAAAGTATTCTTTCCCTTTTCGATATAATTATTCTTTTTACAGCATGTTTAATGCATGGCTAAAGATTTCAACTGAGCACAATGTTTAAAGAAGAATTCTGTAATAGCAGCACTGAGGAGAGAAAAGTGCCAAAATGCATTCACCACAGCATTTCATACACAGAACCGACTGTAATGAAAGAAAATTGTAAATTGCTTCTTAGGTTTGGGATTCATGGAAGTTGTTGTTGTTGTTTTGAGTTTGTACAGTTTCATTGCATGTTGTTCTTGTGCTGTGTAATGGTAACAAAGAAGACAGATATATCTTGTACATAACCAAGCCTCTATTTTTGCTTCAAAAATATTTACATCACATCTCAGTCGGTTTAAACTTTAGGTTCAAGAGTTGCCAACTTTTCAAATTAAGAAAAGTGCTTCTAATAAAAAAACATTGTGCATATTAATGTGCATTTTCATGTTAAGGTGATCTTGATTCAAAATGCTTGTGGAAATTTATTGTGCCATTTATTTATTAAATATTTGATGTTTTGAAAGGCTTGAAGCGTGTACGAATACAGGAGGCAACTTATTGAAACTTTTCGCAATTACCAACACATTTTTCATCTACTGCCACAGTGTCATATACCTGTATTACTTGAGGTACATTTGGGCTCTTACTCAGAGGTCAAATATATCTTAACCTTTGACCTTGCAGGTCACTTACTGATTAGGTCAAACATCTTTAACTTTGACCCCTGACCCTCGCCCAGGGTTAGCCTGCCTGCATAGATGGCAATATGTGCAATGTTGATATATTTCTCAGTTATGAATGTGTATAGAACTTGTTATGTTTCTTGTGTTAAGTACGCTTTGTTTGATTATTGATGCAAAGCCGACGGAAATGTAGCCACACGGTTCCACCAGGTGCTGCTTAGTGATAAACAGTTGGATAAATCTTAAAGGAGAATTCAGTGAAGAAGGTTATGTGTTTTTTGATCAGGATTTCCATTATATGCCTCTGTACTCAAGATGGAGAGTCAGAACAGAATTCCTTGGTTTTGGAAATAAAATTTCTATCAGCTATGCTTGAATATTAACACTTCCTGTAGAAAATCCTGTCAAGTGAAGGCAAAATTATAATTATAGTAATATGGCTATATTCCTGAAATGTTTTCTAGACTTCTTTCCTGCCTATTTCTGGTTTGTGTAATTTATTAGCTGCGAGGTCTTGGTAAGCTCAGAATATGTTAAGCTTGAACAATTGAAGTTGGTATAAAACTTAAAAATTTGAAAATTAAAGTCATATTAAGAGGAGATGAATATGTCATGTTTTCATTAAATTGTGTTAAATCATTTTCCCCCAAAAAATGTAAAATGTAAACCAAATAACTTCATAATTATTATTTATTGTATTTCTTTATACTCATGTGTATGACAAATTGTCATTGATGTTGTCCCAGCTTCATTCCATTGATAAATGCTCCCCTTCAAATAAGTGGTCAAGTTTGAAAACAACAACATTAAGATTATTTTCAAATTTTTATTGAAAATTTGTCGGTACATGAAAAAGTATTGTATATTTTTATAATTGGTGTAGTTCTTCCTTCTGCAAATTCCTCCTGCAAATGAAATATGTTTGATACCTTGAGTTCATACTTGTAGTTTTCTCATAGTAATTTATTCAATTATATTGAAATATTAAACCTTTTTACTATATTTTGATCAATGTTAAGTATGTAATCACTTATTATTTATCATGTAGAATATTTCTTATTGTGATTATTATTTTGGAGGGGCTCAACTGGTACAGATAAGGTTTTCAAGCTCACCTTCCGCAACCTATTATTAAGACCTAATTCCTAGTCTAATGTATATAAGATAATGGTCACGTGCCTTCATTAAACAATTAAAGACATGCATTTGTTTTTTTTTTTATAAATAAGTATTTAGTTTTAACCATCTGACTTAAACCTTTTTTTTTCAAAATAAGAGATTTTATGAGTGTTTCCTTTGTTCATGGGCTTGTTTCAATCGTGAAATTTTTTGTTAATTTGGATTATAGAAACATAAAATGTGTAAAATATTATTTTATTTTACACCAGAGAATTAAATTTGTTTTTATCAAAGTAAATCTGAAAATAAATTTGTAAATGAATTTTCATTCTTTTAATTCTCAGGGTTATGTAAAAAATTCACCATAAGACATATGGTATTTTTGTTCATGGTATCTTATGAATTTATAATTAATAGTTTTGGACCATTTCGACAATGATTGATCTTCCTTTCAATCATTTCTTTGAAGAACGAATACATTCACCTTTCACTTTATTTATATTTGAAAGTGGTACTTAATTACATAACACGACACATGCAAGTGTCATTTGGTGTGGATAAACATACATTCTCAAATAGTGCTAGTGGAATAAGGTTACTTTTAAACTCGGACCTATTTGATTTCGCAAAACTTTTTTCGTTTGATTTAAACTACAAAATCATCCGGGCACTATTATTAAAATTGGTTAAAGCGTTTTGTTTGTCCTCGGAACCCTTCCTACAAATTAATTAAGTTCAAGTCTTAGCCATTTTCTTATCCAAAAACATTACGATTGATTAGGACCAAAGTTAGAGGAATGGTATGCAACCCCTGAAATGTTGACTACCTATTTAACGTCTTCTGGCAATCATGTTGAACGAACAAAATTACTTGAAACATCGGGGATTTAGATACTTGCCCTCAGACTTCAAACCAAATTATTCTTTACAATTTTGTAGACAATCTTTGACAAATCTGTAATCAGAAACCTTGGTTTTGCATAATTGAGTTTTCTTAATTTATGTAGTTTGTTTGATTGCTAGCTCAACACTCGTGACGACTCCAGGCTGCGTAAATACATTGTGATACTGCTTATGTCCACTTTTCCCGACTCCTTGCGTCTCTGCGGGGAGTTTGCTGTCGCAGAGACCGTATCTAGTTCCAATGGGGACATGGGTTTCTTGTGTTAAATTGAATAAATTTTATCATCGCACGTGATAATTGTTAGTTGTTCCTTTTAAGGAGGTCAGATGACTGGACTTCATCATTTTGCTACGACGTTCAATATGATTTACCCCAATAATGAGTACTTACTTAGATATTACCAGATGTTACAATGTACGTGACTAACGGGACCAGAACACCATAACATTTTGATATAATTATATTCTAGTTCGCGAAAACGTTTGACAAAAAGGAAATCTTCAAGTGTCCTTGGCCTGAATTTAAACTTTGTATTTGTACGTGTTTGTCTTCTTATATTGAGTAAAGGACATTAAATAACAGTTCTTAGGGGGTTATTGTTTGAATTTAAACATTTGAAGCAACCTTTTCCTCCGTGGAAGCAATGAAGGCATTTATTTAAAGGGATATTTCAAACTTGTTTATACTATAGTAGATATTCAAATTTGAGCTACTTTTGCACTTGGATGTAAAATAACACGTTGTGACAATCTGCATCACAAACTCAATCAATTTGTGCAAGAACTGCATATTTTTAACTTCTTCATCATTAGATTGTTACTTGAAATTTACTTAGGAACAACTTGGACCTATAGTTAGTACTGCCTTTTAAATGACTGTCGTTATATAATTTTATGCTATTCGTTGGTTGAATCCAATCCACAATAAAGGGTTTGTGAATGAAGTACATGTATTACGAAAGAAAGAGGAAAAGAAACAATCTTATTCGTGATTTCATCTCAGATTTTATATCAAAAGCGAAGTAACCCTTGTAAAAATGAAAATCAGTAACAGCGTTGTGTACACTTCATAACTTTTTCTCATTTCTGAACAACAAAAGGAGAAAACTCAGTATTTCGTCCTACCCCAATGAAGGCGAATGATTGCCAAGAAATATCTCCAAACCGAAGAATACGTTGTCTGCTTGAGGGATGTTGGTTCCATTTCGTTTTGGTAATATAATTTGTTTTGAGCTCTAAACATAACTGTAAACACCTTGTGTGAGAAAATTGTGTTGCAGTACATTCTTCCTTGTGAATAGTATTCATCCCTTGCAGAGAAGCTCCATCATTTATTCCTGTATATCATCTGTTCTAATACCAGCTCTTCTCGGGTTTCCAGCAAGTACCCCTAGCGGCAGAGTATTGCAACATAAACTACCCTGCAATTACTTGTTGTTACACAGGCCTATTTAATGATGCAATCGCTATTTTTTATAAAACGGATGTGTCCTGTAATGAAAACTCAAAGTGCAAAGTGCATATTCGAATAAAATTAAGCTTTCCTAAAGCACACCTTTCAAACCTTCGGTACGAATATTTAATATTCCAGGAATTCGGGTGTCGCATAGAATGCACACCCATTTCACCAGTTCTAGTTTGACGCGAACAACGATGGCAATGAAAGTATTTTCGAATTCCGTCTTAGTCACTTTAGAAACTGTTGCTACTCAGTAATTAACGTTGTTGAGTTAATTACCACTACGGTATTCCAACATTGAAACGTTACTCTCCCGTCTTCGTATCTACCACATCGGGATGTCACTGCAGCGTATAAACAAACAACCCGCGCCAGAAATATCTCCTTTCCCTACCAAGCCATCTGGACAATTCAGAGCTCTCCTCCTTAACCATTTACATGCAAGTACGCCGACGTAAACATTACATCGTTTGGACCAGGAAATATAAAGGTCAAGGTCATCCGGTAGGGTGTAATGTTATACCCTTCCTGCTTGATAGAATATCCCATCAATATATATACCCTTTGAAGATAAATTCAGAGGATACGGCCAATTCGTTAGGCGATGTTACAAAGTCAGCTACAACGATCGCAGTTCAAGATTTATATTTTTAAGATAAAGTCAACGCCTATATATGTTGCCTTTTCAACGTTCTTGGTCAACTATATTGAAAATTAAATAGTTGAATTGAGATTTCACAATCATCTGCCCACACATGTATACATTGTCAAGTCGTGACTACGGTTTCTTTTGTTTAACGTCTTGGACCTTTGAGTAATCCTTATCAAGATCGCCGACGACACTAGAGAGAAATCCTTTATACTTTCATGGCAGAGTGTTTAGTTTTCATACGTGCCGAAATACCCATCTGATGATTTCAATTAAAAATAATTCACATATGTATCCCATAGACTGGTTATCTTCCACCTGACAGACAGGCAGCTGACAGACAGCCCATCTCGCAGACACTCAGTTGAAGATTAATTAGGTAATCCCCTACAGAGGTAATGGGACAGTCCACATACATAGCAGAGGGCGACGTCTCATCAGATTAAGGCAAATTAGAGCAAGCTTCGTTAACGAACAGTGAAAACAACAGGTTTTTCTTTCTTTTTTATTATTTATTAGTTTTTTGTGGTACATGGACATTACAATTACATATATAAACAATACATCGTAAACAAGAAGAACACTATGCACATTTGGCAGAAATTGATAACATCGTGCAATACAAGATGTATAACATATTTATAATTCATCCAATTAAAGGCATCAATTTTAGTTTGAATTTAAGAATTTTCCAAATACACTTGTACAAAGCTATAGTACTACGAAATTAATCTTGGTTAGTCTTTTAAAAGTAAGTGGCGGGTTTACCAAAAAGTCATTGAATTTGTCAATAATGTATGTTTTCTTCAAGTAGATGATAAAGAAACCATAAGTCATCTTTTCTTTTTTTTATAATATGACAATCGAAGAAGAGGTGACTTATGGTCTCTTTATCTTCCTCTCAAAAGCTGCATTTATTTTCATCTTTAATTTTCATCTAAAGTAAAAGGTCATTTGTTGGGAGAATTCTATGTGGAGTCGAGTATTGAAACCATATTGATTTTGAATTTAGAGTAGAAATTATAAAAGACACTTTATTTATTTGATTATAGGTTTTTCTTGTGATCAGAGGATCAAATAATAATCTGTCGTCTAATCTCACAATTGTTTTTACAGGCTATTTAATTTTCAAATTGAATTTATACTGTGTTTTTATAAAATGTTGTTGCTGTTAAATGGCGTCTTCTCACTTTGATTTGAATGTTAACTAGTGATGTATTCATCTTGGTACTATTTAATTATATGTTTTAATAAACTTCTATACAAGGGAACATGGACTGCATCTCACTACCAAAATGGCTGGATTGCGCAAAGTGGAGTATCTGCTGTCGGTGAGAGGGGCACCTCAAATTCTTCCGGATGGAAATATCTACACAAGAAACAAGATTCGACAGAGCTGCACTCACTTGAGGTGATGTTCCACCCTCGGTGATTTTTTTAAGAACAAGGACAGAGCACAACCATGCACCTGATTAAATGTGAGAAGTGCATAAATATTGTGAAATGCACTAAAAGGAACTGAAATGTTAATATATGTACATTAAATAAATATGTATGTGAAATGTGTCAAATGTGCTGCTGCATTGAAAGGTGCTTTATAATGATATTTGAATAAATACTCTTTCTCTTCTTCTTACTCTTTCAAAAACGATGTTTTGTCTTTTATTTGGACTAGTCCATTATTATGAATCGGTAACAAGTAGTAACCAAGCTGTGCACCAAATCGTAAATGTTGTTGTTTTAGTGCGTCTGTCAGCTGCCTGTCTGTCAGGTGGGAGATTACCCATAGACTAAAATATATGACAAGTAATTGTTTTCAATGCCGATAAAAACCTTTTATAAGTGAAGAAGTCGCAATCACACATCTCATTTACATGAACACTAGTCTGTATAATTTATAATTTCTTTTGTCTACTATTGATAAATCTCCTAGGGGATACGTTTTAATAGTCGCGCGTTAGCAGTGGCACATTATCAAGTTTTCGATTAAAAGAAATCGTTACTTTTTACCAGTATGGTGTCTTTCTACTGAAATCTATTAACATTAAAATTATACTTTTCGGCTAAGGTCAACACTTTCCGATTTAATGACACCACTGGTGACGTTTGACATTTGACGCCAACAACTGACGATATGTGTCTGTTAGATATACCCTTTATGTTGCAAAAGCAAAATATGACTACCCCTTCCTCTTTGTCACTAACAGCACGCCGCTCTGTCACGATCCTACCTTGATACCCCTTCAACCTCTCGTTTCTTGAGACATTCGAGTACTTATGGACTTGGAACGTTAAACACCATATACACTCATAGATGAATAACCTTAAGAGGAACTAAACAATGAAAACTAATTAAAGAGAATTTGGATTTATTTCCCTTGTGAAAAGTCGTTTCTCAGAAATCGACCGATTGAGTAATGAATAGATCTGTGTTGAATCACGGTATAGAAAAGAATTAGCTATCAGGATTGAGGATTCGGAAGACGCGTTATATCAACAATAACAACAAAATCAAGCCTTTATTATGAAACGTCATTTCAAGAAGTCACCCTTTATTATGAAATGTCATAATGAGAAGTCACCCTTTACTATGAAATTCGTTTCAAGAAGTCACCATTTACTATGAAACGTCATTTCAAGAAGTCACCCTTTATTATGAAATGTCATAATGAGAAGTCACCATTTACTATGAAACGTCATTTTAAGAAGTCACCCTTTATTATGAAATGTCATAATGAGAAGTCACCCTTTATTATGAAATGTCATAATGAGAAGTCACCATTTACTATGAAACGTCATTTCAAGAAGTCACCCTTTATTATGAAATGTCATAATGAGAAGTCACCCTTTACTATGAAATTCGTTTCAAGAAGTCACCATTTACTATGAAATGTCTTTTCAAGAAGTCACCCTTAATTATGAAACGTCATTTCAAGAAGTACGCAGCCTTTATTATGAAAGTTCATAATGAGAAGTCACCCTTTATTATGAAATTCATTTCAAGAAGTCACCATTTACTGTAAAATGTCATTTCAAGAAGTCTCCCTTCATTCCGAAATGTCATATTGAGAATTCAGTTTTTACTATTAAAGGCGACATATCGTTAAGTCGTCCCTGAATTAGAAACGTCATATCGAAAAGTTAGCATTTATTTCTTAAAGAAAACCCAACATCTCACTACTAAGAATAAAATAAAATTTGCATTACACATCGGAATGATGTAAGGCTTACCGAACTTTATGAAGTGAACTAAAAACAGCATAAACGTCATTCCAAAAGATGTTGATCAGTGTCAATTTACCATGGTTTGTGATATCTCCCACCGCTTGAAGCCGGAATAATATACTCCCACGCATTAGCAACATAATGTGATGCCGAGAAGAGGACCAAAGCAGATAGTCTTACAACGTGTTTGTCACGATACAGAACTGACATTCACCTTCTCATTACGTACAGCTTCTCTCAAAAGTTGACCAGCGAAGAGTTATTTTACAATCTGCTGCTTTCTTAAAAGAAATGCCTATATATATATGCATATGGTTCAGTCGTGTAAAGTTTTGTTCATGTTTATGATATAAAATACTAACATTTCAGACGACTATTTTAGCAAATATTGAAAAGCTATCCATGAATAACTAGATCGTCGGCTAAAATGAAGACTTGCTTCTAGTTGGACAGCAAGTTTCGGCTAAGGGGAAGAGGACAAATGACATTAAAACAATTATGGATATTTTTGCTGAGTGTGAATGGTGATTCGGAACGGTAAGACTTTAAGCTATGAAAGGTCTTTTTTATTGCAATAGAAAGGCTGGGCTTCGTGGACATATCCACAGAGGCGTTTGAAACGTGTTAGTATACAAACAGTCTGAAAAGTCGTGGCAATCAAAGTTCACGTTAAGAAGAGCCATGTACTTGACATTTAATCAACCTAAATTCAACACAATGACTCTGAAATATAACGTTCAACCAGGGACCTTATGTATATAAGGTCCCTGGTTCAACGTTAAAACCAAGATCCGCTGTCATGGTTATATGTAATGTAGACAGGGTAGAAGATGCAAGTCTCCTCATCAACGTTGAGTTTATGATCGTTGCTACCATTGAGGGTTCCAACAATTCCTTCAGAAGTTTACAAGCATACGCCAAATTTGTTTTAAGTTTGAGTATGTACAGTAGAAATAAAATGAAAACTCTTGATGAAAACCAATTAACTGAAGGCCAACGACGATGATTTTGCCATGAAATAGAAGATGTTCAAAGTGTGAGCGTGGTGTAGAGCTTTGTAACCTACCTTGGGTGACAACCAAAGACAATTGGTTCTTGATGAAGAGAGCAAATAAGCGTCAAAGTACAGCGAGCAATGTTAATATCGTTAGATAACTATAGCATGCAGAAATCTTCAATATATTGTGTGACGTCCGTTTCAGTATATGCAATCATCAAATCTCTTCCCATGACCATATTAGCTGACAAGGCGCTGATATTTTGACTTTTGTTTTAAATGATCCTTTGGCAGGAGTAATTTGATAGTCATAAACATGCTTAAGAAGAATTATAGAATGTAAACACAGCCCATTTGCGATTCATCGCATTAGACGAATGGTGTAACCTAAATGACGCTTACAACTACAGATGACTGGAGTATTTAGTTCAAGGCAGAGCACACACGCTAACAGCTTAAGACGTTTACTTTTATCGAAGATGTCTAAAGTCTATATATAGTCTACTGTTGATAGTTGGTTACATATGAGAAAATAACCGGAGTTATCCATTCAATACAGCACCAATGGTGCGTCACCCCTAGCGTAGGGTTATACCAGAGGGCCAATGAAGCACGGTGAAACCTTAGCGTGCCAGGAATCAGGTTCCGCTATCGATTTTCTACAACTACTATATCCTCGGCTTCATTCACTTGGTGGTGGAATAAGCATATACCCTGAACCATCTCGTAAACATAGTATCAGCCTACACGTTTGCTTCCCGCGATCCCTCCATCTCCTGTTGTACGAGTGAATGAACTTGTCCACTAAAATTACGTTATACCTGATCGATTTTTGTTAGGTCGTGACCGTTAACAGGCCAACATATAAGAACAGACAGGCACATTTATTCTAATTATTGTTCATATATTACATTCATGTTTGCCTACACATTATGGATACTGTCTATTGCATGTCGGGCCTTTAACCATTCTGGCAAACTTGTAACGTAGGCGAAAACTGCAACATTGTGTCGAGCCTCTAAGACGCCATCCATCTCAGTTGTCTTGCTCTTAGAATTCTATGTTTAGCTCAAGAATGCCACATGTGTTAAGCTTTTTTTAATAAAAAAAACATAGTTTATTTTAATTTGAGTGTAATAACAAAGTATCTTGTGCCTCAATCAAACCTTTTTTAATTACAATGGTATTAATATGTTTTAGCTTAGTATGAGTTGAATGTTGACAGTAGATACCTTCTATATGTCTCTTTCGCAATCCATGATGATGTCCTTCAACTCTTGTAGTTTACGGCAGAAGCGACCACGAGGCAATTCACACATAGACGACAAACGTAGGCTTCGTCGGCTTAATTACTTGACCTTCCTTCAAAAACAAATTTACAGAAGTTATTTCATTTGTGAAAGGTTGATGCTCAACCTGAGGGATCTTGCAATAACTGACATGCATATTTTTAACCATGAGAACAGTTTTATATCTACTTTCACTTTCTGTGTATATATAAATGTCTAGGTGATGATAATATCTTCGTGTCGCATCAATCGAACTTGTTGCCTTCGTTGCATTTAACCAAAATGGTATTGGCCACTGACATCTGATATTACCAAGAAGACGGAGTAAATATCCAGACGATGTCCGTTGGTTACTATCGTCTGCTACTTGTCATTGATTACCATAAACACGCATGCGCGGTGACCGATTTAAGGTCAACCTCTCGCGACTTGAGGGCATGCGATAACAACTATTTCATCTGACAAAGTGTGTGTTATGTTATCGTACGGTCGGAGTAGGCAAAGATACGTGAGGCGATCAACACCCCTAGTTAGTTGGGGATGCCTGAGTAAGACGAAAACATGAATGGGAGAATTTTATGGACGTTCGAGCTCTTTGGAATCGCTTTGTTCACGGTATTCGGAGTTTTGACAGCCTCGTCAGCTGATGAAAAACACGAAGGGTCGGGGAATGAAACAGAACGATATCCTTTGGTGACTTGGGATTTCAATCATGTGGAAATTCCTTACGTTATATGCTTGTGGATCCTCTTGGCAAGTGTGGCCAAAATGGGTAAGACGTTTATTTAGCCGCTTTTCAATTAAAACATTGTGGAAAATTCCCCTTCCACAGAGCCGTAAAATTCAAATAGTTTTAACACACTGGAGCGATATATTCTATATGTGTTATTTTAATAAAAAATTAAAAAATGTTATCAAAAAGCCACTTTTCACTTGTTTCACTCAAATTTTATTTGTTAATAATAATTTGCTGCCTTTGCTTTACAGGGGAAAATTTTCAGATGATTTAAAAACATGCAATGCCTTTTTAATATTTTTAAATTTTGATCTTTGGGTTATGAAAGCTTTTATTTTTTAGAGAATTCATTTAAAATTTGGAATATTTAGTTATCCTCTCAAAATCAAATAGATAAAAATTATAAATGTATAGAGTAGTATTTAAAACAATTTTTAAAACATGTTTTACAGAGAAGTTATGGATTCTATTTTAACTTCTATTACTTTAATGCCTGAAATATTGCCCATGCGACGCTAAACTATAGCTCACTCATTTACTCTTACGTAATTGTCATTAGCAGAGAGTAAATACAATCATGAGAAACTGCATGTAAATACAGATATTTCTTCATAAATCTCTTTCACAATAATACAACCATAAGTAACTTTAGTTAGAAAGGTAATTCCACATGGAATTGATCAAATCAGATATGTTAATCTGTTGCACTTTGCTTTGAGCATGATACCAGCTTGTAAATTGATCAACATTGATACAGCCTTTGTTAGAGTCCCCGTAGATATATTTCTCTCCTTGATAGAATCAAGGGCAGTCCTTTAATGGGAAAGTAGTAAATTTGTTTTAGGCAAACACAGTGATCCTTGAAAATGAAAATAAATGTTATGAACTGCAAGGCAATCTTCATTAATCAAAAGTGAAGATGAACACAACATGTTTGGTTAAGATATATTCATCCATGTCCCTACCTTAATTGATTAAAAGGTGTCTACACTTTAAAGGGTGCCAGTAGTTTTTGTTTGATATTTGATACTTTTTGCTACAACTACAGATGATCAGGTTAAGTAATGGGGTATTTTACCCTTGGAAGAAAATGCTTTTGCATAACTATATATCTATTTTGGATGGTTTAAATAAAATTCCCCCAAAGTGTGCTATTGTCTCGTTAAGGGTAATTTCTGCAGAAACATGATTGGGGGGAGATTCCAGTTGCTATACGTATTTTATTGTTTTACATCATTTGAGGTTATTATTACACAACTTGTTACATGTTAGGGTTATAATCTGTTTGCTTTAGTTTTGAAGATTTTGGCAGAACATATTGCATATTTATGAAAATATTGAGAAAGGAAGCTATTTCTCTGTACTAATTTGGAAAGCTGAGATTTGGCATAACAAATTATTCATTTCTGATTGGTCTTATCATTCATTTGTTAATTTGTAGATATTCTTTCAATACATATATTGAAATTTCATGAAGTTTAAAATTATAAACAGTATATTATTTTGAATTTTCAAAAAAAAAATTCTTATTGCCAGTGTTACTAATATATAACAATAAATATGCTCTGATAATTCAATGACATCATGAAAGATTACCTTTTCACTATGAAACACTGACTTGTCAACATGAATCATTGCCTTATTATCATGAAACATTACCACACTACCTAGAAAAATTGCCCTTTCACCATGAAACATTGCCCTTTATTCATGTTATATTACCTTATAATCATGAAACACTGACACATTACGAAGAAAAAGTGCCCTTTCACCATGAAACATTGCCCTTTATTCATGTAATATTACCCTTTAATCATGAAACAATGACACATTACCAAGAAACATTGCCCTTTTATCATGAACTATTGCCCTTTATTCATGTAATATTACCCTTTAATCATGAAACACTGACACATTACCAAGAAACATTGCCCTTTCATCATGAAATATTGCCCTTGTGTTATGAAACATTGCCTTATTACTATAAAATTCTGCACTTACTTACAAAGATTACGTTATAAAGCAGAATTTCACTGTAAATTTATTTTAGCTGTAAAAGTATATGTAAGTCTTTGATAAGGCTGAAATTGTCGGATAAGAACACATTTGATTCTTTCAAGCAAGGGATTGGGCTTAAGTCATCCATCTTAAAAGTTAGATAATATGACCTGGATATCACAGTAGAGTTATATTTAAGAGGTTGACAGTAATTCAAGATAAAAATTTTAATTTACATGTCATCAAGAACAATCAAGGTTTTAGATCATCATTATTATTATTTTAACGCAAGTCATACTCCTTCCCTACAATCGGGTAAAAGAATATTTTGGTAGCAGTTTTAGGGTATACATTGACAGTGCTGGAAGGTAAAGCAACACACATACAGATTAATTTATGTGAAATATACTGCATTTGGAATAAATAGAGA
Organism: Phorcus lineatus; assembly: GCA_921293015.1. Classification (NCBI taxonomy): domain Eukaryota; kingdom Metazoa; phylum Mollusca; class Gastropoda; order Trochida; family Trochidae; genus Phorcus; species Phorcus lineatus. Next base: position 17,004,626 of record OV121090.1, on the reverse strand, counting down.
ATCTCACCCAAGTGTCTTCTGATATCAAATATATCAACACGAGTTGATAAAAGTTACAAATATCCGAGGCTTGCCGAGGATATTTTACTTTTATCAACGAGTGTTGATATATTTGATATCAGAAGACACGAGGGTGAGATTCTATTTATCATCCAAAATCATTTTTCAATTCGAGTTCGTGAAAAATGTGTATTTCTGAACACTGCACTACTCTAAGACTCTCAGTGGAGTGTTGTCATAGCATTATGACATCATCATGTTTATAACGTCATAGCATTGTGATGTCATTACTTGATTATGTAAAAAAATTGTGATGACATGAACTTGACTGTAATAGGGCATTGTTCAAAATCTACTGTCAAAATAATATCTCCTAGAAGATATTGTTTGATCTTCCACAAGCGATATCTCCTGTGGAACACAGTTTTGGATGATAAAAATAATTTTTAAGGGTGTAAGAAAAGATTCCAATGATGTGATGAATAAAGAAAATCCAACTGGAAATGCTTGTCGGTGATACTGAAACAGTGAGTTAGAAAGTTTGGAAACATACATCACATCTTGCATAATCTTTAAGATATGCAAAGAAGTATTTATCACGTTATCTAAGAGACGATAAAGATTTCAGGGAATAATTTTTATATATCATTGTCAGAAGCCTATTGAAGAGACTAAAGACAGTCTACATGCAACCAACAAGTTCCTATACATATTTCAGATTGTCAAATATTAATCAATTCACATGAATTGGTAGTGGAGGCTAATCCCGCCTTCATTATGTGTGGAATAGCAACATCTGATGATCCTATCTCCACGTGACTCGTTGTGACATACGTTCAGAGACTGTATTTCCAAATAATTGTAAACAGCTATCTGGCATTATTTATCTTTTTAAGCTGTATAGCGTAAAAACAACAGTTTTTCTTTGACTTTTGGATGGATTCTTTTTCCAATCACTAGCAAAAATGAAGTGTTACATGTGATTTTAGAGTAAGAAATTGTCCAGAGTCAAACAAGCAAATATGAAAACCAACTGAATATATTAACCACAACTTGATAAGTGATAAATGAGTTTAGAATTGCAATGTAGACTATAACAAATAGGTTATACAATATCAAATGGGTCACAAAAGGCTAGCTAAAAACTAATAATCACACAGACCTTGGTCAAATAACAGTGATAGGTTGAGTCCTGTAATTCCTTGATGAATCTGACTTTAAAAACAGTTTCCAACAATGTGGAGAGCAATGGAAAAGCAGAATGATTGCTAAGTCAAATGATGAAAACCAGCTTGATAAGATGTGAGGTGTCCTGAGCAAAACCATATAAATAGGTAACTAGATTCCCAAAAGTGACTTTGTAGCGAGACATTTGACTAACTGTTAGACTAGCAATAGTCAGACACTCTTAATGACTAGAAAAGGGTTTTACTTGTTAATGTTTACAATGAGAGCTTGTTGCTCCAAAAAACAGGTATCTTGAATTGACAAGGCTCCAACCATTTCCATTACCTATTCCAAATATTTAATAAGTAATGTCAATCATGAATAAACAAGAACTTGTTGGAACTATTTGCAGTTTTGCTCAACCCAATTTACTAATTGATTTGTTAATACTAAAAAAAATGGAATCCTATGATCACATATGTAAAAATGAATTTGTGATAAGTGTATTATGCCCAGAAAAAGTTGTCAGACATGTGAATAAACATTTGTAAAGACATGATAGTTTTAGAGAGGAGATCAAACAGGTATTTTGCTGCTGTGACATGGTCGTTGTTAGATTTCCATTTGTTGAACAATGTATGAATACACCAGGCACATATTTTTGTGTAACACACAATCAGAGGTGATATATCACACCTTATCAAATATAAAAGAGCAATCAATTTGATCAAAAGAAATTTCTTATCTTGCAAATACAATAATCTGATTTTTAATTTTTTTTTACAACGATTAGGTTATTGCTTATCTTGAAAGTAAACCACATTCACTTATCAGTTCTACAACTACTGGTTACTGATATCATGAATTATTGTTCATGACTAGTCTTGTATCAGTTAACTTTTTATTTGTTGGAAACTAATTATTTTATTTTTTCAGTTGCAAGGTCTTATAAATTCTTTTTGAGAACTAATGAAAATATATTATTAGAATAGATATATTATTGACTGATGGTAATAGAATATTTTTGTTTAGTTTCTCAATCTATCTTAGTAAACTAGATAAAAATATATCAAAAATAGGAAGAAATTTGCATTTGGCATGAAATATCCACTTTTTATTATTGACCTTGATAAACAAACACCAGTGTATGAAGAAAGAGCTGTCTGACAGCTAGCCAATGAGCTTTTTCTCTGAAATTTCTTCTTGTTTAAGATTTTGGGTTGGGCAAAAAGAGAAGCTGGCCTGGTTTCGATTCAACAAGTTTTTGTAACTATAATTATTTTAAAGTAAATTTGCCCTTTGTTAACTTTGAGCAACATATGTCTGCCAGATGAATAATAGTATTCAGCTTTATTCAGTATTAAACAAGCTGTTCCTCAGAGTGCTGAAAATTGGAATAAACTACTAAGTAACACATTTTCATATTTTTATACATTGTTTTCAAAGCTAAAAGGTCCTTAAAGCTGAAACCTTGAGTACAGGTTCGTTTACTATTTATGGAAATTACAGATTTGGTGACCATGAGAAATAAGGGCCACATGAACCACATGATAAAAGTATATATTTTCAGATTCTTCTACAAAACTGAAAGCTTCCAAACTGAAAGAAAACATCTTCTGTAAAAATTCTAATGGTTATATTTAGTTTTAAGCTACAGAGATTGTTTCTCAATATTTTTGCTCTCTTTGCAGGCTTCCACTTGTACGACCGCCTCTCCTCTGTTTTCCCCGAGAGTTGTCTGCTCATTGTCCTGGGAATCTGTGTCGGAATTGTCCTGCACTACAGTCGTGCGGCGTCTACGTCGCAATACGTCCTCAATGCCAACACCTTCTTCCTCTTTATCCTTCCGCCTATCATATATGATGCTGGATACCACATGCCCAATCGTGCTTTCTTCAACAACCTCGGGACCATACTGTTATTGGCAATAGTCAACACACTTTGGAATACAGTTGGAATCGGTGTTGCATTATGGGCTTGTTCAGTCGCTGGGTGGATCAAAGAGCCACTGAGCATGCTCCATAGCTTCGTGTTCAGTGCGCTGATATCGGCGGTGGATCCTGTGGCGGTGCTGGCTGTATTTGAGGAGATTCACGTGAATGAGATGCTCTATATCATTGTCTTCGGAGAGTCCTTGCTCAACGATGGAGTCACTGTTGTAAGTATGAAGTTTTTTTCTTCCAATTATAGATTTTTACTTACAGTTATTAAATTAATCTAAAATCTAAACAAAGCAACTCTTGAATTATGTTTGACCACTTGACATAATTCTCATGAACAAAGGGAGTAATTCATTAGTGGCCACGAGCTCAGAGCATTCCCTTATACATCTCATTCATTTATGGGTATGTGCAATTGAACCTGTTTGGTTCTCAGGACTTGAATTTTGTTCAGTGTACATTCATGCTTTAGTTCAGTGAGATTTATAGATAAATGTGACTGAAAAAAATAATCATTATGAAATGGGAGAAATGTTGAGATATTAGTTATGTAAGTAATTGATAGTCATTCTTGCTTAGCTCTTTGTATCGTCAAGATTATGTTTCATCATATATAAATGTTATTCAGGATTCACATCTTTCTTACTAAATGATAGGTACAGATTTATGAATAGGTTAAGTATGTTATATGGATGACAAAGTACTTGCTTCATGACTGATGTTGACAACACTGTACAAAGCAAGTTTCAGGGGAGTGTCTTTATGAAGGAATAGGATTTTTGATTTAGATGTTTATGTCTTGTTATCATTTAAGTCTTTGTAGACTGTATGGCACGCTCCTTTCATTACCGCTTAGCAGGCAAAATTTATTATCTAATTAAAAGGGCTCGTAACTTCGGTCATTGACATTAGCATATTCTTTGGAAAGGTCCCAGTCATGTTTAATGGACCTAATATTAAAGGCTTTATGCATGTAAGTGAATTTCAAAGGGAAATATTTCCTATTGGTCAATGTACTGTTGTTGCAAGATCAATATACAATATTTTTGAAAGTTATTAGTTGTTTTGTAATTTGGTTTAGATCTATAGTTTATACTCTGAGGCATACAGTGAATTTAATGTTTGTTGTTTAGCCATTAAACAACAAAATACTGGCTTGTATAGTCCAAGTGTACGCTTGTAAGTGCAATTAACTTTTGAAAAATATATCTCATTTAATGTTATGGAAAATCACAATTATTTTGAGTTCACAAGTATTGAGGTGTCCAACTATTGCCTCGGGTTGTTATTTTCCTATACAAAGCATTGTAGTTGATTCATTTACTGTAAAAATGTTGAGCAATATTGGTTGATTGCACTTGCTAGTATAGAGTCACTCAATACCTGCAAGTGATTCCAGAATTCAAAATTTCTAGGTTTAGAGTTGTGATAATGATGTTGAACCAGAACATAGGTATTTACACTCTGAGGAAGACCTGTCATTGTTTTTCTGATTAGTTTAATAATGAAATTAACACATATTTATGTAAATCATTTAATGTGGAATTCATATCCCAAGTTAGCGCATTTTGAACTTACTAAGCATGATTGTGATGTTGTTTTACAAGAGATCTCACAGCATTACATTAGTCCCAGACAGTGATGTAGTGTTAACATAGTATTCCAATATTTCACCATGTATCAACAAGATAGTCAACACAGCTATGATTGATTGATGTATCATATCTACCGGCACTTGAGATAGTATTCAGGGTGCCTCATGGTAAACTACAGGGAAACAATCATCCACCATGAGTGTTAAAAGAAACACTTTGTTTTTGTAGTAGAAACAAAAAAGTATCCTCAATGTAAGAAGTAGTTTAAAAAATTTTTGGACACCATCGATAAAAAAGTTTAGTTATTTTGTCTTTAAACAGTGTTCACTAGAGAAATATATTCTCTCTCCTTCTTCATGTACCTTTTGTTGGCACTGAGGGTTGGGTATTGATTTAGGAAATATTGTCAATTATGTCAATGTTATAGATCATTGTCTTATCTTTGCCATAATTACCTTTATCAAGATCACCATTTACATTACCTTACACTTAAACCACACAAAAAATACACTTACACCTTGCTGTACAAACCTTTAAGCATATTTGATATCATCAACATTATAATTGTCATCCTCAAGTCAAGATTATTAAATGTACACTTAAAACAACAAAGTATTATTCAGTTACACATTGTTGTATAGATCATGTTTGATACAAACATTAACATGCTGCCTGAATTAGCCTCCTCAAGTACCTCTATCAGCCCTGACAGGGTTGTGGATTCAGCTGGGATCTTGTACCAACAGAAATAGCTCTAGAGAGGCTAGTTGTCGCGGAGTAAGAATCCCAAGGCTTGAGTCTAACAGGAAACCTGGTTTGTTTGTTATTTTTTGTAATGAGGCCCACAAGAGTGATGGACAAATGTCAAGGTTCGCCTTTTGTGTGTCGGCAATCTTAGTCGTTAACGATAGATCAGGTTGTGCTGATGGGGAACCAGGGTGCAGCAATCACGTCACAACTACTTGGCTTTTCTCTACCAAAATCTTCATCTACTATCATTAGAAAATTTTGAAGTATTTGAATTTTTTATTCTTTTACAATTTACAGGTTTTCCTCCTTAGAAGGATAAGATAGATTTGTTTTCAGTGTAATATAACTTAAATCTCATCTCGAGTTGGGTTCAGGCCTAGTTTCACTTGTTGAAATGCACTTTTTGAAAACATTTACAATTTTTTTTATACACTTTAAAGAGCCACTCTGTGATTTTCATTGCATTTGATGTGGCAAAACACTGTCTATGATGATATTCAAATAACATATTAATTTTCACATATTCATCCCTAAATCAAGCATTACGCTTACCCACGTGCCATTGTCACTACTGAACCAATCCCCCCTCATGGTTAACTTTATTTGGGGGCGAAATTTCTCATTTGTCAATTTAGATTTGCTGAATGAGGACGTACAATTTATGAAAGACTTCTAGTTTATAGACGTTAATTTAGTAAGACTAACAGATGAGAAACTCTATCTGAAATAAAGGTCCGTGCAAGTCTAGTTTAGGGGAGGAAGAGAGAAATCACAAGATCCTTTTATAAAGCATTGTTTTTACGTTTTACAAATAATTCTAATCTCGGCATACATGCTGAATTTCTGCAAAAAGTGGTAACAAAAAAAATTGACCTTAGACAGGTGTGGTGAAATTCTGTGTATACAATTATGTGAATATTGACTTACGGTGACTTTGACAGTTTTCATTTCACTTGTGCAGCTTCCTATTGTTCTCTCCGTCCTAGATTGAAATTCTTTGAAAAAAATATCATACAGTGACTAGTGATCTACAGAGCCAATAGTTCTGAGATATTAGGTTTAAACATATTTCCATAAGCAATGTTTTGAAAAAGTTGAGTTTAACAAGAATATTTGTCCTTTATACTATGCCAGTAAAACCACCTGAAATAAGGCCTACATAAATTGAATTCTTTTGTTTTCATTGATTTGATAAAATGCCATCAATGTATGTAACCTTCCAAAACCTTTTTGGAAATTCTTTGATTACTTAAATCAAACTGTTAACAATTTGACTAAAAGCTTGTTAGCAAGTCGTAAACAAATGATGGTACGTCATAAAAGTGCGTCAATACCGTTCAAGACAAGATCAATAAAGCAACGCCGGGGAAACATACGTAAGCAAGCTGATCATCATCGTCAATACTGATGATTATTTGTGAAGAATGTCCCTTTTTGTCCTTAACCCATTTCATATGTTTTCTTGGTATAGATTTTCAAATTTTCAAAACAATTCAGTTGATGTTTTGTTGTGTTTTATTTGTTATTCATGATTTTAATGAAATTTGCAATTTAATCTGAATTATTCTTACAGCTGTTTTACATTAACATGAAGTTTCTTCACTAAAATAAATTAAACTAAACTAAAAATTAATTTTCATCACATCACTTTGTGTTTTTGCCAAACCGTTGTTAGTAGACAATTAATTTACAAGAATCAAGGGAATGTTCTGTGATAGGTAGTTGTGTTGACTCAATATTTTTCACATAATAATTATGGTGTTTTGACAATTTCTCCCACTGAAAATTAATATTTTAAATTTAAAAAAACGGGGACCTTTTAATTATTTTAAAAAAGATATAACTTAAATTCTGATTGAATTTTCCAGTTTTCTGGTTAAGATTAACCAATATGAGGCTTTAAGATGTCCATTATCACACTCAAACAATTTCAATGCATCTGCATCTGAAGCTGAATTGTCCACTGCCTCAATGGAACTAGAATCTTATGTACATGATCTTGGAACACTGAGGATTATTAATCGTTGATTTATTGACAATCTAAGCCCTCCTGTGATCGCAAAGATCAAACCATCAAACCCCAAAAAGTAACAGCTCTATAAGACCAGAAGTCTATTGTTGATGTCCAGGGGGGAATATAACTTCAATGTGTGTCTGTATTCCTAATTAACTGTTTGAGTGGAATTTTAGAATTTGTTAACAGTTCGAGATAAGGTACATCTTTTAATCAAACTTCTGTGAATAACAGAGTTGAACATCTTGATTTATAGCTTATGTCTTTGTTTATGTTATTCCTTTAAAACTGAAACAAAAGTAAGCTTTGAGTTCCTTCCTGATGTTTGTTTTGCAATATTCCTTTAGGGACAAGGGGTTGGATTAGCACGTTCGGATTCGGATTATTAGGTCCCTGGTTTGAATCCTGCCAGGGGCACGGCAACTTTGTCTGCAGTAGAGAACTGTTCTACACAGCAATAAGGCTTTTTGAACTTGAATAATCACATATCATAGTTTTGCAGCAATCAAAAGCAAAATAAAATTTAGAATATACTCTGTCACTTCAACCCTTTTCCTTGGGGACCCTCATCATAAGCCTGTCCCTTTGTTATGAGTTATGATTCTGGTTGATAGTTTGATATGTCTCAAAGGTGAGGCACAAAGCAGTTCATCACCTTGATAGTTAAAGTGTTTGATTACTCTACAGGTTGTGTACCACATGATGGAAGGTTACACAGAAATAGGAGAGGCAAATATAGAAGTCATCGACATTGTCACTGGCGTGGCATCTTTCTTCATCATCGCACTTGGCGGGACTCTGATTGGAATAATCTATGGTCTGATTGGAGGGTTTATCACAAAGCACACCGGCCACGTGAAGGTGATCGAGCCTCTGTTCGTGTTCATACTGGGATACCTGGCCTACCTGAGTGCCGAGATGCTCCACTGGTCCGGCATCCTTGCGTATGTACCATCATCTTCATTCACTTTTTTCATTGAAAAAATTGCCAACTTTAAATTGACATATGATATGTCCTGAGGGGCATCTTACTTCTGCTCCTGCCATGCACACGAAGTTGAGGTGACTTAACATCCAATATTCACATAAATATACCAACAACCAGGTGTCTGCATTTTCAGCTCATCAGCATTATCCTTTCTTGACCTTAAACCTTTTCTTGACCAAACCACTTCTCCTCTCTCGTAGGGAGATCACATTTCCAGAATGACATCTTTGTATCATGAAGATTAAGTTTATACATTTTCTCCTTCAAATAATGGTATGAGTGTGTGTACTGCATTTAGTGCATAGACTGACTGCATGTTGTAAAACATTTTCTTTTATGATAAATTCTTTGACCTTATGAAATAAACCTTGAAAGACCGATGAAATAAACCTTGAAAGACCGATAAGCTACAGTCAATGGAACTCTTTTTAGGATCAGTGTACATGATCGGTTGTGACAGCATTGAAGGATTCTGCAGACAAACTTGACTCAAATAAAAATTACTTGAACTTTTAAAAAGAAATTTTTTTACACTTGATTTGTACAAAGTGACTTTTCTTTGCAATACAATGTTGCTACACTTCTTTTAGTCTTCAATACAAATACAAAATAATCAAGATTGTGAATATAAACGTTTTGATGGGCCTTGCCATAACTCTTTACCAAACTAGAAATGTTTATACCCTGTAGTATTTCAATTCAACAAAAAACGCAAACATTTTAATGAAACCTGGTAACTGTGTATTCGACTTGTATAATTATGTGAGGTGTGGTTTATGTTTGTATCATTTGTTCATAATTTAAAATGTTTCATTTAAAGTGTAACATGACATGTCATGTTCTGTTTGAAGTAAGAGGAATTCCTTTCTTGGTAATAAAGTGTTATCTTAACTTTTTCTGACCTTTGCAGTCTTACGTTTGGTGGAATAACAATGCGTCACTTTGTGGAGGCGAACATGTCGAAGCAGTCGGTGACGACGGTGAAGTACTTCCTGAAGATGTTGGCGAACGTGAGCGAGACCGTGATCTTCATGTTCCTAGGTCTCTCCACCGTCATCGACGACCACGACTGGCAGCTCGACTTCATCTTCTTCTCTATACTCTTCTGTATCGTCTTCCGGGTCACAGGTCATAATCACATTTATCATATAAAGAACAATGAGAAAGGGATATTAATCAATGAAAGAAACTTCCTATCCTATTGACAATATTTTATTTTACACAGTAACAATATTGTATAGTACGACTTAAATGCTAAGCAACCAGACGTAATCTCAAAGTTTGTAACCAAATGATCCATGAAAAATGTCTATCTGTCTTGCAGCAGCCTGGTAGATTGATGTCCTCATTGATTTCCTCATTGATGTCCTCATTGATTTCCTCAAAACATGATTAATTTCCTCATGATGTTACGATAAATTTGATGTCATGATTTCCTAGTGACATCACAATTAATTTCCTATTGATGTCATGATTTCCTAGTGACATCACAATTAATTTCCTAATGATGTCATGATTTTCAAGTGACATCACAATTAATTTCCTAATGATGTCATGATTTCCTAGTGACATCACAATTAATTTCCTCATGATTTCTGATTTCTTAGTGACATCACAATGAATTTCCTCATGATGTTATGATTTCCTATTGACATCACAATTAATTTCCTAATGATGTCATGATTTCCTAGTGACATCACAATTAATTTCCTCATGATGTCATGATTTCCTAGTGACATCACAATTAATTTCCTCATGATTTCTGATTTCCTAGTGCCATCACAATTAATTTCCTCATGACATCGCAATTTATTTCATCATGACATCACAATTAATTTCCAAGTGACATCACAATTAATTTCCAAGTGACATCACAGACAAGTTAATGCAGGAACACCTGCTGAATCATTGCTTGAGCACTAGGAAAAGATTATATGACAACATACTGAAAATGTCACACTACTTTTGTTTCACCATATGCGTATTTCTGTCCTATATCAAAACTAAAAACAATCCCTAAAATATTGACAGTTTTGGGTTCTTTCTGAAAAAAATGTAATGCAAATTTCACAAAAGTCCAAAATCTAGATCTTTGTTACCCAAATAGTAACCTTGAACGATTTTAAAGCAGGACTGTGAGGTGATGTCATGATACAGTTTCTTAGGGCATTATGACAACTAAAATATGTGAAGGAATTAGACTATGTACTGCTGATTTCAGTATTGACATGAAAACATGATTTGACAAAGAAAGAACAATAATTAAATATAAGGAAAATTTGATGAAAGCAACATTTCCTTTACTTAATGCCTCACCCTGCTTTACAAAACTATCACTTTTGCCAAACACTGAACTTTCTATCTGTAATGCAAGCAGCATTAGGAGATTTTATGAAACTTCAGTCTCTGAAAAAAAATGTCTTCTCTGTCAGTCATGACAGAATAAAGACTCAGAAGTATCTTTAAACTTTTCCTGGAGATATCCTGATTCCCTGGAGCCTAAAATACAGATTAATTGCTGATTGATACACAAAACTTATTTGCACAACTGGGCTGTTTGTTGACTGCAGATTGATTGTCTTCGGTATTTGCTGCAATATTTTGTGTAATGTATGGATAATAAACTGTATATAGAACAGAATGGTTGAAATAGGAAAAAACCTCTTTAAACTGTTAGACCTAGATGATCCATTTAGCTTTTCCTCTGAAAACATTTTAAACCATACCCATTCAATGGATGATAGACTTGATAGATTCTGTCCTAAACTTACATATATTTTATGAGGGTGAAGTTGAATGTATACTTTCCTACAAATGTTTACATCATATCTAAATGTTTGTCCTGTAGGAGTGGTGATGCTGTCTGCCATAGTGAATCGGACACGACTTATAAAGCTCTCCAAGATAGACCAGTTCATTATGTCCTATGGAGGTCTCCGAGGAGGCATAGCCTTTTGTCTGGCGCTGCTTCTCAACGAGGAGGTCATCAAGGAGAAGCGAATGTTTGTCACAACTACAATCATCGTCGTCTTCTTTACTGTGTTTCTGCAGGTGAGAACAATTTAGAAATCATGTGCATCGGGTGTTGTCTATATGTTGATTCTCAGTAATTGCTAATCTTTGAAGCATGGTCTGATATTTTCTTGCATGGCATGATTGTTTCTTAATTTGCAGGATACAGTGAAGTATAACTTATCAACAGTGTTCGAAAAATGTTTTAGTCCTTTTTGGCAAGAAGGGTTTGTAGATCACCAGCCTGTCTCAAACTTGACAGGCCCTCTAAATGTGTAGACACTAGTAGAGCTAAAATCACACCCACCAGGTGGGCTTCCTGACTCCTTCCAACAAGCCCATAATGAAAAAGGGCAGGCAGGCAGCTATTTTGAACATTGGTTATCAAGCTAATGATTGTTGTGTTTTGATGAATAGAAGCTCTCATAAAATCCCTTTCTGACACCATATTTCAATCAGACTCTTATAAAAGACACGACTTTCATAATTCTGAGACAGACCTTTTGAATTGTCTTGAAATTTCTTAATATATATTTTTTGATATTCAGGGAATAACTATCAAACCAGTAGTAAATGCTCTCAAAATAGAGAGAGCAAGAAACTTTGATCCTACGATGAACGAACGACTACATGAGAGGGTGAGTAACCGAGTAATAAATGTACTAAAATATCTTAAGTTAATCTTAATTAATCAAACTTTCAAAGATTCATATGCTGCTAAAGTCATCCAGGGATAAGAATAATTGAGTGACATTTTAAGCAATTAACACCCCAAACAAAATGGGAGTCACTTTCATTTTAGTTCTTAATGTTGTCATGTATATATATATGAATGTTGATAATGTTCTGCATCCTTGTTGTAGACTCATCATTATTATCTATTCTATGTCATGGGCATGAGAGTGATTTTTTGTTTGTTATCAAAGTCAGGAAATTGAAGGAAATAATAAAAATCAATATCCAAGCATAGCGGATCACCCATTGTTGTCACATTTGGAGCCCTACATCATAGGCAAACTGTGTCATCAAATCATTGTTTATTGAGTGATGTCCCAATGATGTCACCATTTGTCCTAGGGCATTGTATGAGAGACATGAACCCTGATGTGACTGCCTTAAAGTGACTATAACAAATATCAAGGATTTATGAATGTTTCTCAGGCATAAGATAATCACAACTAATCTTCCTGGTTTTTGATATGAGTATTAATATTGCATCATCTAATCAGCAGAGTGGGGCCCTGTTTTCCCTGTTTTCCCAGAATCTCCCTCTTATCTGTATGGTTATAAATTGAAACGAGAATTTGTTAACAAATTGTAATGCTTATTCATACCCTGTTTTTTTCCAAATCTCTATGCATTCATGCACAAAGTAGGATTTGAACATTCAGACAGTGCATAGCAAACATATAGTTTACCACATGTGTCAGCAGTAAGTGAGGAGTAACTCACGACCAATCACTTTGATTGTCTGAAACATGACTGGTAATGTCTGTCTGAGTAGTTTCTGTGCATGTCACTTTAATTTGATGAAATCTCATCAAACTAAATATATTATTGGTTATATAAGCATCAAGACATAGCAAATTAACAAGTAAGCCAAAGATTGCAGTCTTTTTACAGCACAAGAATAGCTGGTATGAATTGTTATGCAATTTCTTAAGTGAAATCATAAATAGATCTTGTTTTGAATTAGTGATCAAGAAATTCTTGTTTTGTTTTCTCTGGTTTGATTCTGATTACCATATGACTTGATATTGGGTCGATTCAGTATTAACAAGAGCTTGCATATAAACGGCTGAACTTCATTTCTATCAATTAGAAACAACTTAGAACTATATATTACAGATTCTGTTTCATCTAAAGACCAATGAGTTTAGTTACAAAGTTTACCAATTTCACTGCAATAAAATTTGCGACATATTTTCTCTTTGCTGTACAATTGTTGTTCTTGAATGTCAGTTAAAGTTGCAATGTTACAATGATATTTAATACAGTACCGCTATGGTTCACAAGTTTCTGAAAGCTCTTGCAGGACTCATAAGAGTGCATAGCAACAATAGAACCTTGGGAATTCAACCTTGAGATTTCATTTTCTCTCTTCCTCCCAAAAGGGTGAGGATTTTTTTCTTCTACAGCAGTAATAGCAGTTGAAATTTGATCACAGAATCTGTGTTGAACCTGGAATCATATTCATGAAATGTTGCAGTTTATCGACCATCTGATGGCTGGTATAGAAGAGTTGGTGGGGAGAACAGGCCACAACTCTATCAGGGACAAGTAAGTAATTTAGCAGCTTTCAATTTGTTGTCCTTGAATTCCATGGTTTAATCATACATTTATAATTATTTATCTTTTCTTACAATACCTGCAAAGTTTGGAATATTTTGCCACTTTCACTGGAAGATAAAGTCAAGAGGTCAAGATCAACTAAAGCACCACTGTGCATGTGTGCAGGATATGAAACATATTATCATTACAGTAAATTACCATCTCATACCATTATTAAGTATCTCTTGTCTGACTTCATCATCCATTTTAACACGTTGGTTTCAGGTTTGAACACTACAACACGAAGTACATCAAACCACTACTACTCAGGGAGAAGCCAAAAACAAGGGAGACGAAAATATTTCAGGTTTTTACAAAGCTGAATTTGCAAGATGCCATGGACCACATTGAGACCCACGGAAACTTTAAGTCACAGCTCACTCCTGAACCATCGCTGGCCAAGGTTATACGGTCATATTCTGTTGTAGATTCTGTAGAGTAAGTATCCTTGATTTATCATAGATCATTTAATGGCAGGTTTTGATCAATCCATCTAGCTTTAGAATTACCTGCTAGTCATTTAAAGTGCTATGGAAATTAAATGACATTGCTACAACCATCCACACATTTCGCATGCTGAAAGCACTGTCATGACTCCTGGTCACAGGTAAAACACTCCTTATGTTTATTTCAACCACTCGTCTTTAAGGCGCCGTAGGTTCAAATTCAGATCACCACCCCTTCATTCCAGTTTAAGTTTCCTGCTGAGTGAATTTAGAGGGACAAGCTAAATTCTTTTCCAACATTGAAAATTTATGTCATGGAAGAGAATAAATCCTTCCAACTCTTTGATAAAAGATGTGATTTTATTTTTGGATTTCTTTGCATGCAGGAAATGGGCTCCTATGTATACCATTTGCATTGTTGACAGTGTACGAGGAACGTGGTTCCGTGTCTAGCTCAGTTTTCAGTTCAATCATAATTGTTGTGTCTTAGCAGTGGATGTGTAACTACTCCTTTATATGCCTCACTGTGAGTTTGTTAGAAATACATACTTCATAATCCTTTTATTGTTAATTTGTTTTGTTACTTTTTCAGAGAATCAATTATGTATGTTGATTTACAAATCTTACCCCAGTCACAACCAGAGCCCCTCATTCACTTCCCTCCCCTTGAGTGTGTCGTAATGCACATGAATTGGCAATTCTTCATTGATTGATTCTTGAAATGTCTCTGTATTGCTTCAAATTGTAACAATAAACACTAAACATGATAATACAGAATTATTCTAGATAAACCTACATTATAGCTAGTGACCAATAACTGAATATCCCCCCAATGATCTAGTTGTTTAATGCAAATAAGAAAGCAAAATGCTTGTGGCACTGTATATAGAGCTTTCATCCCAAAGAGGTATCAAGTAACGAGGAAAAAATAAAGATGTAACAAAAGGTATCAAAATGTATACCTTTTCCATTGTTGCTTATTAAAAAAATGCAGATCAAAAGCATATTTCATCTATAAATGTGTGTGTCTGGAGGCCTTTCGTTGCAATATATGTTTTTGGGTAGGCCTGTGTACATTGTCTGCATTCCAAGGGATGAAAGAAATGGGTAGCACCAAACGTGTTTGATGCAGCATTTAAAAGGTCTGTCTGCCATCCAGAAAATTGCCGGCTAGTTTCACACTGGCTACCAATTGATATCAATTATTGATTTATTAACACATTTAAAAGCTGCCAAACTTTGATGGGATCAGAGCAGGGGACATAATATTCAGCTCGGTCTGTCAGTCCCTTTCTTGTGAGCGCGATATCTCATGAACCACTGAATCTAGAATCTTCAAACTTAGTAGCAGTCTTCTTTGGAAATAAGCAGACACCAGTCGATTTTGGTGACTTTGACTTAATTTTCAAGGTCATTACGAGACTGACCATTTAAAGAAATATTCTGTTAGTCACGATATCTCATGAACCGCTGCTGAGTCTCCAAATTTGGGACAAGACTTCAGTAGAGGAGTGGCCAGACACCAGTCGATTTGTGTGACCATGACCTTATTTTCAAGGTCACTATGAGATTTTGACAAGTTTTTAAATGTTAAAATCATATCTATTTATTTGTTTATTTCCCTGTTCAATACTGAAATGTATTAAATAGTGTTTATTTGTTCTTGAGGCAACACATTGAGGGGATAAAATTTAATCAGTCATAAATAGCTCACTACTCCGTAGAAACTCTGATGTGTGTCCATATCACTAGCCCATTTCTTGATAGCAGCGGGGGACATCAGGTTACGTTTATGTGAAATACTTGTTTATCAGTTATATCCATCTTGAATATTTTCAATTATATGTGTTATCTTTATTTTAATTTAACAATCCTATTAAGTTTTTGTAATAAATTCATTAATCATGATTAAAAATGAATAATAACAAAATTTATTAAAGAACAACAATAATATATAAGTCATTTAGAACAACATTATGAATATGAATCAGGTGTTTCCCCTTTCCCCGAATCTGTTCCAATTGATCCACACCTTCACCTGTGTTGGTTTATGCACAAGAGGCACTGTCTTATAAAGCTTAATTAGCTGAACATTGTCCTGTTCACTTTGTTCTGTCAATTATTTACAACAATGACCAGTTTCTTAGTTAACTTTCATTGTGTAAATTATCTAGAGGTTAATGATATAGGCAACCAAATCTATGACTTTACAAACCAAGCTTGATTACAATTCACTTGTTGCCAAGCAAAAAATGCAAAAATTTAAATATTCAGTTAGATTTTACTACTGTTGCTCTTGCTAGTTGTCAATCTGCTAAAGAGATAATACAACTCAAAAAGTTTTTCAAAATTATTATACAGTACTATGTTTCCTGGAAGGCAACCCTGCATGGGGCTCGATCTATTTCAGAACCCTACCCCACTGGGGTCAGTATAAGGCCAGATCTATTCAGGTTCTGATTAAAGAGGTATATCATCTAATTTTGCCTTTTAAGACCCAGATTGTTTTCGAGGAAATGTGTTACATTTAAGTTAAAATTGATGTAATAATCATGAAACTGTCCTCTTGATATAAAAAATGAGTGGGCAGCTTCAAATTTTAATAGCCTGTTCAACCCTGACAACAGGGCACTATCATTTAGTACCCAAGTGACATCACGTTTGAATTTTGCCTTTGAATATTTAGAAAAAATTGCTACCAGAATAGGGCATTGATTTGAATATTTTAAAGAATTTTCAATTCTGTCTTTGACAAAAAGACATAGCGTTGGGACAAGTCTAAATTGTCTACCCGGATACCCAAAACCACTTATTAACAGACCCGACCTGTATACCCGTCATAACACTATTATGAATTATTCATCAAGTCGGGAGAAAGTTATTTTGTCTTAGAGTCAGTGTGGCCTGCAAGGAAGGCACACATCGTCGATGTGAAAAGATTTAGACATCAAGCACTCGGCATCATGAAATAACATTACACATTGATGCCTTCAATTGTGCTTTGCCTGTACGTTGTCAGAACCGCAGTAGTTTGCAGTAACTTGTTTGTTTGTTTTCCAATCACCATGCAGGTGGCATGTTTATATTGGAGGCAACCTCTCCATGCCATATAATTAAGTTTCGCTTTTAGAGGATTTAAGATGGCTTTCTATTTGCATCAAAATGAAATAGCTAGGTCTGCATGTTTTGATAGTTGATAATATTTATAATATTTAACTGATTTAACCAGACAGATAGTTTTTGTCTCACATCAATTTACATATAAAATGCTTGTAAAATAACATAAAATTGAGCAACTCCTGCTCGAGTTATGAGAGATATTGAAATATCTTGTATGTACACTACTTAAGTTAGCATGCAATACAGTCTCTACAATAAGTTAAACTATGAGAAAATATAATCAAATATGAAAAATGGACAGTGGGTGTTCTGGTGTTGGCCATTATCCCAATGAAATAAGACGATGTCATACTGTTAGCACCATGCCTCTCTTGGCTTCCTGCAGATGCATGTATTTGGAACAAAACGTTTTTTTTACAATATTAATGTATAAATTAAATTGCAAGGACTACTTACAAATTCGTTATAAATGAAAATATAACATACACTGAGACCTTAATGAATTCATCACATATTTGTCAAGTGATCTGAACAGGTCCGGGTAATGTGATGGATACCTGGATGCAACTCTTTACCCACCTGTCCAGGGTATCAGGGTTACCCGTCCCAGCCCTCAAAGGGCAAACTGATTTGTAATAAGTCATCTTAAACAGGGTGTGCCAATACAACTCTTAAATCATTGAAGTTTTACGCAATAATAGGATTGATAAGATTCAGCCCAGTCGAAACCAAGAGGATCAGTAAGGAAATCAGTGTTTAATTTATGTAGCCTTAGCAATTATTCTCCAACTACCAAAGATGTATTGATGCTTTGGTGTTCATGATTGGTGTTTTAGTCTTACGATAAAACACAACAAAACGTCAGTACTAGTCACTAGTCATTTAGATTTTGTCCTCTCTTTAATCAACATGTGATATTGTGAATGGTTAAGTAAAAGACAGGCCTTCCTTGCTTGTGACATCATAGTGGTTCACCATGCTTACCCCCATGTGATTTTCATCAGTTTTTTGTGTGTATACAGTAATAGTTAAAAAATGAACTGGTCCTAAAATTCCATTCATTTTAGCTATAATGGCGGTATCATTATTTTTCAGTGTAACAGTGTTACCCTCATAACATTTGCGTTGTAATTCCAGGACAAACGCTACATCATTTTAATGGTATTTTGAATTGAACATCATAAACTGAGAAACAGAAAAGCTCCTTAACTTTTGTTTCCTTAAAACATCCCTTTCTTTCTTTCCCTTTAACTTGAAAAATGTTAAAAAATCAGATTTTCCTCTCTCCCAGCACATTAGGGAGTGAGGGATCTGGAGAGAGAGGGAAAACGGTCATCGATATGCAAGCCATCGACGCCATCTACTCTCGTAAACAGGCGGAGGAGAGTCGCATGCACCATCTACTGGAAGATTCCATGTTCAGACCTCACAAATCTGTAAGTTAATTATGATTACAAAATCTTGTTTGTGTCTGAGAAAAGTTGTTAATTGGTTTTGATAATGATGATGGCAACTGGATCCATAATTGACCTCACAGGTAAGCAAATTCTGAGTGTCATGTATGAACAAATCGTTTGACTTTGTATAGAAAAAAATTGGTGCATTTCATTCTCAATAGACATTTTGAAAATCATTGCAAGCTTTTTTTGAAACATATCATTGAGGAGACAGGAAATGGAAAGATCTAAAAAAGGAAGTAAATATTTAGAGAACTCACAACTTAATTAGCAAAGATGGAGAATACAGTGTTTCTTACACTAGCAATCTAGTTTATTATTTTGTAAACTGGTTGTAATTATGTTTCTGGAAGTAATGAGAGCTTAGGTGTTGTTTACACTTCATGCTGTACCCCAACTAGATAAGATATTAAAGTCTTAAATTTCTACCTTCTTAGTGGAAATTTACTTCATTCAGTGCAAACACACATGATTTAGAATAATAACTTAGAAGCTGACAAGTAGAGGTGACATCTGGTTGAATAACTTTTATTTACTCAGATAATTTATTTGTACTAAATAGATAGCGGGTAGGTTGAACCCGGACACACCTGAATGATCAAATGAAGGTAAGGGTATATCCACCACGAGTGAAGCTAAAGCAGTCTATTGTGAGTTGTCAACTGATACAGGGAACAAGGTTGATGCATGTTTACTACACAACACAGCAACTCTGATGTAAACAACGTCACAGTCTGCACAGGTGCTTCACGTAGATAAGCAGATACCTACGTATACAGTAGCTCAGTCTCTCTGGCCTTGTGATTGCTGTGACGTACAGAGAGGTGCCACTCTCTCTTATTGTCCAGAAATCTATACATTTTGAAACAAGGATTATCTGTGAGTTTGAATGCATATTGTTCTGAAATTTGATTTTGATGTTATTGATAACTTTAGAATTTATTTTTTTCAAGCTTGTAATTTAAGATTATTTTGTATTTAATCATATGACTAATTCATGACTACTTAATGTTGATAGTTTCTATGTTCATGTAATCTTTTTTTCAGCAGCATCTTTTGAGTTTTATCTTTATTTTAGGATATAATCGATTCAGATTAACTATGCATTGATTCAGAGTCTTTTGATTGATTTATATTGTTTTTCCAAATATTTGATTGAATTTATCTGTTTTCAGGATCGTCATTTTGTAAGTTTTTGTTTCTTAAATAGATCTAGAGCTTGTAGTTTGAGCTAAGAGATTTTTAGTGTCTTTCTTTCTGTAATGATTTTTGCTTTTAGGTATTATTAGTGGGTGGATGTTTTAGTGAAATAGTCTGTGCATAGTCAGGAGGGGGAATTACAACTAGTATTTTGCATATATGATTTTTATATTCATTGAAATAACATCATTATTTTAAAAAATATCATTCATGCTGCCCAGTTCCTGTTTTATGTTATCCTATACATCCCTTGACTCGACAAAATGCAAAAAAGCATTACAGAATTCTAGAGCAAGTTGATCAGAAAGGTGAAAGCCTGTTAGGCAGTAATTTATATTCATTATAGTTTTATTTTAGTTAGAACAAGAGTCTGGATCAACATTTTGATATTACGACCGGGAAAGTGCAGTGTGTTGCACATTATCTCCCGAACAGGAGGTACAGGAATTTCTTTCCTCCAGTAATGTCATCTTCATCTGCTGTAGAGACACATTCAATATGCAGTGAGATTTGCCGCAGCTTTGAATATAAAAGACAAATATTTAGGTAGAAAATAGTATTTCAGGTTTTACTACGATGTATTGTGTCAGGGGCTTTCTTTCATTGATAGTTATTAGGGTATGAGTGAAACACTTTCGTGAAAGGTTTTGAACCTAAAATCACCTTTAACCTTTGGAATAAATGTAATATATTTACCCAGTTATCATTTTATATTGTGTTAACTTGGGACTTAATATGTCTAACCAAGGAACTAACACATGTATATCTACACACACGCAGTGTTCTACAATGTGTTACCCTCTTGAAAGCTTGCCAAATACATAAGTGCCCAGGTTTGTATCTGTCCCCGTACCGTAGGTCCAATAACAAGTGTTGGGTAGCTCAACGAAGATGAATGTAAAGCTTCCTGAAATAAGTAAGTGTTTCTCAGCCACACTTTTCACTTGCTTGTATGGTTTTGAACAAAATAATTATTGCAGGGGATTTTGTTCATTGAGATTTACCTAGAAAGTGTTTCCAGTTTGTCAAACAATTCAAGCATACTCAAAGTCACAGTCAACTTGACAATTGCTTTAAAAAAATTTATTCTTTTGATTGGAAAAAAACCCCTTCAATTTCAAGATAACATTTCATTCATTCAATTTATTATAGGTGAAGTGTGAATAAAACATCAACTATGAAGAAAAAGAGGTCAATCCAATAAAAACTTCTCATATTGGTATTTACCACATGAGCTGTAATCAACAAGGTTTCTATTAAGCATGTCTTCTGTCCAGTCCTGCCTTTTGTTTATACCAAAAGTACAGTGTGTGTTCAGTGTGTTGTCATGGAGCAAATGAGGGTTTCCCTAATTGAGAGTTTTATGATTATTTTTCTACTTGCACCCTGCTGACACCTTTCAAAATATGTACCTGCACCTGTGAATGTAATTGGCATGAAAATAATCCAGCCTATAAGTGAATATTTGTCAGTCATTAATTCTATTCAACCAATTGATTAAATGGCATCTCTGAGAATTATTTTATGAAACTGTAAATCAAAGTTACAAGTTACGGCCTACCTTTGGAATCCCTCACCAAATTTACCTCTTGTGAAAAGAATGTTTTTTTAAATTCGAGAACACTTTTTCTACCGGACATGCGCAGCCATCGGCATGTCGACATCGACATTGGCCTTCGGCAGTCCACATGCGCCACGTATAAACATACACCTCTAAAATGTTTAAGCTTATAATTGTGTAAAAGACTCCTTTGCAGGCTGGAAAAACTATTTTGATGTATATCTTATCTTGTGTGAAATATTATGAAGCTTGATGTGCTACAGAGTAAATGGCCTATTTTTTAAAAATTTAACAAATCTTCAACATATATGCTTATCGAAATGATAAGAATAAAGAATATTTGAACTGGTGGAGCTTTATGTCAGCCATTGATCAGCTATTGCGACAAGAGATCTACCTAGGAACTTGTCACTAGTGCATGTCATAAGGTTATACGAGGGTTCCCATGCTAAGAGCACGTGCCCTACATGTGCAGTGGTGGCTGGCATCTTTACAGAGTCACTTGTGGATCATCCAAAATTAGAAATGTGTGCCATTACATCAGAAGGATTGCTCCATTTGCATGGTAGGTGATTCTGGGAATTTCAAGAAGAGTCCATTACAGGAATATAGCTCACTCTACAAAGGATACTGTTTGCGTAACAGAATCATATCACCTCTCCCTTTGGCCAGAAAGGTCCTGATTTATATCAAAAATCAATCTATATTATCAATTTTGTATATTTTATGGTTCACAGTTACCAAGGAGATTCATTACTAGGATGAATATTCATGGTATTGGGCTTGAATCACAATGATGATGTCAGGAATTCACTACAACTAATTTAGAAATCTCTATTCAAATAGAACACTGAATAGTGAACAAACTGTAGGATGATGACAAACCTGTGAAGTGTGCACTGAATGCTGGTTCAGAGCAAGTATAACTGACATCACTCTGTGACTCTGCAGGACACTTTGTGGCATTAATCCACAAGATAAGACTCATCTTTCCTGCGTGCACCTTTGTCTTCTTTTGTTTTTGATTTCTTAACATTAACATCTCCTAACCTTTGAACTTGGCCTATTTTTTAGCATGAGAGATGAAGATAACCGCTATCCATTTCCTTTAATTAATGAAATCGAAATTTTAGTTCACACACCAAGTGTGCTTCTGAAATATCCAATTTGTAGAGATTGTGTTGACACAGTATCCAGTATACACATGTATTTTTAATCAATGATAATGAGATATAAATTAATGATATTCTTTGTCAGTTTGTACTTAATTTGAATATCATTCTTGCCTCTTGATGTATTGTTAGCGTCTGTCACAGATGTGTAGCTGATCCAAGTTCTACCCATGATTCATGAATACCTGAATGATGTCCGAATATCGAACAATGCTTAAAGTTTACACAGCCATAAACATATTACACTATTTTCTTTGGAATATATGAATGTCTGATTACAATATTGTATAGTGCGTCAAAGGTCGCTACTCAAATATGTTCAGTTTGGTAATGAAAGCCGTTTTGGAATGCCACTTTTGATTGGCCGCTTAGATCTATCTGGCCACAAACGAGTGAATGCATGACTTGTCACACGCCCTTTTTGTCATAAACAGAATCATTGCCTCGTGATCTATACATTTAGCGTAACAATATCACAGAAAAAAAGCAATAATTAACCATTTTCAGAGAATGTTTTCCACTCAGTTTTAAAAATCATTTGACGACGTAACACTATTAAGCGTTTGGTGTAAAAAAAGATATCCACATCAATGGTAATTAAACAATTATTTAAGGCTGTATTTCAGTTGAAATAATGATGCCCCACTCTGTACAATCTGTTTATTACATCACAGTGGTCACACCCGCGCAAATTTTCACAGCTGATAATTACGCTGTCTTTATGATAGGCTATTTAAAGGTGTTTATAAAACAAATTAACAAAAATCAAGCGCAGTTCTTATTTTGTTGGAAAATCTTTGAACGAAAATCGAGAAGTGATAAAGGTTAGTGGTTGTTTAAGGATTGATTTTGACTCTGTTACGACCCCCAAAATTGCATTACTAAATTGTTGCGAAATAACTACATAATTCGTTGACTTCAGTATATTTGAATCAGTTAACTGATTACAATTCAACTAGAAATCTGAATATTTATAAATTTGTGGCAGTTAAAGGGAGTTTTGCTCATAGTATGTGGGGATGACCCCTGGAACCCTGTTCTGCAGAGCTGATCAGCTGACTGTCCACTGAATGTGAAGTGACCAGCTGACTGTCCACTGAATGTGAAGTGATCAGCCGACTGTCCACTGAATGTGAAGTGATCAGCCGACTGTCCACTGAATGTGAAGTGATCAGCCGACTGTCCACTGAATGTGAAGTGATCAGCCGACTGTCCACTGAATGTGAAGTGATTGGTGTTTCATGTTAAATGTCAAATCATCATTTTGAATTAGTTCAATAGTTATATGTCAACATTATACAAAATCTATGGTTATAATAGTATTTCATAGAAAGATTTAAGCTGTTATGTCAGACATGAAGAAAGTTATCAGAAATCATTAGCAGAGAAGATGTTTTCATGATGATAAATTCCCGAGGAGATTTCTATATATAATGTATTTTGGCAATGTGTCAAACTTTCTGATTGTTTCAGAGAAACTATTTGTTGTTGTTTCTAAAATTTCTAAATTAATCAACTTAAAAAATATGAAATTATAGCATGTTATTTTTTAAAAGAAATTAATACAATGTTATAACATTTAAACATTTTATTTTTTTGTTACAAAAGTTTGAAATATTAACATTAAGATTTTGAAAATTAACAAAAATCTAAAACAATTATTTTTATAGCTGTTTAAAAGATATAGATAAAAGTTTATTATTAACATTATGTTGTAATATGATGCGGCTAGGAAGGTTAAAATAAGTAAAATGATGGTTTTTTTCTACCTTTTAGAATATTTTTGTTAATGTCACAAAATCACCCTCCATTGGGGTCAAAATTTCCTGAGATCTTCCCACAATTCTGAAATACATAGACTAAACATAGATCTAAACAAACTTGATCTTTCACCCATAATATAATGCCATTATATTCAGCTGTGATAGTTATTGTTTTTGAGATAATATCATGCTTATCATATTTGATGAATAAACATGTACATATGAACAGCTGATTGTATTGTTCTGATGAAATTAATGCTTGTCTCAGCATGGATAACTGCATAGTGAATAATGAACTGAACAGACTATAGTTATCAATATTTGACCTTCAAACTTAACCTCTTGAAAAGCAAACCTCGACTAGGATTCAACTTCCTTTCTTATATTGATGTTTGGTATTATTTTGATATTAATTTTTCCGAGACTGAGAGTCAGTCTATCCTGCTATCTGCTGATGCAACTCAGAATCTAGTGTACTACGTGTGGTAAATAAAGACTGTTTATGTTCTGTTTGATTTGGTAATTGGTGCAAAAAAAGTGCAAGATTGTATTGAAATGGGATAATAGAAGCTTCTTGATTTAGTTGAAAAAACACATCTATCCTTGAACAAAATCTGCCTGGCATTAAAAGACTTAAATATCGACCAATTATTTATATTAATTGACTTAACTTTGTTTAGACTTTATATAAAATTGACAAGCGAAAAAACAGAATGAGTCACAATTGGTTTTGGGTATTGATATAAGCTTACATGAAATATTTATGTTTTACATTGCCAAGTGTCCAATGTTCCATTACATTTGTTCTATTTTGAAGTTTCGGTTAAAAAGGAATATTGGAAGGACCGATAATAAACAGTTTGGATATAATTGTCACCTGATGACATCATATAAATCATACTTTAAGGAATATAAGATATAATAAAAAAACAGTTTTTTATAGCCCCAAGGTTCTAAGCTTAGATCTGTGATTATCGATGAGCTTTGTTTTTCTGAGGTTGTTGATGAGGTCAGTTTGACTTTGTTTTTATGTTCTTCAGGTGGAAGAAAATATATGTTGACCCCCTTCTTATAATATTTATGAACACTTTTTTCATATGACTTCAATATTAACACAAAAATGAGAGGCCTTGAGAAAGACAACCCATCTGCCCTCGTAACCAATATATGTAATATGAATAAGATCTTTGTTTATTTTGTTGCCCACCTGTCACCTTGACCACCATATGTATAACCATCCATCAACTCTTGTTTTCTTTTGGGGCTAGGTGAATAGTTGGGCAAGATATGCCTCATACTGGTCAGAATGTTCACTCTCAACTAACTAACATGTCCATACCAAAACCTACAGCACAATATGACAAGCAATACAATCAATTCATATTGTATGATCTTACATGTCAACTTAAACTTCTTGTCAATACTTACTCAGTACAGTTTTGTACAATTTAGT
The DNA here is from genome assembly GCA_921293015.1 of Phorcus lineatus. NCBI lineage: Eukaryota > Metazoa > Mollusca > Gastropoda > Trochida > Trochidae > Phorcus > Phorcus lineatus. Next base: position 16,978,657 of record OV121090.1, on the reverse strand, counting down.
GTCATTGTTTGACCTTTAATTTTGGCCTCAAAAAAAATATGAGTTATTTATTTAGATACTGACTATAGTTATATTTTGCAAATGTTTTGTGACCCTTGTCAAAGTCAATCCCACCAAATGTAATAACATTTTCCAGTAATGAAAGTACCCCGACAAATATTTCTTAGAACAGATATTTTTGATTTAGCGAAATCATTTTCCTCCTGTAACCTCAAACATCACAAGTGGTAATTAATCCATCAAGCACTGTTTTCCAAGATAACTAATTAGCTGAGCCAGATGGGTTTACAGGTTTACGGGTCAGTAGTCAGTAGTGCCTGTGTACTAAACACTACCAGTAGTGTAGGTTAGACAGTTATAACTCACAGGTGTCTCTATGTGCTATCAGTTAATGGTGACCTTTCCAAGGGTGGAGCACGCGCACTTACTATATAGGATCACTCTTCATGTAAGAGCTTGTGAAGGAATATTTAGCTCATCAGGACTATAGACAAGAGTGGCTTTTGGTATGGCATGTCGCTGTAGTGGATCCAGGAATTCTGGAAGGGGAAGGTTCCCTATTCTTTGGGGTTCCGGGGGGGTTAACCCCTGATGTGGACCTTTTTAAAGATTATTTTGTAAATCATCTATAAACCTTTCATATTTTCAACTTGTTTCCCATTAGTGCTGCGCCCCCAGTCTGATATTATGTGGTGCAGATACCCAGGACCTTGGGAATTAAAGTTTCTAGTTTTGGTATGACATGATTTTTCATGAACCCGATGACAACCTTTTCTCAGAAACCATTCTGGCATCTGTCTGTCCACTGTGAAATATTTGCTTGTTTGCTGCCACAAGGGCCAAAGAAGGACCGCCCTATAAACCTTCTTTGATCTTCTCCATGAGCTTTATGCACAGCCAGTGGCGTTATCTTTTTCAACATGGATACAATTTTAAACATATGTTTCACTGATGTATTGTTTACAAACTTTTTTATTTGATTTCCTTTGATGTAGGAATTTGTTATTTTAATGTTTTAGATGTTCACAAAATATCAAAGAATCTTATAATCAATTCCATGCAAATTACACTTTAACAGTTTGTTGAATTTGTTATTTTTGTTGTTTTGTATCTCTAAAACAAATCTGCAACTACAGCATTTTTCAGGTGTTAAACATTAAACATCATGTCTGCATGGAGAGAAAGCCTCAAATATCCAATTCAATTAAATTTTGAAAATGGTTTCTATTTCCTATATTAGAATGGGTTCAGTGCCAAAGTTCAAGCAATTTGTACTTTTCAATATTTTCAAGTTTTTAAGTAACAATATTGAAGAGCTTGTTGGATTTTGAATTGAACACTAATGTGAGCTAGATCCTTATCATTGGACTATCAATATTTGTTATCGGGACAGTCATTGAAAAATCTGGTGTTTAAAGATACATGTAGTATATCAACTATCAAGTCTGGCACATAATCTTTCAAAAAGCATGTTACAGTCTTGATTTGGGATGAACAATAAATTTTCTATTCTCAGAGGCTCTTTTTAATTTAACAGAGAATGAATGTTAATCTAAGATTCCTTGGACAATAACTTTCATAGTCTTCTCTTAGTAAATAATGAAATCAAAACCTGAAATCATACAAAGTGCCCAAGGCTATTTTTATCTGTAGGATACCTTAATAATGTAAACTATTTGAATTCAAGGAGTTTATGGGAATCATATTGTTTCTTTGATGCAAATATCAAAGAATATACATGAAAGTAACTTTAAAGAATCTCTTCTTTATGAAGTTCTGAAAAAAGCATTTAAGATGCTATTAATAAGATGAGGAAGTTAATGACAAAATTATACTGACTAGTAATTATGTATCTTTGGTTGCCATGGTTAAGACTTTGAGCTCATCAGAGAGAAGATAACATGATTATATCTTTAAACAATCAATTTTGTTTGTGGTTTAGTGTAAGTGTACTGGATTGTAAATACATTATTTGTTTTGTTTTCATGTAGATCATCTAGTTTATCTCCGAATAAAGTAAATTTGATGACATTTTGTAAACTATCAGGTTCTTCATGAAAATAATTCTAATTTTTAAAATAATCTTATAATAAGTGTCTGAGAATAAAAGTAATAAGGTGATGTAATTTGAGGTAATTTGAATATTTTTTATTTCCATATTTTCATATTTCTTAGTAACAATGTGTTAACTCAATCTATAACTAATAGTATCTTTTATATATTTTCCAAATATGTTGTAAACTTTTAAATTTAAGAAGAACATTTCAAAAATAACTTTCTCTCACACATTACATATGGAAGGTTATCAAGTGTAAATAGTATGTCCTTTGTGAGAATTTTTAAATGCTAAATGCAACAAAATTACGACTAACTAATTTTAGTAGGTTACATCATCAAACCGCCTGTCAGTTCACAAACAACAAATATATCAATGGACAGATGGTATGGTTTCATTAGTTGGGACAATTTTATTTCAAATGAAAAATTCTGCAATGTAGCATAAGATCTAGAGGTTTCGAGCTCAACAGGCATATGGCTGCACAGCATTGGCCGATATGATTCTGGGTCATCAAGCTATTTGAAATTTTTCTTCCAGTTTTCTCATTCTCGACTTCTCCATCAGTCTGCTGACATTATGTAGGGTGGTATGTTGTACATTGTGCAGAGGTCAATTTCTATAAATTTGGTCCTAAAAACATTCGTGTTGCAGGCATTTTGTTAACCCTTGAAGTGGCATCTTCTCAAAACTGTCTTCTCAAAACCAATCCGCATGAACAGCCAATAAATTCTAACAATATGGAAGGAGACAGAAGTTTGTTAATTTTATTCCGACCCCCCATGAAAGTTAGGCGAAGCAGGAAGTCCACCCTGAAGCCGTCTTTTGACTTGGCTCACTCCTTTCATCCAAGCACAATGATATGAGAATCAAACTGTTCATGGGGTCCTTTCACAAAGCAACCTTTAATAAAGTTAACACTATTCTTAATCCTAAACATTGCGCTAAGGTATCTGTATCAATGCTCAGTTTCTTTCTTAGGGCATCTCGTCCAGAATCTTTTCTGTGTATATGGAGTGGTTATTGTCTGACAGAGTTGATCATTAATATCTTAGTGCATTTTCTACTGATCTATATTTCAAACTTGCCAGCTCAGGGCTTTCCAGAAGATGAAAAATTAAATATTTAGTATGGCTTACTTTCGGTTTGTATCATTTCATGTATTATTCAGTTAGTTTATGTTTCTACCTCTGCTTTGACATCTTTGATAATGATTCCTCTATGGGTAGTCAGATCATCATTTTACCTCCATGTCTATCAGTGTATCATATATAATACACATAAGTTATTAAGCCTCTTAAAATCACAATGATGACTGTATGTAAATAGGCAAAAAATGTGTCTATAAACATTAAAATTCCTTTTATTGTCCTGATTTACTTGGTTTAGATTGAGAAGTTAAAGTTATATATAGCTATACACAGCTGTTATGAGTCCCTTCACCAGAGAAGAACCTGACAAAAATTTGACAACTAACTCATTCACTGTATAGAAAAACTGCTTATATATATATTCTTCACGTCTTTCTAAAACTCATTTAATAACTTTGTATTTATTATGTATCTGTTATCTCAATTTTTAAATGTTTCATTACATTACATTATTTTAAATCAACTTTCCTTGAACTTAGTTTCATCAGCTTGGCAATTGCAAGACATTATGATTTTATGGCAGGCTCACATACACGTGTCATTCTTCAATAAACATCTGCTATTAATAGTATTCAGAAATATCAAAGACACAGTATTTTTATATTCGCCCTATGTTTCATAGAGTTCGTAGAGGTCTTATTTAATTCAGATAAAATATTGAGTTGTCTTTATATAGCATTCATAATGTATAACTGGATATGTCTATTAAGGCCTTTTGATTAGATTCAGAAGATTAGATTTTCATAATTTTGTTGAGACTTGTTATTTGACAAACATGCAAATGGGTTAATGATAAAATTGCAGATCAAAAGCCAAACTAAATATTTTTTCTTGATATACATTTACATGTATTGATTTGCAAATGACTCTCAAAAAAAATATATTCACTATAAAAACTCTGTTAAAGATATAAATGGATACGTCTAACTGCTGTTAATTCTGAAACACTGTGAAACACTTAATCAGGGTTTCTTGCAAAAGTTGATAAAAAAATTGACTTTTCTCGTTGCACTGCTCTTGGCTGGAGTAAAGTTAATCTTCAGCCATGTTTATTAGGTCTCAGTGAGTAGGTCTGGTTCTTTTTCTAGGCGAATTCCAAGTCAGGGATTATTCAGGTCCACCAGGTCCCCAGTGTAATAAGGTGCTGATGGTTGAATACATAAATAGTGAGAAGTGATAAAAACTTGAGAACTCTAGAAATATTTTGGTTTCCACCAACCCCATCTATCAAAACATAGAGAAAGTGTTTTAGTTTGTACCTTCACCAAAATAGACAACTCTATTTTTGAAAGTTGCCAGTCTATCTCATTCATTCTTGACGTCAATACATTGGCGTGTTAGTTTTGGATTTCAGTTAAAACTTCTCTGTGAATTTTGCTTTAAAAAACCCAAGGGTTGACTTATAACCAACATCTATTAACATTTCTTTGAAATTTATTCAAAACATTTTCATATTGTATAGAAATGAAAGAGAACCTTTTATGAAAGCAGGTTATTGTAGGAGAAAAAATTCAGATTTACATCATTTGATCTCCATTTATAGATCTTTTAAGATTTAAGACCAGAAAGGATTATGCAAATCATTGATTTCATACAAGTAATGTGTCTTTATTTTTTAAACCTATGACATTTGATAATGAAATCAACCTTTAAATCTACCAGGCTGATTAAATGGAAATAAAGTACGACTTAAGACATGAATTGAAATCCCACAAGAAACGTTCTGGCCCTCAATGATTCAGTACATATTAAGAGGTTACCCTGCTCAATTTGATATGAGTTATTCATTAATCAGATTAATCATTTATGACATTAATTGATTAATCACATTAATCAGAGATAATCTCTTATACACTTACATAATCAATCTTTCAACCCTAAGGGCTTAGGATTCATATTGTAACCACATTTACTGTTTTACTTCCGCAATTTAAAGACTCATAAATTACAAAAGGTTAAGCTGCCTAGCTATTTGGCCTCGAGTCACATGTATATACTAGCTAGGATGAAGTTTGAGGGGATGCCTGCACGGTGAAACCTCAGTACAGGAAGCTGATCAGCAAGCAAGATGGAGAGTAAAATCTTCTGAGGTGTTAAAAATTTGAAGGGGGGGGGGGGGGGGGAAAAGGGAGTTGGGGTTGAGGATATAATCAATATACTTTATCTTTGACTGTAAGTTGATATGTGTTGGATGAAATGTCTAGTGGAGAAATTAAATGTACCGATGTGTTTATTGTGTAAACTCCTCCACTGCACTCAACCCTGAATGAGGGATGTTATGGGGGAATAATATAAGACTACAAATGTTATTAAACTTTCTTTTAGGTATTTTTTGTAATGTTGGCATTTCAGTTTGTGTATTGATGAACCATAAATTGTGGAAGTTTTGCTCAAGTGATGCTAAACCATAATAAACTCACTCACTCGGGTATTAAGTGGAGTCCAGGTTTGCTGATTGAGCTCGAGTTCCCTGCTCATGAAGCAGCACATTGTATTGTACTTGTACTGATACACAAGTTTGATATGTTTATACTTAAGTGCATGCCTGCTAAAGGGTTAAAGGGGTTAAGTATGTACTCAGTTTTGCTTGCAATTTTGTTGAAAGGTCTTACTCTGTGGTCTTTCATTGAGATTGACCTATTTGATGTGCATTCGTGTTTCATGTGACATACAAACTCTTTCGGGTAATCATGATATGCTTTGCAAACAAAATGTGGTTTAAATTCAGTTATATGGGTTGTCATACTGTAAGTATGAAATGAACTTTAACTAACTGGCTAGCGGTTTATCGTTGCATCTTTCAATGTTTCCAAAGACAGGGAATCTATCTATGTTGCCTTTTCGACCTTCAAGGTGGATATTTAAACATTTTTCAGCTTTGTCTGGTGGGCCCAACAGACAGTCCTTTACTCAGTGACTGCCTCCTAAAGGGTTAAAGAGTCTGAGTACACAGTGTATGGATACAGACAGTACTTAACTCAGTGACCGCATGTTAAAGGGTTAAAGAGTCTGCGCACACAGTGTATGGATACAGACAGTCCTTAACTCTGTGACCGCATGCTAAAGGGTTAAAGAGTGTGAGCACACAGTGTATTGATACAGACAGTCCTTAACTCGCTGCACGCCTGTTAAAGGGTTAAAGAGTCTGAGTACACAGTGTATGGATACAGACAGTGCTTAACTCAGTGACTGCATGCTAAAGGGTTAAAGAGTGTGAGCACACAGTGTATTGATACAGCCAGTCCTTAACTCGCTGCACGCCTGTTAAAGGGTTAAAGAGTCTGAGTACACAGTGTATTGATGCTGGCCAGACAGGACACATTGAGTGAAGCAGTGCTGTGAGAAGAGTTGGCTGGTGGCCCTCTGGACAGTTCCTGAGCTGGTGTAGATTGTGGGAGATACCCACTCACTCACTCACTCCCCAACATAGAGTGCGACTGACAGCCAGGCAGCCTGGGCTAATCCTGGAGATCTAAGTTTGGCTGTGAAACGAGGCCACTGAGTCAAGGAACAGTTGAGAAGTAGCGGACAGATTGCTGCTTTGGGCTCTTCAGTTGCCCAATCTCTCTACCTTTAATCGCTTGTTATCCAGAGGAGGCCAAGAAGGCTGAGTGACCGCTGGTGATATGAGTGACCTGGAATATATACTGACCAGTGTCCAGTTGTGATCACTGGGGCTCAATCTTTGTTATATCAGGTGGGTGAATTTGTCAGGGAATTTTGATATAATTTACATGTAATATTGTAAATAGGTCTGTTCTCAGGCCTTGTTTTTTTATTATGTCTGTGAGCACATAAGGTCACCTTGTTGAGGAAACCGTCGACTGTAACTCGCTTCCTTCATTGATTTGCTCAGCTGGGTTATACAAGCCGGCTCAGTACAAAGCTATCGAGTTCATTCTAACGGCAGCCATTTCCAACCCATGACAAACCTTGAACAAAGAAACACTCCCATTTTTATTATCCCCACTCAAAATTGACATGAATTTGTACCAGTTTATCAACAACATGACTGAAATAATTGTGTTGATCACACCAAAAGTGATATTTTTGAGTCAGTCCTTTGTTTTTCATTCATCACTATGTGAAACTGATACTGTTTGAACAATCAGCTGTTGAAATTGACGTCACACATTCTCATGCTATTCAATTGAACAAGGCAGTGTGTCCATGTGATATTGGCTGTTATTCATTGCTGGTAAGTAATACATCCTGATTCATGTGATTGATCTTAATGATTGTTTTAGAGCGTTTGTATACAAAAGCATGGCCAACATTCCTTTCTTACATGACTACATAACAATAGATGTGCTTGACAATTTTTCTTGGGAATTTTTTGGCAAAGTAAGTAACTTTTGAAATTCAGATGGAGTCTGCTATACAATGATATCATTGTTTTGAAGATAAGTGTTTTGTCACAATTTAATTTTTTTATAATCTTTGCTCTGATTATCAACAAATTTGTGATCATGAATTTATAAAAACTATTTCATCATATATAGACAATCATAAAGTCTCAGAAAGACAAGTGTTCAGTAAATACCTCCTATCAAAGAAAGGCTTGATGATTTGAGACTTTCCGAATCAGTAAGCAACCAATAATTTAGGCTGTATACTAAACTCCTAAATAACTAAGTCATGGGTAAAACTCATCTAGCTCATAGCCTCTTAGCACATAGACTCACACTTAGTCTCTGAAAACTTAATTATCTATAAGAAAAGATTACTTTATTCAATTTATACGAGGAGAATTGTCCATATCTTTATCAATTCATATCAGGACATGCATTTGTTGAGCGTATGTTTCAGCCTAGGGAATATTAAAGTTAAGAACAAAAGTCTGTGGGTTAGACCATGGGGAGGACTACTTAAGGTGACCTTATTTACCTAGAGCAATCTAACCTAGATAAGGTTACCTTAACGTCAAGGTCTATGTTTATGGTACCTTTTGATACAAGCTGACTGCTTTAGTGATTTCTAAAATCTACCCTATTAACTGACTAAATAACTCTTTTGATCTGACTGAAACATTCACTGAAATCAGGACAGGGTTAATCAAAGAACCACTGTCATGTTCTCATTAAAAAAAATTGTAAAAAAATATTCAAAGTTCCCAGAATATCTAATAAAAACAACAAAACTTGAAAACTTTTTGTATGAACTGGGATATTTCATCAAGACTTTTCATAATTTGCATTTTCATTTGATTATACTTTCAGACCGCCTGGTTTGAAAGTTTGTTCCACATGCTATAGTTATTCATAAGAGACTGGAAGACAGTCTATATAGATATGAAACACATTGTAAAAGCCAGTGGGAGGAACTATGAAGAGTTTTATCAGTGTTATTTCCTGTCTCCAAGTTCCTTTACTGCATTCCCATGTTATCACACAAACTGGTTGCATACACACTTATCAGCGGCAATAATTAGGTATTAAGTATATGAACATATTCAGTCTGCTGTACCATTCACATGGTTATATTCTTCACTAAATGTGTCATAAAGGTGAAAGGGACAAGCTTGTTTTCCTTGTTTATTAGAAGTTTGATGTACTGTTGTAAAGTAAGACGAGCCCTGGGATTTGAAGGACTATTCATTTAGTGAATTATTTTTTTAATCTGTTACGCATTGATTAGTTGAAAAATGGACATATGTATAGGTTTTTTAAGACTGATTTGAATGGGGCACAGGTATGTTAGCTGTGTTGTACAACTTTCATTATGGAACACAAATCGAAGGCAAGCGCTTTAACATTGCACATGGCTTATGGTTTACATTTATCTATAACTCACTACCATACCATACAAAAGAAAGCATAACGTTGACAGGAACTTCTGGAAAATGGTCACACAGCATACACTGCCAAACACAAATCTCAAGAACAGTAAACGAAAGGCTCTTTTAGTTTAGCAAAATGGCAGTCAGGGACTACAAACAAGCTTTCAACAATTAGGTTTCTTCTCACTTCAAGTTTTATCTTTAACATTTCACATTGGGATATAGCGCATGAACCATCTATATCTAGTACTTCACATCTTGTGCATTAGTGACATTGTCAGGCGTTTGAATCAAGATATTGTGATTAATTTACAGCTAACAACAGATGATTTATTACAAATGTACAAGTTTCCGAAATCAACATCCATTAGGGATGTTTAGATCTATTCAAAAAATATAATGTTTAATTCAATAGTCTTCATCACTAATATTTTCTGCAAAACTTCAATATTACATGTTTTTATGTAATTTTCTCAAAATCAATGATTGTTTATTAAGGAATAACCTCGTTACCTGGTCTTAGGTTGTTAAGACCAGACCTAATTATCCTGTTTGTTGACAGGTGGTCTGGTACACATTCTACAATCAATATTAGGAAATATTCAATGTGCATTCTGAACCAATTAATTAGAATGTGGGGAGTTATTGAGTCAAATGGGATGGGCTATCTTGGGTACAGTGCATTGTGGTAAGATAATTAACAATGAGCGTAGCGAACATGTGACCTTTGACATTGATGTACAAATTGATTATCATGTGTTAGCTCATTAGCGTACTGAAGTGCAATGTATTTGCTATTACATCTTGGAAGAATTAGAAACATGAGCTATCCCTAATTTGTATACATAAATAAATGAATGAATTAACAAGACGCAATATAAGATTGCTAAAGTGCTTCATCTTCTTGTAGAAATAATAGATGATATTTCATATGTATGCACGTCATTTGAAATTGAATTAAAAAGTGCCTGAAATGAGTATTTCCTGATTGAGATTGAGCAAGCGTTACACCGGTATTCCCTTGAAAGACATAAGTTTGATATGGGGAGGAGTAGAATGTTTTTTTATTCTGAAAGTGAGGAAAATACTAAAAAAAATACTATCAACCTTTGCTACCTGTCATTACGCGTTAGGTTTCATTTTAGCATTTACTCGCTCTCAATCCAGTATGATATCATAGGCAAGATATTACCCAAATTACATTAAAATTATATTCATAGAAATAAGGAAAATATATATGATTAATGAAATTTGCCATCTTGGGCAAGATATTACCAAAATTATATCCTCATTTCTATAAATAAAATTTTGATGTAATTTGGGTAACATCTTGCCCATTATAAAAACATGTCTCTGATTTTCAAACACACTAGGTTAATCTCCTAATCAAGAAATTGGTCCACTCAATTAGTTAAGAATGGTGGGATTAATTTTGTTCTAACAGGTAAAGGGTTGATAATAAATAATATTTACACACTTTGAATTCTGTAATTCAGCAAGGGTGGAGTAGATTAGGTTAAGGGTTAACCCCCTGAGTGCTGTGTGCAAGCTGTGCACTGCCTGTTCGATGTACAGTAAACAAGTACAGACTGTACTGTTAAGGACAGATAGTTGACTCTACCCAGTGAACTGTGCTTAACAGACCCTGACTAATTCACCAAGTATACGTACAGCCTTTCTTTGATGACTTCATCATTTACTTAATGACATTGAGGAACTTAATTATTTTGATCAAATTTTACAAAAACTGTTTTTGAAATTTTTACTCTGAATGTGAACTACATGAATATTCATGAAGTAGAGTGATTTCATATGTCAAGTCATCCATCACATAAATTCTAAAAATTATGGGTTTTTTAAAATACATAATTTTTCAAAATAGGGCTTCAATACAGATATTTTTCTTTCATGAAAGAGGTAAAGTTGATCTGACTAATTTAATATTTTATCTAAAATAAATTTTGATCCTTGATATTAGATGCTAAATATTCCAGTAATGTAATTCCCTTACTTGGAGTAATCATCCTTCTATTCACATTCTACCTTTGCTGATGCTAATCACGTAGATCAAACTCTAGACTTACTCCCTGTATCACAGGTGATGAAATATACGATATACATGAAATATATTTCCTATGTGTGAATATTTGAAGTCAATTTCTATAATTCATGACGATTTATTTTTATATGAAATGTAGATCAGTTGTGACAACAAACTTATTTATAAATTGATAATATTCATGAGCATTAATGATTATAAACTTCAAATTCAAGAAATAATCTATCTTTTATGAGAGAAAAATCCTCCTTTATAAGAACTTTGAGGGTTCTCCCTGCATATGATTAAGTTTAGAAATTATGATTGACTTGACAAGTTTGGGCACAATGATAGCTTGGGGACTCCTCCAGTCTAGGGAAGTTAGAATTAGGTAGACCAGTTGATATGGAATACTGAATTGGGGATTGGAAGAGAGGCTATGTTTTACTAGAAATATAATGGTTATTGTTTTGGTTCAAAGGACAATGTTTCTATTCAAGCCATGCTTTTGTGTCAGTCAGCTGTCACCGGGAGGGGAAGTGGGGGGGGGGGGGGGGATCATTAGTATTGACAGATTCTAGAACATTGACCTCAAAACAGGCAGGAGTTCAAGAGTTCGCAGGTCAAATGGTTATGCACATAGCCTTGCACGGTGTCGCTCAAGTCTTTAAATGTTGATAAAACTGGTACTTGAATAAGAAAAGGATGGGACGTTACTACAGTGTGCAAACTGGTCACTCCTTGATTTGCACTTATGTTATCATATAGTTCTTCTAAGATATATCAATAAAAAAGGGGGTTTGAAGGAAAATCATTGACAGTTTTGAAGAAAGTGAAGGAAAGGTAAGCTAGATCATGAATATGATTGTCGCCTTTTCTGTTAATCAGACATGGAGGACTTTTGGGTAAGTTAATGGTGTGCTTTATCTGTGAGGTTGATAGTCCTATGTACTAGGTTTACATAGGTAACACATTAAGTGTTTGCTAATGCAATGGTTTATGGGTTGATGGGGAGTCAGCCCTTTTTATTGCAATGGATATTTCAGGAAATTGGAATTTATATCGTTCAGTCAAAGATATTTAGTTTCAGTTCATGTAATCTTCTTCTGGATATTTTGTGCTAAATATTTTGTGTAAATAGGGTCATAGAATTATCGGGTAGTGAATGTTTGTACAATATCTCAAAGAGAACAAGGGATTATATTGAAAACTTCAAGTTTCCAGTTTATTGGTAGTATGTTGCAAGAGGTTACCATAAACGGTAGAACAATGTGTAGACAAAATGTTACAATGGATTTGAATAGAAAATAAGAAATGACACCAATAAGAAACATTTGTATTGAATATGAACATCATTCACAGCAAGACATCATCTTTTATCTATTCTTCATAGTCATATATATTTGTCAAAAGTTAACGGGAAGACGTCACACTACCATTCAAGAAACTTCATATCATAGATTGAATTGGTGACTCACATTAAGACACAGATTCAGAGGATATGGTAACATTGAGATCATCAACTAGATGCATGTATATAATTTGATATATTGATCTGCAGTGTGTTCATAAATATAAATATACATCGTCATGCACAGGCTATTTATAACTTCAGTACTTACATCGAGCTCGCCTACATTTATTTCATTGATTCATAATAAATGGACCTTTGAATACGTAAAACTGAGTGGGCGTGTTACCAATTTCAATAGTGACACATGTGGCTGAACGTCATAAAATGGGATATATTGAGAATTGGGTCTCTAAGAACAAAGTTTAAAAAAAAGACCTATTCTTTTTGTCCTGTTTTGTTATAATGTTCGTTTTCACCTCCCATTTTGTCCTTACATTTGCCTTTAACCTCACAACCAATTTCAATGAAATTTTGCGGGATGACAGATTTTGTCCTTTCTAAGATTTTATTTGGAGCCAGAATTTTGATGTAATTTTTGAGTAATATCCCCTTTAAGTTTTAACTCCAAACCTCAATATTTTGTTATACCAATTACATGTTTGCGATGGATTAGAGTTCATTTATTTGATGTAATAATGTCTAGATCTTGACCATCATTTCCAAGAATATTTAAAGCAGTGTTCAATATCCTGGTCGGAGAAGCAGTCAACAATTCCCTCCTTTGCTTGTGTGGTTATGCTAGGTGTCTAAACATTCAGATCTACTCAAATGTTTAAGGGGGTTGGAGGAATTTTGAAAGCACAAGCCTATCTGCAGCAATGTCATTCTTTTCTTATTTACTATTGTTGTTTTTAGGCTTTATTCCTATAAAATTGTCAACCCTTATTGGTTTATTACTTATAAATTTGAAAGTATGTAGTTACTTCAGCTATGAAAACCAATGTATAGTAGATATTTAAAAGATAAAAGATACATTGTGAAACAGAAGTAATGATGTGCACAACGTGACTTACTTCTGCGATAACAGCATGTCAACGTGTGTGACAGACACGTGCCAGGATTAACCCTTGATGTGGTTTACCAGGTCTCAGGGCCCTGGGGACTCCGAGAGAAATTCTTCATCCTTGCTACTCTTGAGTTAACCTTTTACCTTAGGATCATTTAAAATTCCCTACTGTGGCACTGTGGCCAGTGGCTCATTAAACCAGTCATTGCTCATCGGAGAGTCATCAAACTATTTCTTGATCTCATGCTTTACTCTCTGAACTTTCTCAGAGAGCTCATGTTTAGCAAGTGGTCAATGGTGGAATCCATGAAACTGGCCATTTAGAATATTTTTCCTCCGATTCAGTTTGCCTAGATCTTGCTAAAAGGCTTAGCTGACATTGTCAGAAATTTAGCATGACTGGCTTATACAATGAATGATATGACGTGAGCTTGTTTATCTGAAAACATGAGAAAAAGAAATCTAATCACGATTTTCTAGGATGTTCAAGTTAATTTGGTTGATCATTATTCATATAAGGCCAGATTAGATTGGCTGATAGTGTTTTTTTATCCAAAGCCCAAACCCTTTTTACGTAACAGATTAACACAGGGTTTAAGATGACATGTTCACTTTTAATCTTTACCAGTTTACGCTGTGAGATCTGTTCTTTTAAATGAACAAATTCTAGGTAAAAACATCCTCTCGTAAATTGTTCATTTGTAATTATAAAGGTTAATTCCCTTTCAATGGCAAATTGATATAAGAAAGCTAAGAATGGTTTCAATTTTCATCACATGTGATCAAGGTATTAAGCGAAAGCTGATATTGGCAGGATTATACTTCCACATCATCACAGTAGGAGTAGGAGGAGGATATATCATAGAGAATAACAATCCACACAAGTCAGTTTTTGCCATGTGATAAACTGAATATGTCATTCTGCCATTGAAACTTCATTGCCTTTAAAAGTTGAAACAAATGTATTGAAATGTATCTAAAAGTTGAAAAATAATTAGGTCATAAATTTTTTTTTATTTGAAAACATCACTGTTTCGGGAAAGTATTTTCTGTGAGCGAAGATTTAAAGTTGATAGGTCACTGCCTGTAACTCATTACATAGTATGAATTAAGATTAAAACCCAGCATGACAAAGGTTAACTCGTAGAGATTAGCTATAGAGCTCAGGTGGACATTCCCAGAATATATTGGAATCACTGATAATATAATACTGTAATCCTGTGGGCTTGGTAAGCGCGGGGAGTGGTCTTCCCATATTACAGCGATAGATTTTGATTGTTTGATGGTTATGGTAGGACCGGTATAACAACACCTTGAGAAGGTAAGAACTCTCTTGTCTATATTATTCAGGGGAAATGTTTATGAATGTTGATATTTAAAGACTTTTATATATATATATATATATATGTATATTGTAATTTTTTTATGAGGATCCATTATCAGAAAATCAATGTTAAGATAATATAAGACTTTATTTCCCATTAGAAAATTGTTGTTACATCTAAGTGAGCATAAAAGAAAGATTACATATGTATATTTAAGAATAACTACTAAGAAACAATTTGATTTGGTGAACTGATAACCGACACGTGCCGTCCTGATATGTTAATCGATCTACAAAGTCATAATTTGGATTTAATTGCAATTGGTTTTCTTCCGACAGAAACATAATAAAAAACGTTGAATATTTCTTAATTGTTTGAGTAAGTGTATCAATTCAGTGACGGTCATAACCTTTGAGAGATTTTTCTTATGTCTCTGGAAAGTTTCCAGAATCCAGTTGTATGTGTATTTTTTTATAATGTTTGAAGAGAAGCAGTCATTCCATTGATTTATAGCTCAGATTAAATACCCTTGTCAACAAAATTATAGAAATACTAACTTCATTCTTTATGTTTGACATAAGGATTCTTACCGTATTTGAGAAACAGTGTGATTGTTGATTAATTTGAGAAACAGTCAAATATTTACTTAAAATAAATTGTTTTTAACCCTTTATGATGTAATGTAGTTGTGTATACTTATCTTGTGTACAGCTTATATGATTTTAATGTATTGACAAGGCCTTTGAACCAGGATATAAGCAGTTTCAGTCCCAAAGTACCATGTCACGGAAGTAGGTTGTATCAATGTCCACGGATTATAAAAGCCCCTTAACTTTGATATACAGTCATGTCCTTTTCAAGGTGGGATAATGGTGGTTCCACGCCCACTTCTGTGGAATATATATGAGACATAAGTTCTTCACATGTCGTGTGGAGAAGCAATCATGTCACAATGACCTGACTCACTCTATCAGCTGTAAAGACTAATGGGAATTAACACCATAGCTTCTCCTTTATATACAGCTCTTATTTCTTTTAGCTGGCCCAAATGTGTGAAAATTTTGATTTAAATTGTGAAAACCAACAAGAATAGGCTATTAGTCTATATTAGGGTATAACTAAATTAAGATAAGCATTAGAAGTAACACATGTTGCTCACATCAGAAAGTGAATTTAAACAAAGTAGAGATACAAGTGAAAAGGTCTCATGGCTAGAAAGTCTCAAAATGGGGGATACACAGTGGGTTATGATAACAAATTGTAATGATTTTACTCCACTTGTGAATGGCTAGGAAGTTGTGACTAAGATCAGCAAGCAAGACTGACCTCAGCAGGTAGGTAGTTAAGTGTTAAAGGTTGTAAACACTGTGACTGTCAACATATAAGTCACATCACAAAGCATAGTTTACCTGGTGCACCCAATGTTTGATTGTTGACAAGCTTGGTGACGAGGGGGGTGAATAGAAGTTCAGTGATGTACTTCAGCTTCAGGGTCAGTATAATGCAGGGCTTGTTTTGTTTGAGTTTGGAGGAAAACATACTCTGTTTATCGTGTCATGTGGTTTGCATCTGTAATTCAAGAGAAAACTCCTTTTTTATATTGTCACTGCTAGCCGATTCAGTCTTTACTGCATGTATAGCCACTGAGATATTGATTCTCTCTTGCAGTAGCATCACTTGCCAAAATCATTGCTATATTGTGAAATACTTTTGAAATTTAAATCTTTTTACCTTGTACCATCTCAGGTTATATGATATATTGGGGATAACTATCCACTCTTTTAACAAATATAGCTTTGAAATGTTTCCTTTAACACACAGTTTTCTTCTATTCTCATATCCATACCCTCTCGCTCTTTTCTACTTTCCGACCAGGTCACATTCATACTGTCCCCGAATGATCTACATTGTATTCAAATCATAAAGGATAACTCTGATTTTGGCTGGCAAATATTTCTTTGGATATAAAATTATTTTGATTAAATATGCCAAAGATGATGCTTTTTGAAAGGCTATCTGTCAGCCTTATTCTTGACATTGCTAAAACACAAGTGTATCCACACGAGGAGGAAGTGACCTTGCTGTGTTTGATGTGGGTAAATCCCTTCCCCCCCCCCCCCTTCCTGGTTTTCCATCGAGTCGAGACAAAGTCAATGGGTCACTGACCGAATTTCTTAAAACCTTTCATACAAACTTGTGAGACGTCTGAAACGGCTTGACGCACGTTAGCGATATTTGTCCTGTGGTTTGTTGACGTGAAAAGAAAAAGAAATTGGGTTTGTCGGTTAAAGAAATTTCTAAACAACTTTAAAGACCTGTAGTTTTAAAGATGGTAATGGTGTATTGTTCTTCTTCTTCTGAAACTAAATAATGAAATGGTTTTAATGAAATACAGTACTGCCAATGGTCATGATGTCAAAAAGGTGTTGAAAAGTATTTTATTGAATATGACACTGCTAATTCTCTTGACATCATTAAATCTATCACAGGTATGCAGTTTCATGCAAACTTATCATTGTTTTGATATTTATTACGGAGTTAATGGAATTATTCGAGTCAGTTTGAAGTGAATAACTTGTTCAGCTCAATCACATGTTCCTAACACAAACACTAAAGTATTGAATTTGACCAAAGTTGCATTATTTAAATTCAAGATAAGTAAGATTTATGTGCTGCGTGCACAAGGACTACCAGGAAGGTGGTTGTACTCTTGAAGTACGTTTAGGTAAGTGTTCTTTGTATATTTATCTTATCAGTAGATTTGGCAGCATGACAGCATGGAGTGGAGGTACCACCAGTTTGGGCCGCTATATATAAACCTGTTAGCTCTCCACACATGCTGGATTCACATTGCGCTTATAAAACACCCCTTAAAGCTTTTCCTAGTGTGGGATACATTAAAGGCACTATAGCACATCTAAAATAAAATTTATTTTTTCACATTTGACATTTTCTTGTTTTTGATTGTAAATAAAAAACAGCCTTATAAATGTTGGGAAGTCTGTGTGTCCCATTTACATGAATATTAGTAACTGACCTACTAAGCAATATCAACCTATATATCTCGTTGTCTCTGTTATCAAAGAAGTTTCCAAATTATGTTTGACTCATTGACCCTCGCCATTGTCCGGTTTTAGATCATATATCTGTACTTTTTTCCATTTAACTGTCACTGTGCTAACTTATTAGCATTGAGATGTTAATTTTCAGAAACAACCATTCCATGTCGATGAAATAACACCATTTTTGAAGTTTAATTTGGCATATTTTACTCCAACAAAGTGCTCTTTGCCCTATTATCTCAGTACTCAACACAATATCTGTAAACTTATATTAATAATTTATCTCGTATTTAGCTATAACTGTTGCATGCAAGCAGTAAGGAGTTAATTTCTTATCAGCAGTCCAGTGAAGGGAATGGATTCATCTTCTTTTGTTTTATTTGTGAAAAAATTATTGTGAGGCAATTGGTCAGATGTGTTTTTATATTTGTGAAATCCCTTTCTTTCAATAAGAAAGTCTGAATCACTTTTTCCAAGTCAATAGTTTGTGTGTGTTTAAAAACAAGACAAACAATCTCTTATCTTGGTACTTTCATATTTTTGTAAAAACTGTGAATACTAAGTATAGATTTCTACTAGTTGGTCTGAGATCATCATCATTAACTTGGAAACATGATCTACCTATCTAGGCTCAGGAACCATTCATAAAATAACGTAAAGTCTTAAAGTGGACGACCCCTAAACCATGTGTTATCTTTCCATGTGAGAGCACCATGTGGCAAATAATGTGAATATCATTCTTAACATTTGCAAGTTCATTCTGGTTATGATACTTATCTGGTAAACATGTATGACTTATTGAGGTCAAGGAACCATAATTTGAACACGTTTCACTTGTTTGTTTATGATAGATATGATAGCCGCATTGCCTATTTTGATCCAAGAATATGTTTTTCATGATGGAAAAACAAATTTTGAACTCTCACAAGTTGGTCAGTGATAACTTAAAAACACCCTTATCCTATTTAGATTTGAGATCCAAGATTGAATCCACTTGAATATAATGTTTACATTCTCGTAAGTTCATTTGTGTTGAATTTTTGTTGTAATAAATTTGGGTTTATCAATTGTTGAATGATATAGTAGGATTTGTCTCCAAGTCACTCCAGTCAAAGACGAACCCAAATGTCACATTATCATGAAAACAACTTCTTCAGTCAAAGTTGTCCTTGTATGATGATCGATCATTCCTTAAAGAGAACCTAAAGGAGAGTCCTTGGTTAGACATATGTAGTAACAAGAGAACCCAACTTGACACAGAAGCATAGAACAATATTGAAACAAATCTATGTATTCATGATTCTCTGCCCCCGCAGTTTCACTGGAAACCTATCACTGCATTCACGATCATAAGCGGAGGTGTATGTTATTGACGTCATAAGGAGATTCCCACAGCGCTGTATGCTGTATTGTGTATGGTGTCCGTTGTGACAGCTGCCGCTACCAGTGTCACCTCGAGGACCAAATCATTTCTCCATGGTTCACTCAGGGTGAAATCTTCAGTGCTGCAGATCTACATTAACCTTTCCTACTGAAACCTCCTGCCTGCCTGCCTGCCTGCCTCTTGCCTGGCTTGGTAATCAATATCTTACTTGTTGCTTTCCTCGAGACCATGTCTCTTACTATGATGGCCGTGTGTTTCATAAATTTTTCGCAATTTTTAAAAAAAAAATTCTGCGTATCTTAGATGTTAAAAATAGTCATTGGCTGTCTTCATTCTGGGATGATTGTGTGTTTAGGTTGATATTTCATTGGTGTATTTGTATTGAATTTTCCTCAACCTTTGTCAGGATCTTTATCTTATCTTTGTTCTAGGATGATTTTACATTTTAACAGCTATGTACTGTCTGATTTTGAATCCATGTCAGCTGTATTCATGATATAAGCATGCATTCATTCTCTTTGTTTTTTAAAAGAAAAGCTTAAATATAAACTATAACTCACTCAGTCAAACAAAGGTAGTGATATTGTATTGAGGCAGTTCTTATTTGTGCTAGCTTTCCATATTGAATCTTGGTAAAAATTCCTATTTGTTCTGAAAAGACAAAGTTTTACAGCAGCTCAATTGTTATATGACAATTTGATTCAGTCACTTATTAGTGATTACCTTTTATGGATAGGTTAATCAATAGGCTAAGGTAAATTAATTGTCAAGAACATTTTGACATAATTGTTTTTAATGTGAAAGTATTCACAACTGTAGTTGCGGTTATTAGTGGAAATTTCCCTGAGGTTTGTTGATTACCATTAATGATTAAGATGCTTTCAAATATTTCAAATTAAGAACAAAAATGAAAATTCAAAAGCTATTGTAACAACAAGATCAAACTGACAATAGCTGCAGCAGTCAGAAGGGTTTGAGTTGTTTTTTAATTGGCTGACAATAGTTTTTCACTCTTGTTTCAATTTCTTCTGTTTGGAATTTGGTGAAACAACTATGGCCTGTGACAAACAAAAGTCAAGTGAAGAGAAGATAAAAGAAGCCTATAGAGACCATTTCAGTACCCCCTTCACAATGTTATGCATTCCCCTTTTTCGAACCTTTAGGCAGATGTAGTACATAGAGCCCCCAAAAACTCTTCAACAATTATTTTCTTCTACTCCTGTCAGTATTATGATGAGCTTATGTTGTGCAAATACCTATTCTATATATGTACACTCATTCAACATCAACTTCAAACCAGAATGATGTCAATCCATTCTAATCACTCTAACCATGACTTGTTTTTTCTGTAACAGCAAGTTTGAAAACTAAATTGTGTCATATCAATAGGTTAGCTTGAAATAAGGCTTGTCAAAAACCTGTTTTAAACTTCAAATGGTGTTCCAGAAAAGTGACAACTAACAAAATCCTTTCTTATTTTTCAGATATTTTAGTGATTTGAGTAACATAGTGAGATATTTACAGACAATTATATGCTTTATAAGAATTCATTTCTCACTTTCAGTGGGTTCGAGAACGCAAGTACCAGTTAGCCGAGGTCCGTAAGCGCCCTCCTTTCAAGCACTCAGAACGGTACCAGCTGCGTCGCCTAATCAGCCAGGCCTACCAGAACCGGCGGGACACGAGCCACGATGGTAGCACCGCCATGGTAGAACCCGGCCCCGACAAGTCCTCCAACCTCAGCGACGTTCCACACGCTCCCCTCGTAGAAACTGGTAAGGCTCCTCAAATATCAAGAGGTGCCGTAAAGTCAGCTCTAGTAGTAAGAAGAAAATCCTGGGAAATTCAGTTGAAATGTACTTTGGTGCCTTTTTTAGAAAGTGGTTGATATTGTATTTTCTATCGATGGTTAGGATATGTCAGCCCTCCGTGACTTGGGCCTGGTTTATGCAGAAATTCCACTATTCAGGATTTTAAGTGAAAATTGATTTGGTTTTCAAATCGTGCTCATTTGTAGTCAAATGTACTATCTGGATCTTGTATTTCCCAAGTTCGTTGAAGTGGGATAGAACCTTCTGATCTGAGAACTGCTCAATGGGGTTCGTGTCATGTGGCCTTGTCAAAGACTTTTACCTTCCATCAACTCTAGCAAATAGGAGGCCCAATTCATGCTGATTGCTTTCTCGCTTTTTGATGATTAGTCAGAGTGCAAAGGTCGCCTGACAAGACCACTATGGAGCAGTACACAGATCAGAAATACAGCGATGTACAAGAGATGGCTTTGGAGTGGTTTGAATGAGATGGCATGACTTTCCTTCTTATTCATACTATGCGTTTTGAAGCCGATGGTGATTAGTATAAGTGGACATTATAAAGGAATCACAAGATGATCTAACATGTTACTCATGACTAATCAACGTAATCAATCAGTCTTTCACGACTGTCCTTTCTTGTCTGCCTGAGTTATTTAATGTTCAAACATAGATGAAGCATGTCATTTTGATTTGAAAAAAACCCACTTGAGTGTCTGAGTTTTGACTTACATTGAATCAGTAACAAATAGATGAGTGAAGTGTGTATACATTGAATCAGTAACAAATAGATGAGTGAAGTGATACACAATCTTGAACTAGATCACAAATATACCATCATCAATCAGCACATACTTCTCTATGTTGTCTTCTGGTTAGATGCTGTCTGATTTAGACTCCCATTATTGAGTACAAGTTTGAGAAATTGTACAAATGCTAAATAGGATATTGTTTCTTTCCAGAAGAGGAAACAGAGCCTGGCATTTCCCCAACAACGACCTCCACAACAGACAGGAAGGTCAACTTTGTCTTAGGATCTTCATCTGACCTTACAGCCCTTCCAAATATGGGTCAGTGCTTTATTCTGTGGTTCCAATTGCAGAAATCTGTATGTAGAGATAATTATTTAAGTAATATAGCACACAAGGTTTATAGATTTCTTCATCACCCTAGCAACAGCAACGGTTATCAAGTAACTTCCATAAATGTTCCTAGATGTCAGATAACTCATTTCTCAGCCCTTTCAAAACATCAGCCAATGAAACACTGGATCATGCACAGAAACAACAGCTGCTAATCAAACTGTGACATATTAAATATATGATGATGTTTGGGTGATAAATAGCATAATTTCTTGCAGGTTGCATATCAAAAGGATTTCTTTGTGTCTGTTGATGAAATTGTAGGTGACTTCAAGTAACAAATAGGTCACTTCCAACCTATATGCATTTTTCCGCTCCAAATATTTGAATGACTCAAAGCATTGACCAGACTCTTTATCTTATGATTCTATTTGCAGCTCCTATAAAGGAATCTGAGCAGAAGTTTGAGGAAACAGAAGCAGAAAGGACTTTACCATGGAAACGCAACACAACGAATGACATCGTGCCTTGCCTGAGAAATCTAGTCATGACAGACGATGAGAAACCTCTCATGTCAGAGGCGCCATCTTGGGTGAGCAATCCCGCCTACCACAATCTGAAGGAATCGGGGTCACCATATGTGTCCCCGCAGACAACCCTCACCGCTCAGCCAGAGAAAACTCACACCCCTTCCATATTTGAAATCTTTGCTAATGATATCCATCGTGTGGTGGAATCAAAGTTTGAGAACACTGACAGTGTTTCGAACGACATTCCAATCCCTCCTCCATGGGATAGTCGGGGACGGGAAGATGAGCCAGTTGCCTCCCCTGTTCTCAATCAGAATGGGGACAAGTCGAGCAATCTCCTCCATTCCGCCCACTCTGTGTTTCCTCCCCCTCATCACGTCATCATTCCGTGCGAATACAATAGAGTGCCAGCCATTCGCAAATCCTTGTCCTTACCAGGCAAAGCCTCTTCCCAACAGTCACCAAAACACTGGCAGCCAATCGAAATGCAGGACTCCATGTACAGGAAATGCCCATCAGAAGCCGAAATAATTTTAGATGAAGTCACTTATCAGCAGCAAGTGAAAATGCGAGTGTCAGAATGGCTGCAAAATACTGATGATTCTGATCCCGATGAATATGACGGGATCGAGGTTAACTTCAGCAACCACGAATGTGCTACAAATGGATTTGAAATTGACTCTGGCGAGGAGTCTGATATTGAGATGACATATTTATAATGTCCACAAAGTTTAGGAAATTCATTTCCTCTTGTGCCTTAAATCAGATTGTGTTTTCGTTGCAATGGCAACAGTGTTTATTTACCCATCATGCAAATATTGTGCTTTAAATTAATTACAGAGAGATTCCATTGACAATGTTGATATTTGTGTTTCTATGATGACATTCTCTTGCATACTCTTCTCAAGTTTCAAAATGCTTTTATCATTTTAATAATGCTTTCTTTACTAATATTTACCTTTGTTATTTCATCTAATCCTACAATATTTTTGTTTCTATTTGACAGATGTAAACACGATGTAACAAAAGGTATATATATATAATAATAACCTTTGAACAATATTCCCTTATATATGCTTTAACTTTGGCAAAGGGTCGTTTTGTAGTCTGGTTTTATTTGGTTTCGGAGGAGAAACTTTGATTTTATGAGTGCTTCGTTTTATTTACTAAACTTATTTGGATCTTATTTATCGTATGTCGCTCATGTGTAAATATTATTGTAATATTTTTTATTTGCTTTCCAATAAAATTCCTCAAGACCCAAATTATAATTCTTTGTAGATTTTGAAAACAAATGAAACTTGCTAAAGTACAAACTGACCCTGTATCTATAAATGAGTTACCTCAATGGGTTCCTGCTCATGTTGCTTATCATAAATTACTCTCATGGTTGTATACAGTCCTAACTTGAAACTTTCACTTACCAAACAAGATAAATCATATTTATTATACAATGAATTTACAAATCTGTCACTTGTTGAGACAATTCATTCTTTTATATTGATATGAAACATAAAGTTCTATTGTTAACTTGTTTTATATTGTTTTGATTAAGCCTCTTGCTTATAGGAGTAGTGTTTAAGATTGACTGTGAAATAAGTTTATAATTGATGATAACTTTTGGGATTAAAACATTCATATTGAAATCACTGTCACCAATGACTATCAATATTTCTCGATACCTCCTGTTTGATCAGTTCAGAATTTCAAATGCATTCTCTATCTATCTTTCGATGCCAAAGGCCCTTATCAAGTACCTACATAGTATATCAACTGTCTCTACACCTTATCCTATGTGAACTGTTTATATATGCATTGAATAGTTGCTGATGCTGTGTTTTGAAATATCGTGTTTGCAGATATGACATTTAGTGCAGTGGAGTTGTTTTAGTGTTCAGACATGTTGTAACCTCTCATTGATGGCATCAACAACTTGTGCTCATGTTTTGGTTGTAAAACATTGCTCAAATATTTCGTATTTTGTAATATTCACAGTTTTTATTTGTGATAAGTAATTCTTCCATCATAAGAGGCAATCATATCATAATTCAATCAGGTTATTTATCAGTGATTTTTTTAAATATATAGTCCAGATTACGTATTTAACTTCATCAAATTATACAAAATGTACAATTTATTTACAATATTTTATGTGAACATAATTCACATGTCTTGCTTTATTATAATTGCTTTAAAATAACCAAAACAAAAATCAATTAGTTACAAAGATTAAAAGGCAAGAGGCAAAGTATTTGTTAAAGTCAAATCTGATCTGCAATTTCAAAGTAATTAAATTAAATAAAGTTTTATTAGTATAAAATACGGAAAACCAAATGAAAATCTGGTTTGTTGGTAACAGTTTAAGAATCATATTGGCAAGTCAAATCAAGTAAAATTTTGTGCGAATATAGGAAATAAGACACTGAGTTAGTCATTCTCAAACAGTTGACAAATTTTGTTGGTTTTTATTTCATATTGTATTTTGTTTAAAACTTTCAGACTAAAGTCTTCTGGTATATTCATCACTGAATACATGAACATGATACATGTCCTTGCTTATATAACACTATATATTAGTTTTTTAGTAATCAGGGGCCTAACGTGATCAGTGATTCATATTACTCTGAGGCCGAGACACTTCTAACAGTGAATTAACTTATATGCGGTTTATTGCTTTTGAACTTTACAACGACATGTTTAAGGACATTACCTGGCAAGACTATTGAAGAGTTTTTCTTTATAATTAGGTAGACTTTTGTATGAGAAGTGTAGGAGTTTTGCCAATGAAATATTTTGTTAGATTTGTTTAACAATGCTATGATGAGGAATTACATGTAAGATATGATTGAATGTATGTATGTAGTTAGTACTATTGTAAGATTAACCCTCAGGCTGCCTTCTAACCTTTGTTATGACAAATCCATCATCCATGATCAATGAATAATATTTATTTATGTTAGATTTTAATGTTTATGTTTACTCCTAGATACACAAATCCTGGCATGAAGATTATTAATTAATAAGTTTACCCTATTCCTGTATGTTCCAAAATTTTCAAGGACATTTCATCAAGTTAGCTCATACAGGATTGTGATTCCTGCTAAATGGCCTCTTATTTGGTTTGGCAGTGATCCATTTAGCAGTGTGGAGTTAATTAGGAGGGTTTTGAACTATGTATTGCAAGAGAGTGTTAACAGACCACCAAAAGAATATTAGTGTTAAGGAATATACCCGGGTAAATAAAATGCATTAAGATGTAAGATTTTATGTAAAATTGTGATCCTGTGGAACCAATATAACTTTTTCTCTGCTTAAAATTAACATAGCAAGGGAAGGGTTAAGAAACTATTAGCCAACTAGAGGATGACTGCATTATTATGCATGATTGAAATAGCTCTGAGATACATTTCAAACTATTCTGTGAATGATGTGTTTGATCTAGTCAAGTGGTGTCAAAATCTTTATTTACAGTTATTAGAGATTTAAGATGTTATATTCCACTGATGACATACAGTCTTGTTTCACAACTGTTTTTTTTTATAACGGATATTGAGGCCTCCCACTCCCAATTCAAAAGCAAAAGTAGTTTTAATCCATGGTTGAGGTAGTTGGACTTAAAGTTAATGTTTAAAGTTTAGTGTAATAAGTCTTAGGCTACACAGTTTTGAAGATAAATATATATAAAAGTCTCAAATATCCTTTGTCATTTTGATTGAATTAATGTTGTCAAACTATGCTTTGTTGTTTTTAATGTTATAGTCATTTTGAATAAGTGCTAAATTGTCATTGTCCTTATGATTAATCTTATTTGTAATTTGGAAAGTATATTTGTGAATTTTTTGTGTGCAAAATTTACAGAGTTTCAATACTAATTTTCAAGTTTCTTGACATAATCTTCATCAAATAGATTAATTCACTTTTATAATACCTAAGACCAAATAATTCAGAATTTTTTTTTATCAATTCGATTTATCAGACTTATAAGCTATTGAATGTATTTCATTTAATAATTCAATAATTTATTTACAATTCAATATTGTTTGGGTTGAAAAATTCACATAACATTATATCTTTTAAACAATATATCAATGAAACCTATAATTAATAATTATTAATGAATTACAATCTTTCAAATATAATAATACATACTGTTTATTGTGAATATTAAAATGTTGTTGTTTTGTCATGGTTTATGTGGGTATTTGCCACAGCCTTATACGAATGCAGGTAGCAAAACTGAAATGATTATGTGAATCTGACACAAATACATGCCTAAAATTATTTATACTTTCTATTATGCAATTAATATATAAATCACCCTGTATGGTAAAGCTAAACCTTTTTCAATAGCCTATCTTTTATTATATTACCGCTATTTAACCCTTGGCCAAAATATGATATCCTTCTAAAACTATAAGCAGTATTTAAATCTCACTTCTATCTTGAACAATGATTAAAATGAAAATTTTGCGCACTATTTGGTCGAACATAAGTAAGATTGGACAAGGGGAATAAGGAAGTTCTGCTTATGTAAGGAAACAATTCTAATTGGCTGAGCTTTAACATTAAGAAAATAATTGAGAGGAAGCTGCAGATTTTATTTTCCTACGTGTAATGAATGTTATAAATTGTCCATTTGAAACATTGAGTGAGATATACTCAATCCATGTATCCAATAAAATTTGATTTAAATAGATAGCCTGAATTCACCACGCTGTTATGGGCAAGCTTACTGTCAGTCTGATCTCAGAAAGATCATTGATAAAGTTGAAATAATTGTAGGTGCGTATTTTGTCAGATTGTGGCCATGTACACGGACCTTAACCAAAGACCTCAGTGTGTGAACACTGCAGTGATATGCAAACGATACAGAGTTGCCAACTTTCATCATTGTAGTATGAATTAGTTTGAAGTTGTTCACATCTTAGACAGTTGAAGCTGAAAGTGGGAATGGACATGGACTCACAATGATTTACAGGTCAAATTCTTGTAACTGTCAGTAAGACTTGTGATTTGTTTGAGATATACAAAGATTGTAATCATTTACAGTGTTGAATTCTAATTTATAATCATGTAATCTTCAAACAAAAGGTGACCTTTTAACAAAAATCTTTTACAGCAAAATATGTAAATACTCAGTTTTAATGAGATTTTAACCTTGATGAGCTTTTGATATTTTGAAAGATTTTCACTGCTGCATGGTATAATTTTTCTGTTAAAACTAAAGAGAATTCCAATCTTTCCATACAGTTATATCATCATGAATGGCATGTTTTGCAAGCAGTATAGATATCTCATTGCAGTCATGTGACAAAATGTTTCCTTTGTAATGGAAGAAAATTCTCTGATAATCCTAACTCATGAAGATTGCCATGTATGGAAAGAATATCTCGAATCTACCTGTTGGTGATGTATGTATATAGTCTACATTGTGTGGTACAGACAGACAGGCAGACAGAGTGGGTATATGTGAGACTAGAAAATGCTACAGGTCCGGTTTCATCACTGTAATAATGATTAGTGACCTTACAAATGAAATAAAACATTTGAAATTGAACATGCCTCTTTGTCAATATTTCCTTGACTAAAGGTAAGCAAATGGTGCAGTCATAAGTCTATCCAGAGCTTGTCATAAGGAAGGTCTTTTGCAAACCTGCAAGCCCTGAAGGTTTATAAAGAAAGGTGACTGGTTGACCCCAACCTCAATAAGCAAGCCTCTCAACTGACCATTCGGACAATTTGTATGGCTCATCATTTTGACTTAAAAAGAAAAGAAAGAAACCATTCATCGATGAGCACAAACAGCACCAGATTTATGCCCACCCAAAAGAAGGGATGCTCTATACTGTGCATTATTAGCAAGAGGACAAATTCAGCTGAGTGTCTTTCAAAAGGATTGTGAGTATCCAGGGCATGTTTTTACAAGGGAAGTATGTAGAGTAGGTGGTCTGACCATAAAGAAATAGAGAATCCCACCCAAGTGTCTTCTGATATGAAATTACTCAACACTTGTTGATTTTGGCATAACATTGTGATGTCAGTACTTGATGATGTAAAACAATAGGGATATCATATACTTGATGCTAGCAGGGCTCTGTTTAAAATCTACTGCCAAAACGATATCTCCTGTGGAACACAGTTTTGGATCTGCAACATCTACCTGAATGTATGAAGTCTAATCAGTAATACAGGTTCAAAGACAAGGGCTTAAAAACCTTGATCGTCTCTCAGCACTTTGTTATTGAAGTTCTGACATGTAATAGTACTCCTGACTGAACAACAATGTAAAAAGATTCCCTTTTATAAAATTCAGGAGAACAGACAACATGAGATCCCCATTGAATCACCTGCAGTTCTGTAGTCTGTCTATTATTAAGTCTGTCAATAATTGTTGATGACCAGTTCTCAGTATTAGATGATGCAGGTGCTTTCTTGATTATTCTTTCATCTATCACCATTTAAGACAAACATTTATGATCTCATTTATTGTATGTGCACAAGTGCATAATATTTTGTCCATTTCAACAATTGTTCCAATGTCATAAAATTTGAACTAAAATAGGCCCATTACATTACTAGCGTTTCCATTGCTTTTTCTATATTCATTCAATTAACTTATGTGAGAGGTTATCTCCTGGAAATTGAGCTGTGACTTTCAAAACATGTCAATATTAGTGCATGACCCGCACTCTCTATCCTGTTAAACCTACTTAAACACTCATTTTGTGTAAGTCGCATGACACACTTGCTGAGATCCCAATCTCTATGTAATGACCCTGTTGCCCATGTAAAACAGTCCTTGAAACAAATCATAGGATTGTCTGGCCCTCATTGACATATTAGACAAGAAAAACAAACATTTGCTTGCAAACAAGGTATTTATGACGGTATAAGTTGTATCAAACAAATGGTTTCATTTCAGCAATCAAGAGTACAGAACACAGTAGCAAAGGGTTGTAAATATATTCAGACTTGTAAACAAGCTGATCTCTGGTTATTTGGTACTATCAGTAAATGCAATATTGTACACTTACGTTTACACATACAAAAACAGAGAGAAGATAGCTACATATATAAATGTATATAGTACAACACCAACTTGTATATTCATATAAGAAAACTGTTAATGCTTTGGTAAAAACTTGAGACAGTTACAAATTGTACCTTTCTTTAAGCACAAATATTAAAATTGGTTGGCAAGAAAGGTTTGTAATGCTGTGTGGAATGAGACAATTGACAAGAACTTAAAATGTATATTTGCTTTCAATATGATTCATCTGATTATTCAAACATTGGTATTGAAAACTTGAAGTTAAAGAGTTTGGTAATCTCTGAGAAATTGATTAATGAAGCAAATATACAGAGACAATAGCCATAAATGCTAATAATACAGACATAAAAGGATTTCTTTTAAGGGAAAAGGTTTTGACTTTTGTTTTCAACAAATGAGACAAACTTTGATACTGAACATTAAGCATTGAAATGATGAAAAGTATAACTAGGATTACCCAGTAACCATCCACACGGGCAGATTTAGTCACTGTAAGTGGTTTGAATAACTAAAACTTTAGTTGAGTTGTTGAATTACATCAAATTTAGCTAAAATAACACATTTGAAAAAAACTAATTTCAGTACTTTCACCTCAAATGATTTCTCATTGAACAAAAATGGCAATAACAAACTTTAACAAAACTGGACAGCTATGGTTACGTAATATGTAATTGACAGAGTATTTACATTATCATTGTATCTTCAGTTCACCTGTGTAGAAAGCATCTGAGTAATTTGATCATAAACCAAATCTTAGCATATGTGAGTGACTCTGAAAATATTCTGAATTTTGTCATGTTTGCTTTCCTGACAATTTTGTAGTGTAATAAAAAAAAAGCAGACATAAAAACAATGGAATACTTGACTAAGTAACAAGTTTTTCCAGGTAAATTTGATATCACAATTTCTTAAATGGTATAAGTTCTATTTGGCATATCCTAAAACAAAAAAAAACAAAACTGCTTTTTACAAGTTGTAGTGTCCATAGCGATGCAGTAGAGTACAAATTAACTAAATAACTGGAATAAAAATCTAATTCAACAGGTCAGAAAAGCCAACATCACAAATCATAAAACATGGATTACAATGTCAGACAAAGACACTAATACAACTGGCGAGACTGGAAGTTTCAATATGCAAATCCATCGGCATCAAGGGTGGGGAATCCTGTTGGAGCAGGCGCTCCACTGTGGTGACCAAGCGGGGGTGCACCGGCGGGGTAGTTGGGGACACCCTCAACTGTAGCAGGGTAGCCGGTGTGTCCAGGGTAGCCACGGTCTTCAGCATAACTTTTGTCTTTGGGGTACATGTAGGAGGGGTGGCTCGTGTACATGGACGGTGTCATGTTGGCTTTAGCGGTAGGCAGGATCTGGATCTCTCCCTTACCCTGGGGTGAGAAATTTGTTGTAATTGTAAGAGAAATCAACTAATGGATAAATGATAAGAGGTGGTATCCAAGGGTGAAGGTTTCATCCAACAAAGACCATGGTATAATGTAATTATTCAGCTACAAATTGAAGCATCACTAAAATGACCCCTAAAATTGAAGCACACATAAACAGACGATAACCTTTCTTTTAAATGGTTGACACATAAAATAATGTGATCAAAAAATAAAATGTTGTGATATCTAATAATTGAAAAAGCGACCATCTGATTGCACTCTGCCTTGTTTTAAGGATTATGTTAAACTATCAGGCTAACTATCTATCTAGATTATTCAATACACAGAGCCCTGATGAAAGTTTTTCCAAGAAACCCTAAAACATTTCTAGACAAATTGTTTCAATTATCAACTTGGCTTGCATATCATTCCTTTTTTGATTGTTGAGGCTTGGAGAAATGACACTTTGATAGACTCAGCAATTTCTGAACACACTGCTTATAAATTGTTTATCAATTCAGGTGTACCTGCTGGCCACTCTTGCAAGAGGCATTTGGTCGGCTCCTACTGAACACTGCCGTCAAGCAAACTAAATTACTTTGGCTAGAAAACGTAGCTAGCAAAATGACGTAGCTTGGTTAACTACTTGAAATAAAATATATGTTACGATTATTATTTAAAAAGCTGCACATACCGGCATGCCAAGACTCTGGTGGGTGATGTCGCCATATAGATGTGGCACCAGGGGGCGTGACTGAGTGTACAGACCTCCCAGAGCTGCGTAACCTTGGTGACCACCTGCTGGAACTTTCTTAGCCACATCAGACCGCACCTGTAGCCACAAAAACACAGAAATTTATGAAAGTTCGCCCTAATAATGGAGGTCTTATCATTTTACTTGAATATTTCATCAACATTTGTACAGTCAAGATTGTTGTTGAAGAGTTGTCATACCAAAAAAATATTCTCAAAATATGTTAAAATAGACTATCTGTGAAAATGTTTTTGGAACACAGAAAGAAAAGACTTAGTCATTGTCTATGCAATGTTTTTTAATATAAGTATCGCTATCTTCTGAATCCTGAGAATAATGTTTCCATGACATGTTATATAAATATGTTAAAAAGAAACTATCACATTCAAAACCAGACCTTTTACATATCTTTCATAGATAACAAGAAACATTACATTTTTGGGTTTGTTTCAGCACATGGTATGTTTCATTCAACACTTGTGAAACAATTTTTGCATATTCAATTAAAAACATTTCAGTTAGATAACTCATGAACTTTTCACAAACAAGAAGTAAAATACATACAGGCAATTATTTTTGTAAAGAAAAAAATAATTTTCAATTGAGGCACATGGAGTAAAATTTCCAGATGTAAATAATAGTGAAGACTACAAATCTCTGAACATAAGACAAAATATAACTAAATTTGTAAAAAAAATCAACACTTTTAAATGTTGCTACACTGTGTATATTCCGTTGTTACGACTATTAAATAATAATAAAAATAAATAATTTTGACATTATAAGCACTATAAGATCCAGTTAAAAGGTGTTAAAAGAGGTGCTCCACATACGGATGGATGAGCTTACTGTTTGTAGAATCTGCAAGGCTCTCTGCTTGTCATGTTCAAAGGGGAAGGCACTAAGTATATATTCTTCTCCAAGACGGGTCTGATAGTCTGTAAGCACTCTAAATGGAAAAGATAATCAAACCAAATGACATGAGCACTCTTATAGAAAATCTGCATTATTAGTGCAAAAGAGATGCAGTGCATTTTCTTATCTGAAGCAGACAATGGAAAAAATATTTATTACAATGTCACATCTATTTCCATAAAACATCTTTTCATCTCTGAAATAGGCATTGACTTATTTATTTACCAAAAACAAAAATGATTTAAATCTACTGCTTTATTTTGAATTTACATTGGATAACAATAGAAATCATCTTTCTACCATTTTCTTGACTAACTTTAACTAACAGTTATCTTTATTCTTAATAAAAATTGTTTCAGTACAAGAATCAGGTTATAAACTGAAAAATGAAATAAGGGTGAACAAAGAACTTCTTGAGTAAAACGCTTTTATGGCAGTTATGACAATCAGAAATTATCATGAAATATATTTGCCATACATAAATATTCTTACCTCTTGATACAATCCAAGACAATGAGTTTGTCATTGTGTATGCTGACAGCTCCAATTATAGCTCTTGATTCCTGGCATGTCATTCGACATAGACGCTGCAATTATTTTGTAGAAATAAATATGACATGATCTTGGAATATAATATATAGCCTATTTTTAACCAAAAATATCTATCTTATTTTCTTATTTTATCATTTTACAATATTGTTATATTTCTAGATGAATTCTTTTTATTAGATATTATTTTGCTGAACAAAATGCTCATTTGTAAAAATTTATAATGTACAAAGATTAAATGCTTTAGAATGCTTTAAAAATGAAATAAGACAGGAGTAATCCTTATAAAGTAAAATGTATTTCATCTGTTTCCATTCCAGAAGTTTAGACAATGCACTTTCTTTTGAGAATGGTATTTCCAATTATAATTCTGAATTCTCAGAGGTAGAAATTTCTACTGTTTACAATGAAGCCTGTGTAATATACTCACTGGTTCCAAAATTCGGATAGCTTTGACTTTATCTCCTGGACATGCTAGAGCATACAGAAGCTTTGATGCCTGTAACATATAATGTTTAAAAGTTGTGATAAAATTGTTTACCATAAAGTTATAAAAAAAATAATTACAAAATTATGATATTTTCTTGTTTTCAATTGTAATTATAAAATGGCCATATCAGTGTTAAGGAGTCAAAAGTTTGCGTCCAATATTGTTCATCATAAGCGGTGACATATTTTCAATATGAGCACATGTGCACATATCACTTTTGCCTAGCAACGATAGTTTCAGTGTGAGTTACTGTATTTCGTCGCCTATGACGTCATAAAACCATTGTTCATGACGTCACTGTAGCAGACCGTCGCAAAGGAAGGAGCCCGTTTTCTTAATATTCCAATGCTTTTTAGATGGAACAGAATAGGCAATAAAGAAATTATTACACTCGGAAGTGTGTCATATGACTTTTACAAAACTTGTGCGAAATTTGTGTATAACCCTCGCTCTCGCTCGAGTAATACAAAAATTCACACTCGTTTCGTAAAAGTCATATGACACACTTCCTTGGGTAATAATCTCTATATATTAATAAAATGACATGCAAAACATTACAAAACCGTATTTGTATTTGTGTCTGCTGTAAAAAGTTTCCAAAATTGAGTCACCATTGAATGTTTTTTTATTGTCTCTATACTGAACTGATAAGCTCATGATGCTAATAATTAGAAAGAACCACTATTTCTTGATAAAATATATAGAGGATACTAAACGACTTTCCATTTAATACTATTTTTATTAAACGAGTTAATGACTAAGTATAAAACGAGCGAAAGCGAGTTTGATACCAAATCATTAACGAGTTTAATAAAAATAATATTAAATGGAAGGAAGTTTAGTATTCTGTTTATTTCTTGACCTCAGTAATCAAGCATTATTACCGAAAGTGTACTGAACGAAGCATTTCCGCGACTAAGCCACCATTGAGACGTCGGTGCCAAGATTGTGACGTCACAACCACACAATATTATGACGTCATACGGGGAGCGGTATTACACTAGTTTAATATCGCCGTATAAATATTACACTGCGGTATCTTACACGGGCGAGTAATAACACAATTTATGAGGTTTGACATCTTTGACTCCAGCAACATACTCTGTGCGCCATTAATATTTGCATTCAAAATAATGTGAAAAGCTTTTGTTGAAATACGAAGCCTTTGTATTAGAAAATAAATTCAAAAAATAAATCCTACCTGGTCGGCACTGAAATAACCTTTCGAACTGTATAATATCTTCAATTTATTGTTTGAAGAATTTGTTTCCTGCAAATAAATAAGATGAAGTGTGACAGAATAATAGGCAAATATGTTAAATATGTTTAATAGTTAGCACAATAATATTATGAAGGATGAAAGTGAAGGATATACCAAAATAATAAAGTACATGTAAAATTGTAAAGTTGATGATCATTGACATTTCTGATGCATTCTAGCAGACGAATTTTTCTGAAATGTTTACCATAGAAACGATGTAAGAACTACCATATTAGTACCTGATTGATCCTTTCAAGAAGGGTGTTAAATGCAACGTCGTCTGAGTGTTCCTTCGACATCTTGTTTTACCAACAGCTATTCTCCGTTGAATGGCTAAACAACAACTGATTTTTAAAACACGAGTAGCTTGACAGCTGCCCTGGCAACAATATGGCGACAAAGGCGGAAG
The DNA here is from genome assembly GCA_921293015.1 of Phorcus lineatus. Classification (NCBI taxonomy): domain Eukaryota; kingdom Metazoa; phylum Mollusca; class Gastropoda; order Trochida; family Trochidae; genus Phorcus; species Phorcus lineatus. Next base: position 16,943,206 of record OV121090.1, on the reverse strand, counting down.
TTGTAAATGCGCATGCCGCTCGCTCTTCTTCCCGGAAAAAAACAAAATATGAAGGATCCTTGTTGCGAAAGAAGAAAACATTATGAGAAATATAGATAGTAGACCCGATAATATGCGTTTCAAGTAGATATATTTGTATGTTAAATGACTGAAAAACGAACCAATCTGTAAGTAATTTATATCGCCTATTTTTTACCATTTATTCATACTGACTTAGCTAGGCCTACATGTTGATTGGGATGTCCAGTGACCCCCAACCTGTCATTTATCTAACCGATAAAAGTGTTTCTTTTAAAGTCCATTCAGTAAAGTAGACTCTATTTTTATTTTCCACAGTTTGAAACTGTTGCTTTATTTGAAAGTAATTGTACACTCCTGAATGTGTTTTTGAGACAGTTAAAGGGTAATTTTATTTTATAATTCATTGCATAAGGTATGTTTCCTTTTTGTGTTAACTGAAAGACTGAACAATCCATATGATATGTACATATTTTACATCTTAATAATTAAGACTTTCACAGATTAAATCAATTGGCCTCGAATACTCAATTAAAGGGTCAGACTTAACTCGGAGCTGATCAGTACCTGACATTCTCATCTTCACACGAGAATTAAGACATTTATTTTTGTTCCGACTAGATGATACACTTTCATATAGAGTGTAACTGTTCCTGTTTCTGCGTTATATTGGATTTTCATAGTATATATTTGCTTTTACATGGTCATATACTGTATTTTTAGCAGTGATATGTCTTGACATAATCATTTATATCATCTAACTTCAAACGTCAAAAACATGTACATTTTAAAATTACTATACTAAGTATTAGTGATCTCCCCTTTTCCATTTTTTGAGTCTAAGAGAATGGATTGAAATACAGGTGGACCAGACTCGGAATCGAGTACCATGGAATCCATATATCAACATCTGGATATCTTTGAAACGAAATGGAGAATTGAAAACTATGTTCTTTCTCTTGACAACCTTGGTCTCTTCCTTGCTCTCTACTCTACTGCTAGTTAAGGAATAATTTTTACATGATACCCAGGGATTGGGAAAGACACCTTTGACAATGGACCATTTTAGGGCTTTTAGTCATTTTCAGAAGTTTGAATGGGCCATTCCCCCTTGTAGCAATGGTAAAATTTCCAATTATGATGGGCCATTTTTTCATCCAATGTGCAAAATGGCCCATGGCCCCTGTCTTTCCCAATCCCTGGATACCATACTTCATCCAGAGAGACTATTACCTGAGTAAGTGTATCATATGTAATACACACATTCGCAGGGTTATAAAAATGTGAATGTCTGCCACTTCAGTGTTCAGTATGCGGTCTTAAATACATGCAGGGATTGGGAAAGGCAGGAGCCATGGGCCATTTTGCACATTGGATGAAAAAATGGCCCCTTTAAATTTGAAATTTTACCATTGCTATTAAGGGGAATGACCCATTAACATTCTGAAAATGACTAAAATCTCTAAAAATGGCCCTTTGTCAAATGTGTCTTTTCCCATCCCTGTACATGATTGAAAAACTTTCTAATTGAAAAATTATACTGAGTCTATTGAATTACTATGTAACATTATAAGTGGTTTGTTTGTGATGTGGGTCCACACCACATTTGTGGTAGTGTCTCTACACATTTTATGTACATAATTATATCCAATATCATTAAAATAAAATCTAAAATTGCTGCACTACATTACGCAGATTACATATCTCACAAGGCTCCTTTACTCAAGCTGTCAGGTCAACCTTTGCCTCCAATTTATTCTGCAAATCTTGTTGGTTTGACGCAGATAACTTCAAGCAATTACAATGCGCTTCTATTGACGGCCTTGAGATTACAAGTATTTTAGCTCTTTGAAGTTGAAACTCTTATAACTTAATTGAATATCAGCCCGACAGAATTAGTTATAACATCTCAGTCCTTGACAAAACAAGGGTTAATCTCAGAAGCAAATGTTTCTGCGTTATATTGGATTTTCATGGCTTTTACATGGTCATATACTGATATTATATATGACTGATATATATATAATTACCAAGATTCCTCTTATTGGTATAGGTTTGCAGAGATTGCTTTGTGAAAGATAACTCCATAGCTTTCGATGTGACTTCTTTGTCCAACAAACCGAGCTAACCAAGGGTAAATTGAAAGCAATATAAAATACATTCATTTGGTTTATTAGGCAGTTTGACATTCAGAAAACAGTCAGAAATTTTTTATTTCCGAGTGCTGAAAAGCATTGACATAGAAGCGTAATATTATTCGGCTGCACCCTTGAATACGGGGGGAACTAGCCAATTTGAATGATTTCAGAGGCAAAACTGACAGCTCATGTAACGGAGCCTGGTGAGATCTACACCTGTAATGTAATGGAGCATTTTAGATTTCATTTTAATGAGACTGGCTCATATCACTCTTACTTACCATGAATATAAAACAAATTATGCCAACAATGATACATTTATGTTACATTATTTTCAGATTCCATCCATTATGCAATCCAGGTGTTGCCTTACAACTTTGACAGAGAAAATATCAACCATTGTGTCATTTCACTTCATACTTATCATTGTGTCAGGTGGGTTTGTGTTTATGATGGCATTTGATAAAGTCAGCATTATACTAAGTTAAATATTTTTTTTTTTTTTTTTCGCTGTAACTAAGAATTTAGATTGATGAGATTACAGTTTCAAACTAGTTTTCAAGTTTTTACACAGCTATTTGGAATATTCAACACTCACCAGGTGACCAATCAGCTCCTTAGATTTCTTACAGAAACTGTTTAGATAATAAATAGACTTGAATACTTCAATGTATTGTCGCCAAGGATATTATTCCCTTGTGCAATTCTTCTTCCCATCAACCTTACATCATTGGGCATATACTATTTGAATATTTAGACTTAAATAACTTGTTTGTAATTTTAACTAATCCAATTTTGTTAGGTTCTGATTATTACTGTGAGGATGGGAGAACAACAAATATCCAAATGGTCACCGACAACGGAACCGACAAGATCTACACACTCCTTGAAGGAGAGACATTTTACGGAGACAATCGACTCTGCACCTGGGTAGTCGACTCAGGATCAGACCAGAAGCGAATCCAGCTAAGTGTCATCAGTACAAATCTTCAGTGGGCCCCCGAGAGCGCCATCTGCACAGGAGGATACGACTACGTCCTTATCAACGATGGTGAGATTTTTCAGCGATGCATAAGGTCATACAATTTGGTAGTTTCAATATGTCTGATCATAGTCAACCATGTTCTGAAGTAGAGTTGAAAAAGTTTCCTCTGTTTAGATGCAGGAGGGAATATCTGCAAGTTTTTATTGTTTGAAAATAGTTATTTCTTACATGCATATACATGCAGATACTGAAACATCTCTAGATCAGTGCTCTTTATTTTTCAGCCTTTATAGTGCTGAGATAGTTATTGGTTGAATAGCCCTTATCTTAATGCTTAAAGGTCTTAAGAAATCTAGAATCTGTTCTACAACTCCATATTTAATTGAGAATCATTGTTGTTAAGCATGAGCAGAGCATGTGTTGTCTTGTCCCTCAAAAATAAATTGTAAAAATCAAATCTTTGTCATGAAATTCTGAATCTCTGTGGGTTTTTTCCATGCACCATATTAGAAATGGTGTCCGTGTGTCTTCAAGTCTGTAAAGTGGAATGAGACTATTAGGAAAGATGAGTAAGTAACTTGAAGAAACAATCCATTTAAGGTTTGATATTATAGAATTAAAATATATATTTCTATTGCGTCCAGGTGACTCGTCAGAAAGCAGCACTATTGTACTTTGGTGTGGATCTCGTAACCCCCGCAGTGTGGTAAGCACAGGAAGGTATCTCACGGTCATCTTCCAGTCCAACCCCAAAAACCAGTT